>VDFB02353493.1:394678956-394690291 GCA_007258455.2 Sequoia sempervirens
TTTTATTTTCCTCCATTCCCGTCCAGAGAAAGGACCTTTGAATTTTTTCCAACTTTTCAGCCATGGAGCCTAAAATCCTAAAGAGAGAGAGAAAGTAGACTGGAATTCCTTGAAGGGAGGCCTTAAGAAGTTGGAGTTTACCAGCATTACTAAGAAGTTGGCCTTTCCAACCAGCAAGTTTCTTTTGCATTCTCTCCAAAATACCATTCCAAAAGTTGTGTGACACCTCCTTAACAGTAAGCGGCAGTCCCAGGTAGATACCCATAAGAGAAGCACTAAGGCAACCTAGGATGGCTAAAATCTTAGCTTGGAGATCAGCTCTGGTGTTGAAGAAATAGACATTGCTTTTGTTATAATTTATACATTGGCTGCATAATAAATATAACCTTGTCATATTTACTATATATACATAGATACATACACACATAATCTTTTGAATGAAAAATTGTTTTTGTACACTATAACTATATTTCAATTGTACTACTAACATGTGAATTAACATATATATTAATTTTAAGTGTACATATTTTTTATTTCTCTTTTTATTAACATTATTGTATATACATTGTATATATCTTTAGAATGAAGAATAATAATTTAATATTGTAAAATTATAATTCTATTGTACTATAAACTTAGAGTTGTTAAACCTCTAACCCTATTTAGATTGCAGGATTAAAATATGAAAAAGCTTGGCTTTCGTATGTAAAGGTGTATGCAAGTGTGATTACCATTACTACCAGAGTAGGTAGTGTCGTTGCTTTTGTGTACAAATCTTTTTGGCTTCAAACTTTGCATCCCAAAAGCTTGGCAGTTACTTAATATGAGTACGAGTTGCTTTCAGTTTGTAAGTTTGGTGGTAGACACAAAAGTGCCCTATTTTCTACTCCATTCAAACATTCAACCAAGTGGGTGCATGGATTCAGTTTATATCTCAATATGGAGAAAAGGAAGATTGCAAGAAATCTTGTAATCTAATAAACTTAATTTGTACAAATTCTCTTAAATGGTGTAGTGTGCATTCCATCAAGTCGACGGTTGTTTGTTGTGATAGCTTGTTCTACCCCCTCTTTAATTTTATTTCCATGTATTCCTTATTTTATGATATTTTTCAATATTAGATTGAAAATTAAATTATAGAATTATATTGACATATAGTTTAAACATATCACAATATTTTGTCAAAGATAGTAAATTATATTTTTTTCATTAGGAGAAAAAATTCTGCTATTCAAAAAGGGAAAATGGGGGGTTGGTAGAACAATTTCTAGAGTTTCAGTTGGAATAGGTGAAGAGAGTAGGTGAGTTAAAGTCAACATGGGAGGAATGTACCCATAGGATGGTAGGGATGAAGACATCAAGAAGACATGAAGTGGGAAGATCGCCAGTCAATTCCTCCCTCCAAGACAAGCTTGAATGCAAGATGTGGTTCAAGAGGAAATTAGGGTTGGATACCAAGATTCATAAGAACTTTGGAAAGAGAAGCATGATTATTGGGGAGCATAGAGACTTGACCAAGAGTTCAAAATTTGGATCATGAAAGGCTCGAATGTGGCAACGAGAGTGAACAGAATCCCATTGTTGCCAAGACATAAGGTAAGTTATAAAACCTTATTTTTGAATTCTAATAAACTTAACACAACTATGGCCCACCTCCAAGAATGTGCCTTTTTCATGAAGTGGGTGGTTGATTGGTCCACTAGGAAGAAAGTGTTAAAATGATGTGAGCATAAATAAGGTAATGATGTCAAGATCTAATCACTATCTAGAGGCTTCTCTCATGTGGAATGCCCCTTGGTGGAGAGAAAATAGGAAATTTTGAATCAAGGACCATTAGTGATGGATGGGGTTGGATTTTACATCACTAAACTAGACTATGAATTTCAACCCTATCTCCTATAAAGTTTCTAACACGTCAATGTACGTTCAACTCTACAATCTTCTAATAGAATAATGAGATGTAGACATCCTCAAAATGATATGTGATCAAATTGGTTCCTTCATAATGGTTGATGGTAGATTGAAGGTGGAGATTTTGGGATGTATGCTAGGATTTGTGTCTCTATTGATCTAGACTATCCCCCCAAAACAATTCGAGATAAGATCAAAGTATAGTATTTGGATGCAAAAGGTTGAGGTGGAAATGTATCCAAGTAGATGCAAGATATTTCATTTGTTGGGGCATTCAGCTTTGGAATACAAGAAGGAGAAGGAATCTCCTAATTCCAAAGGAACTAATACTTCACATGGCCCTTGGGAAACCAAGTAAAGGAGCCAATTGAGGTAGTGGAGGATGGTGGTAAAGAGGTGGAAGGTATTGCTTTGAATTCGAACCCATATGAAGCAGTGGACAACAAATAAATAGAGGAAACTCTATTGGAAATATCTCCCTCTAAGCCATAGATAAGTCGCAAAATATTTCTACTTTCAATGGTCTTAGAAATTATGGGTTGTAATAAGGACACATAAATATGTGGCTTAAGCAATCACAAGTGAGTTTGGGGCTCTAAGGAGTTGTGGAGGAGAACCTATCAAGTGACTACTTGGAGGAAGAAGTTAAAACTTCAAAAAATGGGGTGCTTGGTTAGATGAAGTTAAATGTTTCCAAGCACAAGAGTTGGGAAAAGGGTCAACAAAGAAGGAAAATGAATAAGGAAAAATTAGAGATCGCCAATAAAGTTGAAGGTTAGATGAAATCAAGATTAGGGAAGGGCAGTTCCCTTCCTATGGAGCCATGATGCTCACTACATGGAACTTTAGGGGCTGCAATTCCCCTAGTAAGAGGCATGAAATCAAGCCCCTCATGGTGTCATCAAATCTAGACATTACTCTTATTTAAGAATCTAAGATGAAGATTGATGACTTCACTAGAGTATTAACAAAATGGAAATAGAAAGGTAGAATCTTCATGGATGCTAATGGTGTTTTGGGTGGGCTTGGTATCATCTAGAACTCAAACATTATGTCTAGCATTCACATTCAAAGCAACCATTCTTAGTACACTTGCAAGGCTTAGTATATCCCCTAAGATTTAAATTTCATTTTAATCAATATTTATGGCCCTACTAGTAATAGACAAAAATTAGTTGTTTGGAAACATATTAATTCATTGATACAAGCAAAGGAAGGTGGACTATTTATTGTTGGGTGTAACTTCAGTACAACATGTGATCATTTTGATAAAAAAAAGGGAGGCATCTCTAGACTCACTCAAGATCAGCTAGATTTTTAAAGCTTTATTTGTGAGAAACATGTCATTGACCTCCTTCCTATAAATAGAAGGTGCACATGGACTAATAGAAAACAAGTGTTCACAAGTATAGTGAAAATATTCAACGGTTTCTTTCTACAAGGATATTGGGCCTCTATCCCTCAACTTTAGGAATGCTTTATTTTTCTAGTCTTTAGCTTTTCCCATTATCTAGTGCCACTCAATTTTCCTCCTAATTTACCTCCTAAAATATGTCCATTCAAGTTTGAAAATGTGTGGCTTAGGGACCAAGATATTGAAGAATAAAAAGGTGTATGGTTGAATGGGTCCCCCAAAATCAAAGGTTCCAAACTTTTCCAACTTTTAAAAAAGTTAGGCTATATTAAGGAACAATTAAAAGGCTAAAATAAATCTCATTTAAAAAAAAAATCTTTGAAGAGAATGTAAGGACAAAGCCATAATTAGTCACTCTAAATGAGATAGACATTAGGGATGGAATGAAATGGGAATTTTATCCCAAGGAGAGAGAGATCATGGGGAAATATTCCAAGAAATTTGGAAAAAAAAGAAGAAAAAGTTTGGGAGAAAACATTCTTGAATAGGAGTCCAAAATTTGGATCTCAAAAGGCTCAAATGTGGTAATGCATGTGAACAAAATCCCATTGTTGACAAGACATATGGTAAGTTTTAAAACCTTATTTTTGAATTTTGATAAAATTAATATAATTATGATCCACTTCCAAGAATGTGTATTTTCATGAAGTGGGTGGTTTGTTCAATGAACAAGACAACTAAGAGGGGGGGTGAATCATTTGTACCAAATTAAAACATCAAAAACCTCAACAATAATCAAATCCACATGGATTAGGATTAAGATGGCATTGCACAGAGGTCTAGTTCACGCTAGGGCCTCCGTGCCCTAGCCCAATTTGCATCTGGTGTCTATGCTCATTTTCAAGCTTCTTTGTTGCTTTCGGGGGGGCGTTGGTTTGTTGGAAGGGTCTTGCGTTGGTCAAACAAGGGTTTCGATCATTTTTTGGCCCGTGGGTAAGCGTTTTCTACTTGATATCCATCTTTGGTGTGTCCTCGGCGGGAGGCCCACGGTGTTCTAAGATTGTGGATCTCCTGCCTCGTCTCTCTCTCCTTTTTGTTGAGTCTTGGTTTGTTGGTACATGGAGAATCGAGGTATAGCCTCTTCTCAGGTTTCCTTCAGGGATTTGGAGATGGTAGATCTATCTCATTTGATGCATGTCAGTGATAAGGAATAGACAAGTAAACCCTAATATGGGGAAGGTGTTTCCTCTTCAAAAGGGATGTTTCGAATCAAAAAAGTAAACGGATGTTTGGAGAGATCTGAGGACCGGCCAATTTTGGTTATTCAACCTAAGAAAGTTTCAGAGGATGTCAAATACTGGTGCAATCATGCTCTTATTTGCAAATTTCTGGGCCTTCACCTTTCTTTGCCTATGCTGGAATCCTGGGCACATCGAGTTTGGAACCCAGAAGGAGATATGGAGATTCTGTTAGCGGCTAATAACTATTTTCTGGTTATCTTTCCAAGCATGTTGGATAGGAATAGGGCATTTGAGGGAGGTGCTTATTTCTTTAACCAGGTGGGGCTCTTCATCAAGCCTTGGCACATGGGCTTTAACTCTGCTGAGGAGATCCCCTCACGAGTTCCTGTGTGGGTTCACTTGCCAAGGCTTCCTTTGGAATTCTGGAGGGAAGATATTCTTCAATCAATCTCTTTGCTTCTTAGAAAACCTGTGGATTCGGCTACACCAACTCAAGACCATAAGGTAATTTCTTTTGCCTGTATTTGTGTAGAAGTTGATTTAAATAATTCGTTACCAGATTCTATGGAGATTTGCATGGGATCATCTTCTTGGATCCAACAGTTGGATTACGAGACCCTACCATTTAGATGCAAAATTTGCCATGAATATGGTCATTTACATTGTAGATGTCCCAAAAATAAGTCTTCCCCCTTGGATTCCCCTGGACCTCCTAGGGAGGACAAGGGGAAGGATCCTTTGTCTGATGGACCTATAGAAAATGAGGGATTTATTCCGGTTAAGTCCCATAACAAAGGAAAAGGTAAGAAGAGAACCTGGATGGATAGACAGAATGATGGCACCATTAATAGGTTTGATGCTCTTGGTGACTTGGTCCAAGAGGAAGGTACTCCAGTTGAGCTCTCTTCTGGGGCTAAAGGTTAGCTTGAGGTTCAGGATGAAGATGCAAAGGAGGATCAGATTTTATCTTCAAGGGACCAGCAGGTTGGACAAATGGCTATAGATTTTCCTCCTCAAGTTTAGGTTATTGGAGATTTTTGGGGGTCACAGGGTCTGAAGGGTTTAGTTATGTTGGCTCCTGATCTCCTTGCTCCTAAGGGGACCTCGGATTTTGTGAAGGGTAATAAAGCTTCTCCTATCTTAGGGTTACAACAAAAATCCTTTAAAAAGTGGCCTTTAGATAAACCGTCAAAGAGTGGTAGGAAGACTGATCAAGAGAAGGTTAAGATTATGGGTGATACTTTGGTTGAGTCTGGGTCTGTGAAACCCATTGATTCCCACTTCTCCCACCCCCATAAATGATTGTTTTATCATGGAATGTAAGGGGGCTGAACAACATCCCCAAACAAAAGGTTGTTCGCAAATTAATTAAGTCTCAGTCTCCTAATGTGGTCTTTATTCAGGAAACCAAGCTTACAATGGATGGTTTGGCTAATTGTGCTTTGCATATCTGGCCCCAGGGCTCTTGGCAAGGGGTGGGTGCTTTGAACAGTTCAGGGGGGTGGCTTGCTTCTGGAACCCGAGGAAAGTTTCCCCCTTATGGTGGATTTCTAGTCGGTCCTCCATTTCTCTGGTTGCCTCTAGTTTTGAGACTAGAGAAAGGTGCCTTTTATCCAATATTTATGCTCTTGCTGATTTTTTAGGTAAGTCACATTTATGGGCTCATATCAAATTCATCTGGTTCCTGGACCCGTTTCTCCCATGGATTATGGCTGGGGATTTTAATGTTGTTACTAGTTTGGATGAAAAGCGAGGGGGGTTAGCCAGGCTGGACCCTTCTTCAAATATGCTTAGGGATATGATTGGTTCCTTGAATCTCATTGATGTGAAGCCAACCAATGGTGTCTTTACATGGAATAATCAGAGATGTGGTGTTGAGGCTATCTCAGAAAGGCTTGATAGATTTTTGGTTTCCTGCTATTGGATGAATAGTAGGTGGACCGCTAGTTTAGAAATTCTTGATTGGAGGGGCTCTGACCACTAGCCTATCAAGCTCTCTGTCACCTCATATGGAGTCACCAAAATTCCTTCCTTCAAATTTTAGTTGATGTGGTTAAGAGATCAGTCTCTACAGGACCTTATGTTGGATTGGTGGTATGAGGGGATGCCTGCCCATGGGACGGCCATGTTTACTTTTAGTAAGAGGCTTCAACATGTGAAGTACAGGCTTAAGAGACGGAATAAACAATGTTTTGGGAACCTGCATGCTCAGAAGATAGTTGCTCAGTCCAAGTTGTATAATATTACTCGTCAGATTTGGGACCAAGAGTTGACCTTTGATCTGAGTAAAGATGAGTCCTCGGCTCTTAAGGGACTAGAAGAGTGGGAGCTTCGAGAGGAGATTTTTTGGAAGCAGAAATATCATGTTGATTGGCTTCAGGAGGGGGATAGGAACATTGCATTCTTTCGTAACTCGTTTAAGGCTCGAAGGTAGGGGAATTCTATCTCCTCTCTTGTTTCAACTAAAGGGGCTCAACTCTCTTCCTGTGAAGAAATTTCTAGGGAAGCTGTCAATTATTGTTCTAATCTTTTTACTAGGGAGGATCTTGTAGCTAGGGCCGAGGAGAGGGCCATCTTGGATTGTATTCCCCACCTAGTCTCTGCTGAGATGAATGGGGCTCTCTTAAGTCCTATCTTGTTACCTAAATTGGAGAAAGTTGTGTTTACTATGAAAAAAGGTAAGGCTCCTGGCCCGGATGGGTTTCCGATTGAGTTTTTTCAAGAACTCTAGGAAACAATAAAGTTTGATCTCCTAGATGTGGTTCAGGAATCACATAGGAACAAACAGATACTTAAGTCTTTGAATTCTACTTTCTTGGCTCTCATACCTAAGAGGGAGGGGGCTAATTGGTTGGTTCAATTTAGGCCTATTGCGTTATGTAATGTTGTCTATTAGATCATCACCAAATTGATTGCTGAGAGACTCAAACCACTCCTTGGTACTTTGATCTCTGTTGAGCTGGGTGGTTTTGTTGAAGGAAGACAAATTTTGGATGGGTTTGTGATAGAAATGGAGGCTATTCACTCTATGGCTACCTCTAAGGAGAAGGCTATGTTTATTAAACTTGACATGGCTAAAGCTTATGATCGGGTGAGCTAGGAGTTCTTACAGAAAATTCTCTTGGCTTTTGGTTTTGACGAAGAGTGGGTGAATTGGGTTCTTAGCCTTCAGAATTGTTTAGTGCTTCTCAAGGACTCTAGCAAGGGGACCCTTTATCTCCTTATTTATTCATTATCATGGCAGAGGGTCTTGGCAGATTTATAAAATCTCAGGTGAGGTAGGGTTTTATCCAAGGTTGGAGCTGGAACAATAATCTTCCTTCCTACTCTCATCTTCAGTTTGTGGATGACACTGGGTTGATGGACATGGCTAGAATTAGTGAGGCAATGAACTTCAGGAGAGATTTAGATAACTATTTGAAAGCTTCAAGTCAGAGTATTAATGATGATAAGTCCTCCATTTATTTCTTTAATACTCCTTGGCTTATTCAGAGCAGGATTGCTAGGATCCTTAGATTTCAGATCGGTTCCCTTACTTTGATGTACCTTGGGATTCCTTTGGCCTTGGGATCTCAGCGTAGAGATTACTGGCAAGAGATTTTGGATAAATTATGAAGTAAGGTTAGTCACTGGACTTAGAGATGGTTATCTTCTACTGGGAAAGTGGTTCTCCTAAAGAATGTGGTGAAGTCTCTCCCCATTTATAGGTGTTGTGTTCAGGTCCCCCCTTCCACCTTTGTGGGGTATTTTGATGCTCTATCTCGGCAATTCCTTTGGTCAGGCAACCTCCTATCCTCGAAGTGTAGTTTAGTCAAGTGGGAGTCTGTCTACAGGCTGAAGCATGTTGGTGGCCTTGGTCTTAGGTCGATGGCTCTCGTTGTCACAACTTTGGCTTCCAAGTTGTACTGGAGGTGGTGCAACAATCAGGATCAGGATTGGGCCAAGATTCTTTCCCACAAGTATCTTCATGGTACTGATAGGCTTGATGTGTCGTGACTTGCTTTGTTGGGTAAAGGTTCTTGTATTTGGGATACTCTTAAGAAGGGAGCTCAGCGTATTAAGGATGGTCTCTTCTAGATATGTAACAGAGGCTCTGATGCTCTATTTTTGGCAGGACTCTTGGGATGGCCACCCTCCCATTCTTTCTAACTTCCCTCAGCTTCAACCTCTCTGCCATATTTTTACTGATGCTGAATGGATTAAGGTGGAGCATTTTAAAACAGTCAAGCGTATGGGTCAGGTGGAGGTGACTTGTTGGAAGGACCCTCAGGAGTGGCCCGTGGGTGGTTCTGATGAGGATTGTGTTGTTCTTACTAAAGCTTTGGAGGGTAGGTTTTGCAACTCCCTTAATGAGAGGGACGCTTTGGCTTGGAGTCCTAGCCCAAAAGGTAAATTTATTGTTGCTCAAGGCTATGCTATACTTGATAGGAACTTACATGGTCCAGCTGAGGTGCACTGGTGGAAGAAGGTTTGGAATAACTTTTCTTGGCCCAAATGTATTTTTTTCTTATGGTTGGTGGCTCAGAAGAAATGCCTCACTTGGGAGAATCTTCACAAGCGAGGTTTTTAGGGACCTTCTATTTGCTTCCTTTGTTCGAATAGTGAGGAATGTACCTTCCACTTGTTATTTCTTTTCCCTTTTTCTAGAGAGATATGGCACAGATGGTGGGAGGCTTGGCATCATGGTTGTATTCATGCTACCTCCCTAATTGGATTTTGGGAAAGTTTGGGCAAGCCTCCAACGAAGACTTCTTTCCTATAGGTGGCCTGGATTGTTGGGCCTATTTTCATTCTCTAGAACCTTTGGCTGGAGAGGAATCGCATAATTTTTTGTGGCTCCAAATTAGGAAGTTTTCAATTGTGGAAGAAGATAATTAGTAGGCTTCAGGAGACTATTTCTGCTAAGTGTGATATGTCTGAAAATATTGATCCTAGTGATCATCCTCTTGTGAGAAATTTCAACTTGGGGGATAGTAGACGGGGATGCATTGCTTGAAAAAGGCCCCGACATGTCAAGCAACGGGTTTGTCAGGATGGGAGGTGGATGCCTCCCCCGGTTGGGGTCCTGAAGATTAATATAGATGGTTCTTCTCGTGGGAACCCTGGACATGCTAGTATTGGGGATATAGGTAGAGGTAATGATGGTGGTGCAGTTTTTCTCTTCTCTATTTACAAAGTTCAACACTCTAATAATCTGATGGAGGTCCTTGCTATTAAGATTGCAGTTGAGAGAGGATGCTCTTTAGGCTGGAGGAGGATCATCTGTGAGTCAGATTCTCAAATTGTTGTGGATATGTTGAACAACCAAAGTTTGGATGATGTTAGTTGGCAATTAGCCTCTATGGTCAGACAGATTCTAAGTCTATGTAGTTCCTTGGATTCTATCTCCTTTTGTCATATCCCTAGAGAATGGAATAGAGTGGTTGACTATTTGGCGAAGTGGGCTTCTGAGAACATGGATGGCTGGGATATTAGTGAAAGGGATGAGTTACCTTCTAATTATCGTGGGACCGTTGAGAGGTTATTATTGGAAGGTAGGAATATGTAGTGTTGATGTTGGCCTTTGGCCTTTGCTCTGTATTTTGGATTTGATTGAATAAATTTTTACCCTTTCTCTTTAAAAAAAAAAATCAAATCCACATGCATTCAATTAAACCTTAATTTGTTATAATTTTTAAACATGAAAAGAAGATAACATAAACTTAAACAACCAACACCATACACAAGAGAACACCAGATTTACATGGAAAACCCAATGAGAGAAAAATCACAGTGAGGATTAGCTCAAAATACAAGTAATTGCAAAAATTGATACAAAGAGGCTCACTACTAGAATAGGACACACTATCTAGAAAGGGTCATAGCCCAAGCTCACTATCAAAATAGAAAGAAGATAGAAGATAGAATGTTACACAAATAAAACAATCTCAATGCAACAAAGATTCCACCACAACGGCTCCAATCAACACTAGTAGTCTTCAGGAGATCAAGATACCTCAGCTCGCTGCATTCAAAAATCTTGTATTATAGCTTACACTGCATTTCACACTTTTGCACGTATTTTCGCATCACAACACTCAACTCTATTTCAAACTTCATCTTGCATCAATTCACCTTGCATTTATACCCTTCACAACTTGAAAAACATCTTCAATTCGGTGACACTCTTCTTGCACTTCAAAATTTCAACTTACGTTGGCACTAGAAGCATTCCTATGGTGTATAGCAATGAAATCAACTCACACACCATGCTATGCCTTCATTAATACTTGAACATCTTCAAATGTAGTGTAAACACTAGGTCGGTCATTATCCATGCAAACACCATTAAACTTTGAATTACACGCTTCCTCAAATCCAAGGACAACTTTCAAACCACATACCACACTTCACCATGATCTAGACTATTCCTCTATCCTCCTAAAATCCATCAAAATCCTTCGCAACAACTTGCACCATCAGAATGTACACACCCAGTACACTCAAACTACACTGCCAAACATTGCAACTCTACAATCCAACTTTCGAAGTACCAAACCACAAATCCTCTTGTCACGAGCAAGAGATAAACATCATCAACATACCTTCAAAATCAAAAGACCTTAATAACAATTGCAGAGAAAAGAAGAGAAAATACATTTCTCCTAGACACGTCTGTAAGCAATACTGCAAAACCATTTCACACACTGGTGAACATAACTTCTTTTGTCTATCGATCCAGAAGCCAAAATCGTGGACATAGAAACTCTGAAAAATTCTAACCGACATATCCAAACCACACAAGAAGATCTTCAACCCAAAAGAAATGTGAAGCAAAACTAGAACACCT
>VDFB02353493.1:394690391-394779665 GCA_007258455.2 Sequoia sempervirens
CTTGTTAAAGGATACTTATCAGTATTTAGTTGTTCAATAAGATAATATTATTATTTGAGCATTTTTCTAATGTTAGGTTTTACATGTTTAATAAAATTCTATCATTTTTCTCCTAAAATGTCATGAAATTTCTGACTGTTGGACTATTAGGAAGTAATATATAAATATTATAATTAAATGATACTACTTAATTGATATGATGCATCTTGAAAGGAAAATTTTAAATGTGAGAATTTTTTTCTATGGGATTGCATTCATTCGTTTCAGAAATTTGTACGAGTTTCTAAGTTGATTCTGGAGGATTGTCAAATTTTTTTATTTTTATTTTGTAGAGAATGTAGATCAGTTGATTCTGGAGGATTGTTAACTTTTTTGTAGATAATGTAGATCTACAGTCAACGTTGTTGGTTGAATCTGTTGATCATATTGTATCATGTTGTTTTTGGAACATTGTAATTTTTCCTGATTTTGATAAGTTCAATGATTGCTTATGGTGGCTGTATTGAAATAAACTATTTCATGATGGTATATTCTTATGCTGCATCGAATATCTTTTTCTTAATTTATTTTTTTACAAACCATTATTTTTGCTACAGGCAGCCATCTAATATTTTATAGAATATTTTATGGTCCTTGTGTCTAAATTGCAGACATTAGAAACACTAAGCATAGTTCTAGAAGCTAAGGAGGTTGAAGAAGCTTTGACATCAAGTGGATTAATTTACACAATTATCCGACCTGGAGGCTTGCTGAATACTATTAATTTGTTCATTCTTGTGCCCTCAATTTTATTGGTTCTTTATAATAACAAAGGAAAAAACTTAAGATCTCACATTTGTACATTACACCCACTATGTGTGGAAGAATTTTGTATTTTGTTATTTGAAATATAAAAATTTCCAAAAAGAAATTTAAGAACTACAATTAATGTATTTCAAGTGTTCATGCCAGTTCCTATTATGGCTAGAAGAGGTTTCTTTGATGCAATATAGTATAAATTTATTTATTGTTTTGGAAAAGAAGAAAACTTTCAGGTCAATGCTTCAATTTGTGTTGAAAAGTTCTTTGATGTTCCACAACTTGGAAGGTTTACACTTCGTGATGAAGGTAAGTTAAATGGCATGTTTTGTTGATTACTACTTGAGTACAAAGAATAGTCCTAAAATCCATTAATCTTATTGTTTTTTGCAGGTATAACAATTGCAATTGGGAAAACAATGAATCTACCAAAAGTTGCAATTCAAGAATAACAGAGTATCATTTGATGAGAGTATATCCCTCAATAATGATTCAATGTCTGTGGTAATATGTTTCCTACATCATTTTTCCTAAAGTATATGAGTAATCAAATATTGTGAATGAAATATTCCAAAATGAAAAAATGCATTTGTATATTTTATAAGAAATAAATACTATATACATTAGAATTCTGTATTTTTTTTGTTATATATTTTTAACTAAATATCTCTGCAAATCTATTGAATAATAGATCTATCAATGAAGTCCATCAGACAACAAAAGAAATTCACCCAGGGGCCGAAAACAACCAACAACAATTACATTAAAACCTAGGAAGGGCATGAACAACAAAAGACCAACCATCCCAAAGAAGTTTGAAACCAAAGTGCTCCAGAGAGCTTTGGAAACTACCAATTAATTTGCTTCCATAATCATTGAGGCAACAATCTTTCCTAATTGATATCCCTTTTTTCAATGTCGACCCAAAATCAAATCCATGATGAAGACTTACATCTAAATCCATTTTTCTTTTATCCAAACTAGAAGAGGCTAGTTGTTGGACAATTGTTGGACCTCACTGAGAGTTTGTTCAATCCAATGCTCTTCAATCCGATCCAGGACAATCTGAACCCTCCCAGTTACCTCTGAAACCTGATCAACTGTGCCAAGTGGGGCACAAATTGAGGAAGGTTCACCTGTACCACTAACATTTGGCAAAGACTCCACTTCATTCTGAGTATTAGAGGGCACCTTGTTATCTTTTTTCCTCCAAGATAGTAGGAATTTGCATTTTTTTGTAGTTGAAATGTAATTATCTCCATGTGAAGAAAAGAAAGAAAGGGTCTAACACTTTGTATTACAATAATTTTATATATGAAAACATCCACAGATAAAACCACAAAACCAATGCCTTCATTTACTAGATAACAATAGACTTGTTTTAGAATGAAATAAAACACAACAAAAACTAAAAGTGATCTGGCTGTGTACAAATTTCTAAAAAAATTCATTGAAATCATGGCAAGTGAGTTACCTCATGATTTTGCACAAGTCGTGTTGTGCTGTCAATGATGCCGATGAGAAAAATGGTTAGAGTTTGCAGGAAAAAAATTTACAAAACACTGCCAAAGCAGAATTTAAGAAAAAATGAGATGAACCAAAATGACTCTCCATATAGTTGCCGCTTCAATCTATTCATAATAAATGAAAATTAGGTCTAAAAATATTGGGCTTTAGAGCTACTAAATTCTTGAGCTTGGGACAAGATTTTTGTATCCTTTTAAATAAAAATATTGGTTGCGAGTTGAAATCTATTTTCAGATGTGAGGTGAAGAATGTTTCAACTGTCTGGAAGTTTTTTTTGGTGTGAGACAACTCTCTAGGTGAAAGGTGCTAATAAATGTAGCCTTATTGGCTAATCAAAACATTCCCTCAAAATGGTGTATGGTGCAAATTCATTTCAAAGAGCTTGAGTGCATGTACATTGTCCTGTAAATATGTTTGATAGGAAATCTATATATATATATATATATATATATATATATATATATGTATGTATGTATGTATGTGTATACCTTGTTGCTTCGTCAGTCGCAATTGACTTTTAATTCCATTATCCTTAAAGTATGTAACTTCTTATTCTTTTAGATTATGCAGTGAGGGTTGGTGACAGTTCTGCAACCCTTACAACTCGTAGGGTTACTTCTTTTTATGCGATTCTTTTCTAGTTGGGATACCGTTGGATTTACAATACTGTAACTTGTATTCCTACAGCCTGTATGCCTGCAGTTTGATTGATAAGGAGGCATTTTCCACAGTGATATTGCTATCAGGATTCAACCATATTCAACCATGTAGTTTTTTGAGTCAAACTCATTGACCCATGTTTCATGAGTAGTGGTTCACAAGAACCCAGCTCTCATAATGAATGGTTCACTCAACACCTATTGCAATTAGAGGATGTTGAATTATTGCAAATTGATGTAATACAGGGATGCTAGCTCTTTTGTCTATGGGAATATGATCTCTCATATGTAGCACCCCTAGTTTTTTGAAGTAACAGACATGTGGTTTCAGAAAAGAATATAATAATATCAAAAAGTATATTGGTACCAAATTGGACCACTCAGTCCTAACCAACCATGTGAGATGATGTATCCATTTGGAAAACCAAGATGTTTGTCACTTATTCATCAAATGTGAGAGGATGTATCCATTTCGAAAACCAAGTTGTTTGTCACTTATGAATATAATATTTTAAAACTTTAGTTGTTTGTGTCATGCCAATCCTTTGCCTTGTAACATTTTGTCTTTGAAGTACAAGAGCCAGTATAATTTACCTAGATTTGGACTTACCTTTTGATTTATATTTCTTCTTATCTCTGGATTTTTCTTACCCCTCTTTGTCTTTGGACTGACCTTTTGCAAAGAGAGCACCTTTAGAGAAATCCTATAGGTTTCTTCTTAATTATTTCTTTAGTAGGGCTACAACAACTTCTTCAAGTGTTTAACTTAGAAGATGTACTACTAATTGTCCTAAGAAGATTGTCCCATGAATTGGGTAATGAAGAAAACAAATTTACGCATTTATCCTTTGCATCCACTAACATCAATAGGCTGTTATTGACTAACAGTGATAATGAATGCCTATAAATGATCAAAAATAGAGTCCCCATCATTCATTTTCAATGAATACAAATTTCTTTTCAAGAAATGTTTATTGACTAGAGACTTAGTTTGAAACAATGTTGCAATTTTTATCCCACAATTTATTTGTAGTGCCCTCACTATACACATTCGTTAACACAAAATCAGATCAACATAGTGCTCCTTTCCTTCCTATTTAATTCATCTCAATCATCTTGATTGATATCAAAAATTTCATTTCATGTCATAGCTAACCACTAATCTCCACAACCAAGAGATCCTCCATTTTAAATTTCCACAACTCAAAACTCTATCCATTGAATTTTTCAATATCAATCCTTTATGGACTTGCCATGACTCCTGCAAAAGCATATTTGAACTTCACACAACTCCCACTGCAACCAAAGAAAACCACACAAGGAGAGCATCTCCTCATCAGGCCAATACCAAGTTCTAATACCAAGTGTTGAAAAACTAGAGATATATCTAAAGGAGCATTATAAAGGGTTTCAGAATCTGATTGAAAGTGATTTAGAACAATAATAGGATTGATATAAAATTGATTTATGACAACAATACAAAATGGAAAGATAACACATAGAAAAGAGAAACACCATAACTCGATGTTTTCCCAGGGAAATTCCTTTGGAGGAAGAAAACCCCATCCAAAAAATCAGTTTCACTATATTAACACCAAGGTGTGCTTCCAAACATATCAGATGATCACCAACGCTGATTTCACATCAAATGGAAATCTTAGAGAAATTTCAGCAGCATTCCAGTGGCATTTCTATACAATGAGATGAGATGAATTTAAGAAAAAATGAGATGAGCCAAAATGAGTCTACATACAGCTACCACTTCAATCTATTCATAATAAACGAAAACTAGATCTAAAAATATCGGGGTTTAGAGCTACTAAATTCTTGAGCTTGGGACAAGTTTTTTGCAGCCTTTTAAATAAAAATTTTGTGTTGTTAAGGTGAAGACCATTCTCCCTTGCATCATGTTCATACCTTGCTCCAAAGCTCCCATTTTGGCATAGGCAGGGAGGATGTTGGCATAGGTTGTGGAATTTGGCTTTAGACCTACTAATTGCATTTGCTTGAAAGTTTCTAAAGCCTTTTCAGCAAATCCATTTTGTGCATATCCCGCAATCATCGTATTCTATGAGATGGTATCTCTTTCAGGAATTCTGTCAAATAGTTCACATGCCTTGTCTTTGCTTCCACATTTTTCATACATGTCTACTAGGGCAGTTGCAACTACAACATCTAAAAAAATTCCTCTATTCTTTATGGTTTGACGGATGTTCATACCTTGTTCCAAAGCCCCATTTTGGCATAGGCAGGAAAGATGTTGGAAAAGGTTGTCAAATTTGGCGTTATACTTGCCAATTGCATTTGCTTGAAAGTTTCTAAAGTGTTTCCAACAAATCTATTTTGTGCATATCCAACAATAATTGCAGTCCAAGAGATGACATCTCTTCGAGGCATTCTGTCAAAAACTTCACATGCTTTCTCTATGCTTCCACATTTTGCATACATGTTGAGCAAAGAATTTCCCACTATAATATCAGACGAAAATCCCCCTTCTATTATGCTTTGATGGATGTCCATACCATGTTCCAAAGCTTCCATTTTGGAACAGGCAGAGAGGATGCTAGAAAAGTTTGAGGAGTCTGGCTTTAAACCTACAAATTGCATTTGCTTGAAAGTTTCTAAAGCCTTTTCAACATATCTAATTTGTGTATATCTTGCAATTATTACAGTCCATGAGACCACATTTCTTTGAGGCATTTTTTCAAACACTTCAAGTGCCTTGTCTATGATCCCACATTTAGCATACATGTCTACAAGAGCAGTTACAACTACAATATCTGACAAAATTCCTCTATCCTTAATGCTTTGATGGATGTCCAATTGCATTTGCTTGAAAGTTTCTAAAGCCTTTTCAACAAATCCATTTTGTGCATATCCTGCAATAATGCAATCCATAGACCACATTTCTTATACGAATACTATCATGTATTGTCTATGCATTGATGGATATTCATATCTTGTTTCAAAGCTCCCATTTTGGCATAGGCAGGGAGGATGTTGGAAAAGGTTGTGGAATTTGGCTTTACACCTGCGAATTGTATTCACTTGAAAGTTTTTAAATCCTTTCCACCAAATTCATTTTGTGCATATCTATTGTAGATTCCTAAAATTTGTCACCTTAGCTTTGTTGTAATCATCCCATTTAATCACCCTACTCTCATGCTATTGACTAACAGTCATTCCAATTGATCAAGTTTATCAAATAGTGCAGGTCTAAACTTGGAAGCATTCTATTATCTATGTATTTCTCTTGTAATTCACATGAGTTTCTTGTTTTATGCTAGCCATATTAAAAGGGGTACCTTTGTTATACAAATAATGTTGAAACCACAGGAGAAAGTTCTAACCAAGGTTGGTATTGTTTCACAACCAATGCCATTATTTTATTGTAATTTTGGACTTCTTTTACTTTCCTTTCACTATAGACATTTTCATTAAGTGGAGATCCTTGTCACTGTCAATGTCTTGAAAAACCTTCCATCTTCTTTTCTTGTTTCCTTTGATTCAAGGGTTGATGGGGTTTGGCTCAACCCTAGGATGTCTTGCTTTGAGCTTTATTAGATACCAATGTTGGAAAACTATTACTCTGGTTTTTCTATTTTCATGTAGTTTCAAGCTCTAATACTTTTGTCTTTTGTCTCTTTTCTCCTATGTTGCAAAATTACTTATTTATATTGTGTTGAGGTTTAAGAATTGAACATAGTTTTCTTGTTTTTTGGATGCTTCAGTAGAGAATATAGGTTATCCTTCCATTTAAGGATTGAAACAAGATACAATGCAGGTACAATGTGCTATATGTCTGGATCCATTCAGATGGAAAATGTCTTACCTCCTGAGAATGGTGGTGGCATGTGGCAATGGGTTTTTGGAAAGAGTGTTGCAAATATAGAATTCATTAATGTGGAATCCCAAGATGGCTTTGCTAGAGTGGTAGCACCATCTCTTTCTAGAATTCTTCGGGTATGTGATCTTAACCTACCTGCATCTATACTTGTTCTCCCCAGAGTAGGGAGTGCAATGCTTATTTTTTCTTAGATCTGAGTTGAATTCTATTAGCAGTGAATAAACTTTAATTTCTAATTTGTGGAAAATTTTCTAGATTGACCTAGCCACTTTCAATGGAGAAATTATTTGTCAGGTAACTTTTATTTATGTTTTGACAACAAGTTGATCTTAAGTTGGATATTTTGTGGATTCAGTTTAGGTTGTTATGCTTGTTTTTTGAAACTAAATTTGTGTAATGATCACTGTAGCCAGATGCATTCATTTTCTCACTTAATGATGTGACGATAACAACTATGGTCAATAAGAGAGCTTGTCCTAGGATATTTGGTGGTGAGGTAATCCAGTGTTGATTATTCACACTCATGCATTATATGTCATGACTGATTTTCTTATATTGATTTCTTCTTAGAGATATGAACTTTCAACCTGTTATTTTTGTATGTTACTTAACAATGCTTCTGTAATGCCACGGCATTTTGAGGCAGAATTTAGTTGGGCGTGGCCTTGCATTTATAGTTGTTGAAGGAACTGGGAGGTTATGATCTCTCGTTATAATAAGAGAACTTGGAGAATGCTTCATTATCTCTCTGCTTAGTGGTTGTGATACATGCAATTGTGTTGTACAAAGTTCATTTTAATATTTTTCTTGTGAATATATTGAAAAACCCTCTAAATTTCTACTATATTAAAGGATTATATGTTTATGGTGCATACTCTATTGTCTAATGTTTTTTATTGTTGTATATGATGCTCAGTTTAAGGAAGCAAAAAGAATCTAAAATATAGGAAGAAGTCACCAGTTGATCTTTTTTTTTCAATTCTCAGGCCACTTGAATGTTTGTTGTATTTTCTTTTAAAGGGTTGTTTGTACTTTGTAGTATATAGAGATTTAGGTATAAACTAAAAAAAAATAGAGAAACTATAACATGGTGGGCATGAAAGAGAAGATGTAGAGTTATGATATTTTTTTAATTTTTTGTTCTTATATGGACATGCCAAAGTCTTATATGAGCTTTGTCTTTTGGTACATGAATATCAATTAAGGTTACAAACAAACCGAGTGCTCAAATATTGGGAGCCATTGGTTGTGACGATGGTCTTGGGGTGGGTTCCTTTTAACATCTTAAGATGCTACATTGTACTAATTGTTTTTCACTCATCTCATTTTCTAACACTCCTAGCAACTAAAGCTCTAAGCAGTTTCTGTTCATTTTGCATACTCTTCATAGTGGTGCATTGTCTTATTCTTTGTAGTCATTTTGTGTTCATTCTTAGCATAATTCTTGAAATGCCCAGTGCCTTACTATTTTATGTTCATATCCATTTTTTTTCTTTTCAATTTGTAACCTGGTTTGTTTTAACCTATTGTAGATTACAACATGCATCAAAGAAGGAACAAATAGAATATCATTGAAAACATATGACCCTCAGTCTTTTGTTCTAGTTGTAAGAATTATGCGTCATTAGACAGTATCATTGCAAGCTATGGAGGACCACAAATGATAAAATTTGGTTGTTAGAAGCTCTTTGTTTCACATGGGCATAGTTGTATAATGGAGAAATGATAGTTGAAGGCATTGTTCCAATTTTATCATAATTCCACATGCATTTCCTCCCAAATAAACATTTAGATAGCTTTTGAATGTGCCTTATCAAATATAATTGTATCAAGTGGCAATGTTGTTGATGCTTGCACCTTTTAGTCTTATCACCATTGAATCCATTAGTGAGCAACTTCACAATCATATTGTAGATTAGTGTTCTACCATAGTCACTATAATGGAAAATCTCACAGAACTGTTGAAACAAGTAAAGGATGCCATATTGTAAAAAATTTAATGTGCTCATTATTAGATCTTGGTTGTATTTTCATTTTAATAAACTTATTCTAAAACCCTCGTTGAAATCTTATTTTTAGGTTGTAGCTCATCAAATTGGAGAGGTGAACATGCACTCTTTACTTTCATCCGACCATGACCAGTGAGATTTCTAGATAGGAAGTTGCCATCCTTCTCATTTGAATCCTTCCAATCTTCTCTCAAGGGTTGTTCAGCAAGAATGGGAGGGCAAGGCTGCTTTGAATCGAGCAATATATGTACCACAAATAATATAACTACATTTACTATATATTTTCATGTCTTTTCTCCCTTCAATTTTTGTAGCATTTGTATCGTATCTTGGATTTGTCTTCCATGGCAACCAAGAGTGCAGTGAAGGATGTATTTCTTGGATCTTTGTTTATGCATCTGTATGTTGTTTGTAATTCCTTTGGTTATGCAGTTGTTTGTTGTTTGTATATTCTTTTTTTCTCATGCAATACAAACAAAATATTTGAATATCTATGATATTTGAGCTTTATATGCATAAAGTTGTTTGTTGATTGTATTTTTTTTTTCATGTTAATCCAATACAAAAAAAACATTTGAATATCTATGATATTTGAAGTTTATATGCATAAATTTGTGAGAATTAATTAAGTTAGATTTGATTTATAACTTGAATCATTGATTCACTCAAATAAATGACTAAACCATGACTAAATAAATGACTACTATGACTAAAATAAATGAATACAATGACCAAATATATAACTGCAATGACTAAATATATGACTACAATGGCTAAATATATGACTAACATGACTAAAATAATGATTAAATATATGACTAAAGTAATGACTAAATTAATGATTAAATATGTGACTAAATTAATGACTAAATATATGACTAAAGTAATAACTAAATAAATGACCACCATGACTAAATAAATGACCAGTTAACAACAATCGATGACTAGATTAATGACTAAATATATGACTGAATTAATGACTAAATATATGACTAAATAAATCACTACCATGACTAAATAAATGACCAGTTAACAACAATAAATGACTAAATTAATGACTAAATCAATGTAAATCCAATGACCAAATCAATGACTAAATCAATGACTAGATAAATGAAAACAATTTAGTCATTAATTTGATCTTATAAATATTGAAATAAACTACTAATGGTCGTGACCAAAATTAGTCATTTATATGCAATTTTAGTAGTTTATTTAGTCATATATTGTTATTTTGTACTAGTGCAACCAAGATCAATATTTGTGCCCTATAATTTTATCATTATAATCACTTGGCATTACTTCTTGTGTGCTAGAGAAAATCAAACTACTTGTTTCAAAGGTTTGAATACGAACCGTTGATTTCAACTTGGTGCGACAAGATCAGTGTCTCTGGTTGGTTTGACTAGATTTGAAAAATTCTTTGTTTGCATTGAAAATCTAGAGCCAATCATAACACTCCAATTAAGACAACACTTTCCACCTTGGTGTACAATAGGCTCCACATGTCAACATTCCACAATCTCACTCTCATAATAGGGTCCCAGCCTTTTGAAACCATAGTCTTGTGTTAAGGATTTCCTTGATAGAATGACTATGTTGGGTCTAGGAAACATGGCACCAAACCATAATAGCACAAAACCTAGTCATCTCAGACATAAATTCTTTGTGCTAGCATGCAATCAATCAGAATCTTCTTTGTAAGACCGTCCACACAATTGGAATTACAAATAATTGGGGCCTGCTAGACATATGGCAACATTTCCCAACATTGGAGCTCTTAGAAAGCACTAGTCTTTGGAGCTCGTGGGCACACACTATTTCACCAAGTTTCATCCTCATGTTAGCCCTGCAATAATCCATATACTTAGTAAAAATTAAACTCAGACAAACTAATCTAGTAGCCAGTGAATGAGGCTGTAAATGGACATTTTAAAAGGGATTAACATCATAACTTAAATTTGAAAATTGTATGTAACAAGTCTTGAATGGAAATATTTTAAGTGGTGAATTAGGACAAAAATTGAGTAGCATTGGATAATGGTTAGATTTAGGGACTGGTAAAATAAAGCATTCCTAAATTTGAGGTCTAAAGGCCCAGTTCCCTTGTAGAAATAAATGGTCTAGTATTATCACTAGAATTGTGAACCCATTGTCTTCTATTATTCCATGTTAACCTTCCATTAATATGAAGGAGGTCAATAAAATGATTCTCACAAATAAAACATTGAAAATCCAACTAAGCTTGAGTGAGTATAGAGATGCCCCCCTTTTTATCAAAATTATCACTAGTTTAAATGAAGACACCCCCAACAATATAGAGTTTATCCTCCTTTTCTTGTATAAGTGAAGTAATATATTTCCAAAGTAATAATATATATCTATTACTAGTAGGACCATAGACATTGATTAAAATGAAATGTAAATCCCAAGGTATCTACTAAGCTTTGCAAGGCTACTAAGAATGGTTTCTCTGAATGTGAATGATAGACACAATGTTTTAGTTCTAGATGATACTAAGACCACTTGAAGAACCATTGACATCAATGAAGATCCCAACTTTCTATTGCATTTTCTTATTAATCTATTGAAATCATCAACTTTCATCTTAAATTCTTGAGTAAGAGTAATGTCAGGATTTGATGACTCCATGAGGAGCTTGATTTCATGCCTCTTTTTAGGGGAATTGCAACCCATAACATTCCATGTAATAAAACATCATGGCTCCATGAGAAGGGAGCTACCCTTCCCTAATCTCAATTTCATTTGACCTTTAGCTTTCTTGGTGATCTCCATTTTTTCCTTATTCGATTTCATTCTTTTTCGACCCTTCTCCCAACTCTTGGGCTCTGAAACCTTTGAATTCATTTGACTGATCACCCTATTTTTTCAAATGTTAGCTTCATCCTCCAAATATTCACTCGATAATTTCTCCTCCACATATCCTTAGAGCTCGACAATCCCTTGTGATTATTTAAGCTACATATTTCCTTGTCCCTATTACAACTCATAAATTTTAATACCATTTCAAAACTATAAATATTCCATGACATCCATGGCCTTAGAGAGAAATTCCTAGTAGAGTTTCCTCTATCTTTTTGTTATCCACTACTTCGTATGGGTTAAAATAAAAAGAAATGCCTTCACCTCTTTGCCACCATCCTCAATTACCTTAATTGGCACCTATATTTTGTTTCCCAAGTAATGTTCATGGAAAGTATCAATTCCCTTGGACTTAGGAGATTCCTTCTCCTTCTTGCATTCCAAAGTTGAATACCCTAGCAAATGACATAGCTTGCATATACTTAAATACATTTCCACCTCAACCTTCTTCCTCCAAATGCTAGACTTTAACCTAATCTCTAGTTCTTCTAGGGAGAGAATCTAGATCAATAGAGGCATGAATCCTAACATACATAACAAAATCTCCACCTTTAATCTAATCATTCACCATTATAAAGAAACCAATTTTCTTGCCTACCATTTTTATGATGTCTACATCCCAATATTCTATTAGAAGATTGTATAATTGAATCCACACTAGCATGTTAGAAACTTTATTGGAGATACTGGCTGAAATTTACATTTCACTTAGTGATAATAAAATCCAATCCCATCCATGATTACATGTCTCTAATTCAACATTTCCCTTTTTCTCTCCCAAAGGTAATTATTTCTAGGAGGAAGCCTCTAGGTAGTAATTTGACCTTGATATCATTACCTTGTTTATCCTCACATTATATTTACACTTTCTCTGTAGTGGCCTAGTCAACCTGCATGTTGCAAGTATGAAGGTGTTGTCATTGATGTCAACAAGCCTATGTTTTGATTGATGATAGTAGTATAGTGGTTGAGAAGAGATTGTTGCTTTGAATAGTTGTATTATGTTGTCATCAGTTAAGTTGTTGATGTTAACCGAGTTGGTGTTGCTTTGAAAAGCTTTTATTTATGGTTTAGATGTCAAGGATATTGAGAAAATTGATAAAATATGGAAACCGGGTGTTGTACAGGTGTTCTAGTTTGCAAAGGTGTTCTAGTTTTGATTCACATTTCTTTTGGGTTGTGATCTACTTATGTGGTTTGGATATGTTGGTTAGAAGTGTTTAGAGTTTCTATATCTAGAATTTTGGCTTTTGGATTGATGGACAAAAGAAGTTATGTTTACTAGTGTGTGAACTGGTTTTGTAGTATTGCTTACAAAGGTGTCTAGGAGAAATGTATTTGCTCCACGTTTCTCCACAATTGTTCTTTAAGTCTTGTGATTCTGAAGGTATGTGGATGATGTTGATATCTTGCCTATGACAAGAGGATTTGTGGTTTGGTACTCCAGAATTTGGATTGTAGAGTTGTAGTGTTTGGAAATGTAGCTTGAGTGTATTGGGCGTGTACATTCTAATGGTGTGAGTTGTTGTGAAGGATTTTGATGGATTTCAGGAGGATAGAGGAATAGTCTACATCATGATGAAGCGTGGTGTGTGGTTCACAAGTTGATCTTGTATTTGAGGAAGCATGTAGTTCAAAGTTTAATTGTTGCGAGATGAAGTGTGGTATAGAGTCGAGTGTTGTGATGCAAAACTAAGTGCAAAAGTGTGAAATGTAGTGTGAGCTATAATACAAGATTATTGAATGCAATGAGTTGAGGTATCTCGATCTCCTAAATATTGCTAGTTTTGATTGGATTTGTTGTGGTGTAATCTCTATTGCATTGAGATTGTGTTCTCTGTGTAACATTCATCTTCTTTCTATTTCAACAGTGAGCCTAGGTTGTGAGCCTTTCTGGACAATGTGTCCTATTCTGGCAGTGAGCCTCTTTGTATCAATTTTTACAATTAATATTATATTGTGAGCTAATCCTCATTGTGGTTTTCCCTCATGGGTTTTCCATGTAAATCTGGTGTTCTCTTATGTATGGTGTTGGTTGTTTCAGTTTTTGTTATCTTCTTTTCATGTTTAAGCATTATAATAGATTAAGGGTTTAATGAATACATGTAGATAGATAATTACTGTTGGGGGTTTTGATTTTTTAATTTGGTACAATTGATTCACCCACCCTCTTAGTTGTCTTGTTCATTCAATAATTGGTATTAGAGAAAGTTTCCTTAGAAAAAGCTTGATTTCTTGAGGTAGATCCAGATGGCGAACAAGAAGGAGATCGCTATATTTGATGACACAAACTATGCAATCTAGAAGGTGAAGATGGAAGGCTATCTGATCTATCTTGGATATGAAGTTGCAAATGAAGTAAATATTGCATAAACCATACATGCAAATGGTTCGTGCATGAGTGATGAAATCAAGGCCTATGAAACATATGGTAAGGCAAGGTTTTTTCTTTTGACCAATCTTGCACATACTAAATTAGTGAAAGTTATGGATCTAAAAATTGCTAAAGAAGTTTGGGATAAGCTAGAAAGTATCTATGAAGGAGATTATAAGGTTAAACAAGATAAGTTACAAAATATGAAGGAATAATTTGAGACTTTTTGGATGTTTGATGGTGAAACAATCACAAAATACATGTAGAGGGTTAATGAACTGGTAAGTGCTATGAGAGGTCTTGGTGCACAAGTCAAAGAACTTAAAGTGGTAAAGAAAATTCTCAAAACTCTTCCTGATTCTTATAGTGAAAAAGTTTTTGCTATTGAGGAATTTGAAGATTTTAATACATACACTAGAGATCAGTTGTATGGAACACTAACTACATTTGAAATGAGGAAAATTGGTTTGAAAAATGGTACAAAAGTGGAGACCACTTTCAAGAACGGAAAATCAGAAAAAGCTAAAGATTTAGATGGAGATTATCTTGATGATGTGGAAGCTAACTTTCTAAGAAGAATGAAAAGGGTGCTTGTAAGTACAAGGGTAAAATACCTTTCAAATTATTTAGTTGTGGAAATATAGGTCAATATGCTTCAAGATGTCCAAACAAAACTATGAACAATAAGAAAAAGGAAAACAAAGGAAATATGATCAAGAAAAGCTACTATGTTAGAGAAGATGTTGGTATTTATGATGATGAATATGATTATGGAGATGCTAATGATAATGAATGTTTTTTCTTGGCTTTAAAAGATGAATCTAGTTCTACTAACTCTGAGATTTGTATGAAGGAAAGTGTCCTAGAGAAAAAGGATAAAGTTGGAGGTACCTTGGTATCTGCTTTTCATGTTAGATAGGACAAGAACTATTGAGTTATTGATAGTGGTTGATCAAATCATAGGACTAGAGAAAAGAGTAAGTTTGTTAAACTTGAAAAATATGATGGAGGACTTGTTAAATTTGGAGATGATTCAGTTGCTAAGATTTGTGGAATAGGTTCAATTAGTATTGATGGCAAGCATAATACTGAAGATGTTTACTATGTTAAAGGTTTAAGACATAACCTCTTTAGTGTTGTACAAATGTGTAGTAAAGAATACAATATTATGTTTCAGGATGATGGATGTGAAATCAAAAAAGGGTCCAAAATTGTAATTGCTGCTGGAAAGAGGACAGACAAAAATATCTATCAGCTCAAGGGTGCTAATGGTCACTGTTTTATGACTTAGATTAATGATAGTTGGTTATGGCATAGGAGAATGTGTCACATAAATTTTGATAACCTAGTTAGAATCAGTTTAGTTCAAGTAGTGAGAGATCTACTGAGGATTACAAATCCTATCAATGCTATTCACAAAGATTGTCAAATTGTAAAACAAACTAGAATTAGTTTCAAGGAAAAGAAGAATATTCTACTGGATTGTTGGAATTGGTACACATAGATCTTTGTGGTTCAAAAAGAGTGAGAAGTCTTTAAGGTGACATTTATTTCATGATTTTGATTGATGATTATTCTAGAATGACATGGGTTACTTTTCATAGAGAAATATCTGAAGCCCTAGATAGGTTTAAAGCATTCAAAGCTATGGTTGAGAATGAAATGTATTTGAAGATCAAGTGTTTGAGGTCTAAAAGAGGTGGAGAGTTAACCTCCAATGAATTTAACATGTTTTGTGAGAATAATTCCATAAAAATGAACTTTTCTGCCCTTAGGACTCCTCAATAGAATGGAGTAGTTGAAAGGTGGAACATAGATTTTTGGCACCTATTTGCTTTCTATCACTCCTACGGTTTTTCACCTAGAAGGATAAAGGTGGGCCAAAAATGCTTATGTTACATTCAAGATTAATGTTATGTCTAAAGTTGTTAATGCTAAATGAGATGATATGAATGCAGCTAAGCTATGAAACCGATCAAATATGAATGAAAAACTAAGATTTAAACTATGTTTGAAAACACATTGTGTAATGCAACAATGAACTAGAAATGGATGCAAAACTTAACAAAAATGAACCAAGTAGTGTACCTAGGATCTTGATGAATGCTGATTGATCTTTGGAATGATGATGATGTTGTTTAGGGCTGGAGGGACTCATTCACCATTTGGGTGGTCAGTCGATTTACCAAAGCGAACTAGAGCCGTTTAGGACAAAGGGTATCCAAAATGTAAAAAACGAAAAATGACCTTGGAATGGGACTCATTCGCCACTCATGGTGAATAGGTCCACTAGAAGCCACGAATGATATTCAAAGTGGATTCGAGCTTCCGATTACTGCCGACTTCCTAGGTGTCAGCTTAGAAAATGTAAGTATTCGAGGTCCCGAAGGTGACTTTTGTTGATTATTTTTAGTTTGAACAAAGTAGAGACTTGAATGATCTTGCAACAATGTGATAGTTTACATGCTTGAAAAGACCTAGATCTACAAACAATACAAAAGAGAGATATGTTGAATGTTAGGGCATAGGGGTTTGCTTAAGTCAAACCCCGTTTAGGTAATTAAACCAAAATGATGAAATAAGTTAATAAAACATGATTACCTTGTCATGATGATTGATCTTGAATTTTTGCAATAAAACATGTAGGAATACGCCCTTGAATGCTAGAAAGCTAACTTGACTTCTAATGAAGGAAACCAGCTTGACTTGGATGAGAAGATAGATGATGGAGTGTGTGAGAGAGATGTAAAAATGAGGTGTTGTATTGTTGTAAAATGGGGATAAAACACTTATTTATAGACAAATTTATTGCCTAGTAATTGATAATACCTCATCACAGGCTGACATGTAGTGAAAATAAACTTTAAATTTCACGTTTTCCTGCTCAAAGGTCAAAATGGGGCTAGATAGGACTCATTCGCCACACATGTTGAATGGGTCTCACCTGGATGGGACTGATTCGCCATGCATGGTGAATGGGTCCCACAAGGGCCATTCTGACAGCTAAGAAGCTAGGGGATAAGGAAATAAGGTTTAAATTGCAACTTTGTCGGGTATTGGATCAATTAAAGCCTCAAGATGCATAATATGGATTAATATGGGACTATTAGTGATGATGTGAATGTCAAATAGGGCTTGGGACACATAAATCAATGTGAAAGTGTGATCAAATATACTTTACAACACTAAAATGAGGTCCACATAGCCTAGAAAGTCACAAGAATCAATGTGAATGTGCAAGACACATTACAACACTAATTTAACATTAAGTTTAATTCAAAAACCTTCTAGATTGAGGTGAAGATGTAATTAAATACATTTTATAATGTTGAATTAGGGAGAAATAGGTTCATTAAGTCTAGAAAAGTGTGAAAGTCCTATACAAGACATTGTTAAAAGCATGTTATTTGATTTGCAAGGGTCCAAGACCTAGTTTGGACACATAAAATGCCCCACAACACTAGATTAAGACCTCATTAAGTCAATATATCATGAAATATTCCCATGTCAAGCAAAGGGTCCTTTTTTCTATGACACAAAAGGAAAAAAAGGATTGTTCAAGAAGTTGCAAGGAATATGATGAGAGAAGCTAATCTACTGGAAGTTAATGTAGAGAAGCAATTCATACCGCTGTTTACATACTTAATAGAGTTCAAGAAAGAGCTAACAACACAAAGACTCCCTATAAATTGTGGTACAGAAAGATTCCTATTGTCAAGTACTTTAGAGTGTTTGGAAGAAAGTGCTATATCAGAAGAGATGATGAAAACTTAGGAAAGTTTGATGCAAGGTATGATAGAAATTATCTTGGATATTCTACTAAAAGCAAAACACAAATGTTACAATAAAATATAGAATAATTGAAGTGCAAGTGTCAAGGTTGATGAGAGACATGTAAATTCAATTCTAATAGATGGATGGAGTCAGGGATAGAGCCTACTTATTGGAGAAAGAAGAAGAAAAGATAAGGAAAAGTGGAGAATGAGAGAGGGAAGAAAGATTTAGAAAAAGACCCCAAGAAGACCCTATGTATGTACCAAGAAATTATTCAAAGAATTTTGAGATCATTGGAGACAAATCAAAGGTGTTACGACAAGAAGAAGAATTTGCTTGAGGCGAGGAAATAAATATGTGTTTACTCTCTAAGAATTGAACCAAGATAGTAAGTGAAGCATGCAAAGATGAACATTGGATAAAGGCAATGGAAGAAGAGCTTATGCAGATTGAGAAGAATCAAACTTGGGAACTAGTTCCTAGACCTGAAAGCAAAAACATTATTGGAACTAAGTGGGTATTTAGAAACAATCTGAATGAGAATGGAGAAGTGGTAAGAAAAAAGGTGAGGCTTGTGTGTAAAGGCTATGCACAAGTTGAAGGAATAGACTTTGAGGATACATTTGCTTCGGTGGCTAGAATGGAGCTGATGAAGATGTTTTGGATTTCACGACACTAAGACTTTAGAGTTTATTAGATGGATGTGAGGGTTTTGAATGGAGAGTTGGAAGAAGAAGTTTACATGGAACAATTGAAAGGATTTCAATTGTTAGATAAACCTAATATTGTTTGTAGATTGAAGAAGGTATTGTATGGATTAAACCAAGATCCCAGAGCTTGGTATGCAAGGTTGGACATATATTTGATACAAGGATTCAATAACGGTACCACCGATAGTAAAATTTACTTTAAAGTTGAGGAAGATCAAATATTGATAGTGGTTGTATATGTTGATGACATAATCTTTGGAGGCATTGAAGCTATGTGCAAGAACTTTGTAGAAGAGATGTAGAAAGAGTTTGAGATTTCTATGTTTGGGAAGATGAATTTCTTCCTTGGGATACAAATCAATTAAATAGATAAATACATATTCATTTTACAATCAAAGTATGTTAAAGAGATGTTGAAGAAATTTGGAATGAATGACTCCAAACCAGTATGTACTCCTATGGTTATTGATTACAAATTGAGTAACGATGAAAAATACCCTAAGGTTGATCAGAGAAAGTATAGATCTATGATTGGTGGATTGCTATACCTAACTTCTATTAGACCGGATATCATGCATGCAATTTGTCTTGTGGATAGATTTCAAGAAGATCCTAAAGAGACACATGTTGCAGCAGTGAAGAGGATATTTCAATATTTTAAGGGAACTCTGGATTATGGCTTGTGGTATCCTAAGGATACTAATTTCATATTGAGTGCTTAGACAAATGCAAATTGGGTTGGTTGTGTTGATGATAGGAAAAGTACTAGAGATGGCACATTCTTTCTTAGATGTAGATTGGTATTATGGCTTAGCAAGAAACATGATTTTATTTCTTTATCTACTGCAAAGACTGAGTATATTGCAATAGCGTCTTGTTGTACACAAGTATTGTGGATGAGGTAAACATTGAAGGATATCAGAGTAGTGTATGATGAGCCTATTTCTATTTTTTGTGGTAATACAAGTGTAATCAAAATTTTAAAGAATCCAATAATTCATTCAAGAACAAAGCATATATTACAAGTGTAATCAACATTTCAAAAAATCCAATGATGCATTCAAGAAAAAGCATATATCAATTAGGTATCACTTTTGGAGAGAGAAGGTTGTGGAGAATGAAGTAAAGCTCGAATATGTACCTACAAAGGATCATATTGCTGACATATTTACTAAGGCTCTTCCTAAGGATACTCTTGAGTATCTTCGGGAGAAGTTGGGGGTTATTGCCCCTCCTTTGAACTAGATGCATATGAATATGCACCAGTCCAGTGGATCTATGGATTCATTCTTTGTTTGGACTGATTTTGGTGGCTATCTCTTAGGGGGAGTAGGTAGTGACATTGTTGCAGTATGAAATTTATGTTATCATGGGTGTAGAGGTTGTTGGGTTGATTGGTGTGTTCTCTTAAGGGGGAGTGTTCAGATTAGTTACAAGTATCTTGGTTCTATATCAAAGGGGGAGAACAATGCAAAATATTTTATCCTTTGCTATTGATGTCAAAGGGGGAGAGAAAGAAGTCATGTGAAAAAAGTGAAGTCATGAGAGATACAGTCTAATAAGATAGTTGTGCAAAGGGGAGAAAAGAGAAAAGGAAATAGATATGTTCATAATCTATATGCTATGTCTTTGATGGTTTTTCACATCTTGTGTTGCCATCAATGTGTAGTGCCCCTCAGTTTGTTCTCAGTTGACTGAATGTTGTTTATATCGGATTGGGATATTATGATATTTGGCTTGATGTTGGATTAACTGCTATGATGATAGTTTGATGCTACTGTTATCACTGATGCTTTATGCTTATGCTATGTCTAGTATATGTATTTAATGGGTTATGCAGATTAACCTTGTTATGTGCATCATGCGAATATCTGACGATTGTTTTTACCTTGTTGTTAGCATCTGATTATTGTGCGTTGATGTATTTTGGTGAAAGGGAATAGTGTCGCATTACTTGCTTGTGAGTTTCTTGCAACGCTACGACTTTCCTCTCATGGTGTGTTTTCCTGTATGACTATGTACATGTTCAACTATGTTGGTTTGCTACAGGTTGCAAGTACCGGGCATCGACTCCACCTGAATTGTCAAGTTTGAGCGTGCCTTAAGCCCAATGGAAATCGTTGATGGAGATAGCATTAGGTCCCTTGTTGAGCCATCATCCTTGATGAGGATGAGTATCCATTGTCACCCTAGTAGTGTTGTTCGTTTGTGATTTGGTTTGTCTCTTTTGTCATGGTCTTGTTTTCCATCTTCACTGTGAGGACAGGTATTGCTTGGTATTTCATCCATTTGATTTTAAGTTGGTTGATTAGTTCTTTGATTAATTATTGCATTAAAATAAAGTTATTGAAATTAAAAGAAATTGTGATAATTAAAATAAAAAGCTTTTATATAATTATGGTATTGATAAAATAAAATATTATGAATGTTTTATTTGGTTTAAATAAATTAAGTTATAATTTAATAAAGAGATATAAAAATAAATATATTAATTAAACTGTGGTGCAAATAGAATTAAAAAGGTAAGTTAAAATTAATAAATTAATTATTTAAAAGTGGATTTATTGTGTGTAATTAAATAAAGATATTTTTATTAATAAACATGTTGAAGAGTGGTAGTAAGAAATTGTTGGGAAATTAAATAAAATAATTAAATATAAGGAGTTGCATGCAACAACAAATATGGGGGAGTGGTTAATAAATTGGTTAATTTGCTAAAGAAAGGGGGGCTTTTGCACATTTTCTAGAAAACTAATCTCGTTTTCTCCTCCCCATGAGTTTTTCTTGTTCTGGAAGGCCTTGAGTTTCTTGTTCTTGAAGGCCTTCTTCTAGTATGGAGGTTTTGGAATTGGGTTTTGGCAGTGGTTGCTGAGTTTTGAAATGTGTAGAAGCTGCAAGCTGAGTGGTGAGCTCAACATCAAATCTTTTCCTTGGTAAGTGAGAGAAATTAGGTTCCACTGTTTGTCTCAATTCCTTCTCTGTTTTGAAAATTAATGCCTGAATGAATATGCTTTTGGAAACAAAAAAATTATTGGTTTATTTTTGAATTGAGCAATTCGTAAAAGCATTGTCAGAGAAATCTTTGAAACCTCTGTGTCTGTAAAAATTTTGTGCATATTCTGCAGCCTATCACTTTGCATATGATGTATTTTTGCAAGCTTCTAAACCCATTTGGCATTTTCTTAAGCAATTTTTATTTGGGCTGATTTTTTTCTCTGTTGTACCTTTGGGAATTGACTGTCTTTGGTTTGGGTTTTGATTTATATTAATATTGATATTATGTTGTTGGTTTTCGATGCCTTTTCATTGAAAAGTATATATATATATATTTAGTAGTTGAGGCCTTTGATTGATGCTACAAATCTCTCCCCTGAGCCATTTAATCTTGGGCATTCGAAGCCAAGTCCTCGCTTAAAACTGTAACCTTGATTTCTTGCATGCGACTTACCTTGGTTTGCTTTGAAACTTATTCGATTAACCAAGCCTTGAATTTTAGTGTTGATCTTATTTAACATTTGTTTTGAAATACTCCAATGCATATGAAAGGAAATCAATATCTGTTTTCTCCTTTTAATTTGTGATTATCTTTCAATAGCCTAGTGCATGGGTTACAAATTTATTTTGCAAGTAAAACATTGCGAGCGATTTCCCCTTGTATATTTAATACTTGATTATTATCTTCATGTACTTGTATGTGACTTAGCTACTGCGACTGGAATTTTGGATGTATATTTATTCCATTCGATATTGTGTCTTCCATGTATTCTTTGTATTTAGGCACTAGGTATTGTGCATGGTTGGGAATTGATTGTCATTTATAGGAACCGATTTGCTGTGCTGTTAGGTATCAAATCCCTCTAGTATTTTGATTATGCTATGTGTTAAAATCTAATCTGATATTTATGTAGTTGTTACCTTTCTTTTGTTTGATATGATGAGTAGGATTTGAATGGCTTCTACCGTTTATTAAATACGTTTATATATATGTATAATTACATATGTATGTATAAGTATATGCGCTGTGGGTGACTCGCTATTTCTATCCTGAATATAGAAATTGATATTAAATAAATTGAAATTTATGCATTTCATGTATATGTTATTTGAAATTGGACATTCGATATCTTTTGTCAGTGAATTCAACGCTCGGGCTTAGACTCTGTTTATATTGGTAATTCTGCCTTATGGCGATTTCACTTTTGCTTGAAATATACCTAATATTTTGTAATGCACTTAAATGCGAGGGGCATAGCATTTGCTTTATGAATTGTATTGTGATTCATTTGATTTGCTTCGTATTCATCCTTGTGATGTATATTCATTTCTTTGCATTTGATGGAAATGATTTTTACTGGCATTCGATTATTACATATATAAATATATATACATATATGTATATATATATATGTGTGTGTGTGTGTTTGTATGTTTGTATATGTATAAATATGTTTGTTATATTATAGTTTGATATTATATTTAAAATAGCATCCAGATTATATATATATGTATATATAAGTATATATATTGATATATGGGTATATACTTATATTTATATATATATATATATATGTATACTTGTTTATAAATTATGGCATTAGAAAAGGATTAGTGTTGTCTTGTAATTAATTACGGATGAAGTTAGTAAATTGGAAAATAAATTAGAAACAAAAGGAAATGGATTTAATGAAGGGTTTTATTTAGATGAGTAAGTTTAGTAGCGAAGTATGAGTTAAAAGGGAATGTGGAATAATGTATTTCATGGATGTGTGGTTCGTGATTAATGGTATTGAAAATGTAGTTGTGAATTGGAAATAATGTATTTGTTTTGCATCAGTTGAATAATTACTTGTCTAATTTTGATGGTTAAGGTAAAATGGGAGGATTTTGTGATTGTTTAAAAGAGGGTGTCATGGTGTAAGTTTGTTGTGGTTGTCTTCTAGAGGCTTGGGAAAAATATGTTATTGGTTGAATTGTTATGTATGAGCCTTGAATTGGTTGATGTGATACTTGCAATGTGTTGTTGAGGGTCTTTATCCTTGCACCACTTACGAGTTATTACTGATGTGTTTGAGAGCGAGATGGTCCATGCCTTGCTCGGGTTATGTACTGTTGTGGTTTTTGTTTTATGTGCATGATGGATCTACCTTGTTGAGTTTATTAGGTCTCCTAGCTGCTAGTAAGGGGAGTGGCTCTCAATGGGGGTTGACGCACAAAGTGGCACCAGGGTAACCCATGTGGGAGTTTCTTAACTCAATGATAACTTAAAATGAATTAGGGGGTTGGGTAGTTTACACATTAATCAAGATAAGTGAATGCCTCACCCATGCCTGTAGTGCTCGTTTAGGCTAAGGATGGGTTGAGAAGGCCTGGTTGGCAAGACCAACTTCCTTGTCCTCACGAAAGGAAGATTGGTTCCGCATGTGTCACCCTATGGGGCTGGTGCCTAGCGAGGGACTGTCAGGATAACCATAGATGGGGGCCATTGTCTAGCGAGAGACTATTAGGATAACCCATGCCAGGACCGTGCGATGACACTCTTCCCTCTGCAGACTAGTATTCCCTTATTTTTTCTCTCACTTTGGTATGTGATGTCCTTTGGAAGCAATGTTTGTCCTTTTGTGATGTTATTTTTGTTGTAATGTTAGTTGATCTCTGTTTAGTCTTGTTATGTCAGTTTGTGGTCATCTTGTTGTTGTTGTTGTTGTGGGACCAGGTGTTATCTCCTAGCACGGGGGGTGGACCTTTGGGTTCCACATGGTCGGGTGGAATGTGTCTTGTACTCTATTAGGTTTCCCTTATTGTTGTTCGTGTTCGTGGTGACTGATCTTGATGATGTGGACTACTGCACTTGTTCTAGTTTGAGTTAACTATCTTCATGTAATTGTACTAAATTGAAATCAGTTGTATCATGTATTGTCACTCTAATGTATAATCTCCCCAATTGATCTCGGGGAAGCATTGATGTAATGATGTAATGTTGTAATTCATTGTTGAACTCTCTCTTGTAATAGGTAATGTTAATGATGTACCTTGTTTATGTTAGTTAATGAAATTGTTTCTGAATGGTATCTATCGATGAAATGTTATGGTTAATTCATATTGGTTGATCATTTATATGTGATGGATTAAATGAAATTCATATTGTTAGATGAATCTTGTAATGAGATGATAGCAATGATTCATTATTCTTGTTAGTTTGGTTAATGGGATTCTAGTAGTGTAGTCATGGAACCCTAAAGGACTTAGGTTAGGATGCATGCTATTGTATTATTTGCAATCTTTAGTATGTTGTAGTTCAAAAAAAAATTTGTTGCATTTTTAGGTGTTGTAGCATGTTGTCCTCTAGGGTTTCGTGGTGGGGCATTACACAATGACAAAGGGGGAGATTGTTACAAGTATGAAGGTGTTTTCATTGATGTCAACAAGCTTGTGTTGTCATTGATGATAGTAGTACATTGGTTGAGAAGAGATTGTTGCTTTGATTAGTTGCATTATGTTGTCATTAGTTAAGTTTATGATGTTAAGCTCTGGCGTTTCTTTGAAAAGCTTCTATTTATGGTTCAGATTTTGAGGATACTAAGAAAATTGATAAAATAAGGAAAAAGGGTGTTGCAGAGGTGTTCTAGTTTTGCTTCACATTTCTTTTGGGTTGAAGATCTTCTTGTGTGGTTTGGATATGTTGGTTAGAATTTTTCAGAGTTTCTATGTCCATGATTTTGGCTTCTGGATCGATCGAAAAAAGAAGTTATGTTCACTAGTGTGTGAAATGGTTTTGCAGTATTGCTTACAGAGGTGTCTAGGAGAAATGTATTTTCTCTTCTTTTCTCTACAGTTGTTATTAAGGTTTTTTGATTTTGAAGGTATGTTGATGATGTTTATCTCTTGCTTGTGACAAGAGGATTTGTGGTTTGGTACTTCAAAAGTTGGATTGTAGAGTTGCAATGTTTGGCAGTGTAGTTTGAGTGTACTGGGTGTGTACATTCTAATGGTGCAAGTTGTTGCGAAGGAGTTTGATGGATTTCAGGAGGATAGAGGAATAGTCTAGATCGTGGTGAAGTGTGGTATGTGGTTTGCAAGTTGTCCTTGGATTTGAGGAAGCGTGTAATTCAAAGTTTAATGGTGTTTGCATGGGTAATGACCGACCTAGTGTTTACACTACATTTGAAGATGTTCAAGTATTAATGAAGGCGTAGCATGGCGTGTGAGTTTATTTCGTTGCTATCCACCATAGGAATGCTTCTAGTGCCAACATAAGTTGAATTTGTGAAGTGCAAGAAGAGTCTAGCTGAATTGAAGATGTTTTTCAAGTTGTGAAGTGTATAAATGCAAGGTGAATTGATGCAAGATGAAGTTTGGAATAGAGTTGAGTGTTGTGATGCGAAACTACATGCAAAAGTGTGAAATGCAGTGTAAGCTATAATACAAGATTGTTGAATGCAGCGAGCTAAGGTATCTTGATCTCCTGAAGACTACTAGTGTTGATTGGAGCCGTTGTGGTGGAATCTCTGCTGCATTGAGATTGTTTTATTTGTGTAACATTCTATCTTCTATCTTCTTTCTATTCTGATAGTGAGCTTGGGCTATGAGCCTTTCTATATAATGTGTCCTATTCTAGTAGTGAGCCTTTTTGTATCAATTTTTGCAATTACTTATATTTTGAGCTAATCCTCACTGTGATTTTCTCTCATTGGGTTTTCCATGTAAATCTGGTGCTCTCTTGTGTATGGTGTTGGTTGTTTAAGTTTATGTTATCTTCTTTTCATGTTTAAAAATTATAACAAATTAAGGGTTTAGTGAATGCATGTGGATTTGATTACTGTTGAGGTTTTTGATGTTTTAATTTGGTACAAATGATTCACCCCCCCTCTCAGTTGTCTTGTTCATTGAACAAACCACCCACTTCATGAAAATGTACATTCTTGGAAGTGGATCATAATTATATTAATTTTATCAAAATTCAAAAATAAGGTTTTAAAACTTACCATATGTCTTGTCAACAATGGGATTTTGTTCACATGCATTACCACATTTGAGCCTTTTGAGATCCAAATTTTGGACTCCTATTCAAGAATGTTTTCTCCCAAACTTTTTTTCTTCTTTTTCCAAATTTCTTGGAATATTTCCCCATGATCTCTCTCTCCTAGGGATAAAATTCCCATTTCATTCCATCCCTAATGTCTATCTCATTTAGAGTGACTAATTATGGCTTTGTCCTTACATTCTCTTCAAAGATTTTTTTTAAATGAGATTTATTTTAGCCTTTTAATTGTTCCTTAATATAGCCTAACTTTTTTAAAAGTTGGAAAAGTTTGGAACCTTTGATTTTGGGGGACCCATTCAACCATACACCATTTTATTCTTCAATATCATGGTCCCTAAGCTACATATTTTCAAACTTGAATGGACATATTTTAGGAGGTAAATTAGGAGGAAAATTGAGTGGCACTAGATAATGGGAAAAGCTAAAGACCAGAAAAATAGAGCATTCCTAAAGTTGAGGGATAGAGGCCCAATATCCTTGCAGAAAGAAACCGTTGAATATTTTCACCATACTTGTGAACACTTGTCTTCTATTAGTCCATGTGAACTTCTATTTATAGGAAGGAGGTCAATGACATGTTTCTCACAAATAAAGCTTTAAAAATCTAGCTGATCTTGAGTGAGTCTAGAGATGCCTCCCTTTTTTTATCAAAATGATCACATATTGTACTGAAGTTACGCCCAACAATAAATAGTCCACCTTCCTTTGCTTGTATCAATGAATTAATATGTTTCCAAACAACTAATTTTTGTCTATTACTAGTAGGGCCATAAATATTGATTAAAATGAAATTTAAATCTTAGGGGATATACTAAGCCTTGCAAGTGTACTAAGAATGGTTGCTTTGAATGTGAATGCTAGACATAATGTTTGAGTTCTAGATGATACCAAGCCCACCCAAAACACCATTAGCATCCATGAAGATTCTACCTTTCTATTTCCATTTTGTTAATACTCTAGTGAAGTCATCAATCTTCATCTTAGATTCTTAAATAAGAGTAATGTCTAGATTTGATGACACCATGAGGGGCTTGATTTCATGCCTCTTACTAGGGGAATTGCAGCCCCTAAAGTTCCATGTAGTGAGCATCATGGCTCCATAGGAAGGGAACTGCCCTTCCCTAATCTTGATTTCATCTAACCTTCAACTTTATTGGCGATCTCTAATTTTTCCTTATTCATTTTCCTTCTTTGTTGACCCTTTTCCCAACTCTTGTGCTTGGAAACATTTAACTTCATCTAACCAAGCACCCCATTTTTTGAAGTTTTAACTTCTTCCTCCAAGTAGTCACTTGATAGGTTCTCCTCCACAACTCCTTAGAGCCCCAAACTCACTTGTGATTGCTTAAGCCACATATTTATGTGTCCTTATTACAACCCATAATTTCTAAGACCATTGAAAGTAGAAATATTTTGCGACTTATCTATGGCTTAGAGGGAGATATTTCCAATAGAGTTTCCTCTATTTATTTGTTGTCCACTGCTTCATATGGGTTCGAATTCAAAGCAATACCTTCCACCTCTTTACCACCATCCTCCACTACCTCAATTGGCTCCTTTACTTGGTTTCCCAAGGGCCATGTGAAGTATTAGTTCCTTTGGAATTAGGAGATTCCTTCTCCTTCTTGTATTCCAAAGCTGAATGCCCCAACAAATGAAATATCTTGCATCTACTTGGATACATTTCCACCTCAACCTTTTGCATCCAAATACTATACTTTGATCTTATCTCGAATTGTTTTGGGGGGATAGTCTAGATCAATAGAGACACAAATCCTAGCATACATCCCAAAATCTCCACCTTCAATCTACCATCAACCATTATGAAGGAACCAATTTGATCACATATCATTTTGAGGATGTCTACATCTCATTATTCTATTAGAAGATTGTAGAGTTGAACGTACATTGACGTGTTAGAAACTTTATAGGAGATAGGGTTGAAATTCATAGTCTAGTTTAGTGATGTAAAATCCAACCCCATCCATCACTAATGGTCCTTGATTCAAAATTTCCTATTTTCTCTCCACCAAGGGGCATTCCACATGAGAGAAGCCTCTAGATAGTGATTAGATCTTGACATCATTACCTTATTTATGCTCACATCATTTTAACACTTTCTTCCTAGTGGACCAATCAACCACCCACTTCATGAAAAAGGCACATTCTTGGAGGTGGGCCATAGTTGTGTTAAGTTTATTAGAATTCAAAAATAAGGTTTTATAACTTACCTTATGTCTTGGCAACAATGGGATTCTGTTCACTCTCGTTGCCACATTCGAGCCTTTCATGATCCAAATTTTGAACTCTTGGTCAAGTCTCTATGCTCCCCAATAATCATGCTTCTCTTTCCAAAGTTCTTATGAATCTTGGTATCCAACCCTAATTTCCTCTTGAACCACATCTTGCATTCAAGCTTGTCTTGGAGGGAGGAATTGACTGGCGATCTTCCCACTTCATGTCTTCTTGATGTCTTCATCCCTACCATCCTATGGGTACATTCCTCCCATGTTGACTTTAACTCACCTACTCTCTTCACCTATTCCAACTGAAACTCTAGAAATTGTTCTACCAACCCCCCATTTTCCCTTTTTGAATAGCAGAATTTTTTCTCCTAATGAAAAAAATATAATTTACTATCTTTGACAAAATATTGTGATATGTTTAAACTATATGTCAATATAATTCTATAATTTAATTTTCAATCTAATATTGAAAAATATCATAAAATAAGGAATACATGGAAATAAAATTAAAGAGGGGGTAGAACAAGCTATCACAACAAACAACCGTCGACTTGATGGAATGCACACTACACCATTTAAGAGAATTTGTACAAATTAAGTTTATTAGATTACAAGATTTCTTGCAATCTTCCTTTTCTCCATATTGAGATATAAACTGAATCCATGCACCCACTTGGTTGAATGTTTGAATGGAGTAGAAAATAGGGCACTTTTGTGTCTACCACCAAACTTACAAACTGAAAGCAACTCGTACTCATATTAAGTAACTGCCAAGCTTTTGGGATGCAAAGTTTGAAGCCAAAAAGATTTGTACACAAAAGCAACGACACTACCTACTCTGGTAGTAATGGTAATCACACTTGCATACACCTTTACATACGAAAGCCAAGCTTTTTCATATTTTAATCCTGCAATCTAAATAGGGTTAGAGGTTTAACAACTCTAAGTTTATAGTACAATAGAATTATAATTTTACAATATTAAATTATTATTCTTCATTCTAAAGATATATACAATGTATATACAATAATGTTAATAAAAAGAGAAATAAAAAATATGTACACTTAAAATTAATATATATGTTAATTCACATGTTAGTAGTACAATTGAAATATAGTTATAGTGTACAAAAACAATTTTTCATTCAAAAGATTATGTGTGTATGTATCTATGTATATATAGTAAATATGACAAGGTTATATTGTTTTACAACACTAATTTCAAACAATGAATTTATTTTTTATTAGAGATTGGGTTGTTTCTAGCTGGTGTTGTCGTTGGTTTATATATATATATATAGTAAGTGAATTATGGTCTAGGGGGTATTCCCATAAAATCATATAAAAAAATAGAACAAGGCTACTCCAAATGAGGGCCATAAAAAAACATGGCATGGGGTATTATAATTAATCATATATTATCTTGACTCTATTGTAGAGGTTTAAATAAACCGAGTCCGTACTATTAAAAAACTACATACATATTAACTTTGGCTAATGATGGAACCCTCTAATTCAGGTCATATCAGCATTAGTAGCTCAAAATGCACCAACTTCAACCTCCTATGACATTGAGCCACTAGAGATGACGGTGAAGACCAATCCACCTTTGAGACCCCCAAAATCCTTGCAACCTCCTTTAATGATTTCACAACCCAATTTTCTTTCTACTTCTACATGTTCACATAATAACCCACTACTTCAATTATGAAGGGATCCCATGGCTCATTGTATGGATTAAACATCATGGGCTAAATCCCATATTATTAAAAAATCCTAAACCCAACACTGCCACTTCCAAAACCTCTTTCAAACCATCGCACCAATGTGGGAATAATAGAGTCCTAATTACCATTTTAATGACATATTTCTGCTCCCTCAGATCCAACAAAACAACAACCATCATGGAGGAACTATCTGTATTCACACAACACCTATGGGAGGTTGAGAGGAAGACATTTCCAAGAACTATATGGATGGTGTGCAAAATGATAGATGAATGGGTTTTAAAAATATTCTTGAGCCTATGATTCAATAAATTACCCCTAAAATCTACATGTGTCTTCTTCATCCTCAAAATAATCATCATATCCATGATGTTTACATTTTTACAAAATTTAGAATGACATAAATTTATTTGCTTCCATCTTTGCCATAATCACATCATCAATGCTCCATCTCTTCACATCGTCAACCCAAACCTCCAAAAAATCATTCACCCCAACTAAATTAAGCATGATAAAGCTTTCCCATTTGAGCATGTGGAGATGACTAATGTCCCTACTCCAAGATCCTCCTATCATACATATTATTTGTGAAGAAATAAATATAAAGCATGAAGATTGCCACATTTGCATAATAATTTGATTCCATATTTACCTCACGATATATATGAGTCAAGTTTTGTGATCATTTGATTGATTTAAGAAGACCAACACAACCTTAGAACATTCTTAATTTTCCTATCCATGGTAAAATAGTTTCTTATGGAAATTATAATTATTTGGGAGTCTCCCTCTATGATAATCTTCTTTAGTCCTAGACATATACAAGTATAAAGCCTAAAAAGAAAAGCTTGAACTTCAACCTCATTGTTGGTCCCCTCTTACAATTTTTTGGCCATTGAAGCTACCATCTCACCATTGTGATTTCTTATTATGCACCCAACCCCATAAATCCTTGGATTACCTTTGGATAATTTTTCAAAATTTAGTTTCTGCCACCCTTGATCATGAGGAACCCATTCTTTCATCTTCTCTAAGATTGTGAAAATGATGAACCCAAGACTTCCCATAAACGGGGGAACCGCTAAGCCAATCCAATAATTTTTAATTTCATCATCCCAACTAGTGAAAATACTTAATTTGAGAGTTTGGTTTATTGCTACATTGTTTACCACCTCCACTATGGCTCCCTCAACCCTACTAAAAAATATATCCTTAGGAATTTCTTTACCTTAGAAAATTATTCTATTCCTTTCTTTCCATAGTGCCCAAATCACTATTGAGAGGCATATGATCCAAATACTTGAGAAGATAGTATTCTTGTGAATAATAGACCATGCCATAAAGAGGGAAATGATATCTTAGGGAAATGGGCTAAACCAATTAAGTTTTACACAATTTTTTCCAACATTCTTTCATGAAATTCCATGTTAAGAGAAAATGGTCCATAGTTTCTTCACATTTATTACACATGACACACATGGAAGCACCATTGGATCCCATTTTCTTCAAATTTTTCTCATGAAAATCCTCTTTTGTATGGTATCCCAAGAAAAAGATCCAAATTTCAAGAGACATTGTTTTTTCTAGCATTAATAAATTGGAAAATCCAATCTATCTTCTACAAATTCAATAAAATACCCAATATTGACATTGTACCTCCCTAATTTGGCTGTATACCATCTAATCCTATCATACCCATAATTCAATAGCTTAACTTGGCGATCATCAAAATTGAAATCTTGAAAGGACCTTCCTTACCACTCAAGATGTCATGATTGAATCACCAAATTGATATAGTTCCTCACGTGTACTCCCCATGCGTGAACCGACACAAAATTAATCTCATTGATGCTCAAGAGATCCATTAGAATCATGTGTCCATTCCAAAAATCCTCCCAAAATTTTCCTCTTGTCCACTTCTAATTTCCCGTGATATGTTTCGTAATAAATTTTTTGCAAGATATCATAAATTTCCATATTGGTGAACCCCTAAGAGGGTTAAAAATTGTGATATTCTCTTGGGATATGAGGAATCCGAGTATTTATTTTGTAAAATCCTAACTTAGTTGAGTTGAGGGTGAGATAAGAGGTTCCATACTAGTTTAGCTCCTAGAGTAATATTCATGATCGACCATAACCTTAGACCAACACTTGTATCGACTACAAATCCTGTCCCATGTGATGAGAGAAAATTTATTTCTATTCAAGTTTACTTTACAAAAGAATTTTCAATTTTTTTTATTTGAGATGTCATATATATATATTTTTTGGAATTCTAAGGCAAGACAAAGTATAGATTGGTACGGTTGTGACTATAACCTTTAGCATTATAATTTTTACTATTGCTGAAATCCATTTCCCTTTCCAAGAGGACATATTTATGGAATAGTTTTAAATGAGAGGATTCAATTAATGAGATTTGTAATCCCATAGAAAAGAGAGGGATGCCAAGATACTTACTAGGTAGAGGTCTAATTTTGTACCCTAGAATATTAGCTATTTCCTTTTGCTTTCTTAGGTTAGTGTTGAAAAATAAAATTTCAGTCATGTTTATTGACATGTTGCCCCAAGAATTTAGAATAGAGCCCCAAGATATGTTTGATGACCCTAACCTCCCTACACCTAGCAACCCCAAACAAGAGAGTATCATCCACAAACTAAAAGTGGGTGACTAGAGAATTATTAGGTACCACATTTACTCATTTCCACCTACCTAGAGTCCCTTTTCATTGGATAGATCTCACAAGAGCTTCAACTAAAATTATAAATAGGAAGGGAGATAAGGGATCCCCTTGTCTCAACCCCCTTGAGGATGGGAAAAACAGAATACCATTGATGATAACTAAGAATTTGGGAGATGAGGTATTAACCATTCATGAGAAGGAAACCAAACTTTTTGGGGATCCTCCACTGAGAATTATATATCCTATTTGATCACTTAAGCCTTTCTAATATGTTTAGTTGTATCCTTTATTTCTCACTATGGTGGGATGGACTCGTGTAGGCAATGCTAATAATTTAAATTGATCTGGGGTAAGAGAAACAATCTACTCATTGAGGATAGGAGGTGTGAGAGTAGCTCCTTGATTCTATTTATCATAGCCTCATATATGATCTTGTAGGCTATGTTACATAGGGAAATTGGCCTAAAATTATCTACTAATTCCATATTATTATTTTTTGGGAATCACAAGAAATGTGTTATTCAAGTCTTTGAGCATTGTACCCTTATTTTTGGTCTCCTTAATCATGAAAACCACATATTAGCCATAATCTTTTAGAATACTCGATAGAAATTTAATTAGGAAACCATTTTGGGCAAAGAGACCATGTTTAGTTCAATTTTGGAAGGCTCTTCTTCTTAACATCTTTGAGAGGTTTGTTTAGAATATTTTTGCTTAGAGAACTCATTTAAAATCATGGGAATCCTATCAGAGTTAAATTTTCACTAGAGCTCATTTTAGAGGAGCCAAACTCATTTAGCCGGATCTAGCCAAGAATAATCCACCTTACCTACCACCTCTCCTGAATTTTCTAGTATTAGGCCCATCCTTATTCTTTTTGTTCATTTCAATTTCTATTTTAGTTTTCCTCTTAGGTAGTGGAATTATGAAAAAAAATAGTTTCTATCTCCTTATTTGAGACAACATTGTTGAAATTTATGTCACCAAAAAAATCCTCCCTAGCCAAGACTTTGGAATATTACCCCATGAGTTCCCTCTCCTTGTTATAAGACTCTAGATTCGTTGCATCCCTAATGACTATCTCATCCAGAGTGACCAATTATGATTCTTCCCTTACTTTCTCTTCAAAAGTGTTTTTGAAATGAGATTTATTCTAGCCTTTTAATTATTCCTTAATATCTCCCAACTTCTTAAAAGTTGGAAAAGCTTGGAACCATGATTTTGGGGAATTCCACCCATACATCAATTTTATCAATAGCCTGATCCCAAAGACATTTTCAAAAACATGGATGGAAATGTTTTGATAGATGGGGCTTAGGTAAACTTTGGATAATAGGTAAGAGTTAATTGTGAAGTAAATTAGGCGACAAAGTTAAATATAGGCCCAATTTCCTTGCTTAGTGAGTCCAATGTTTTTCATGGACGAACCCTTGTGTCCTATTAATAGTAGGGGCCTTGCGATAAATTGGATTCTCACGAGTAAGAGCTTTTAAAATATATGGCTAAGAAGCTCAAGTGATTCCCTTTTTATCAGGAATTATCACAGAGTTTAAATGAAGTCCATCCCACAACCAGTAAGGAGTTCATTGTACTTTACTTTGTATCGATGGAAATGAAATCTATTTCCAAACAAATAATATCTATCTATTACTAGTAGGACCATTGACGTTGATTAAAATAAAATTTAAATCTCAAGGGATGTACTAAGCTTTGCAAGCATACTAAGAATGGTTTCTCTGAATGCAAATGATAGACACAACATTTGAGTAAAGCACCATTACAATCCATGAAGATCCCAACTTTCTATTTCCATTTTGTTATTACTCTATTGAAATCACCAACGTTCATCTTAAATTATTGAATAAGAGTAATGTCAGGACTCAATGACTCCAAGAGGGTCTTGATTTCATGCCTCTTTTTAGGGGCATTACATAGCCCCTAAAATTCCATGTAATGGACATCATGGCTCCATGGGAAGGGAGCTATCCTTCCTTAATCTCAATTTCATCTAAACTTTAGCTTTCTTGGTGATCTCCAATTTTTCCTTATTCAATTTCATTCTCTATTGACCCTTCTTCCAACTCTTGGGCTTGGAAACTTTTGAATTCATTGTTTTAATCCCTCTATTTTTTGAAATGCTAGCTTCATCCTCCAAATAGTCACTTGAAAATTTCTCCTCCACAACTCCTTGGAGCTTAAAAATACCTTGTGATTGTTTGATCCACATGTTTTGTTGTCCCTATTACAACCCATAATTTCTAAGGCCATTTGAAAACTAGAAATATTCTATGACTTGTCCATGGCCTTAGAGAGATATATATCTAGTAGAGTTTCCTTTATCTCTTTGTTGTCCACTACTTCATATGGGTTTTAATTCAAAGAAATAATTTCCACCTCTTTTCCACCATCCTTCATGGCCTCGATTGGTACCTCTATTTTGTTTCCCAAGTAAGGTTCATGGAAAGTATCATTGCCCTTGGCCTTAGGATATTCTTTATTCTTCTTGCATTCCAAAGATGAATTCCTTAACAAATGAAATGGCTTGCATCTACTTGGATACCTTTCCATCGCAACCTTCTACCTCCAAATTCTAGACTCTAACTTAATCTCTAGTTCTTCTAGGGAGAGAGTCTAGATCAATAGAGATACAAGTCCTAACATACATCCCAAAATATCCTCCTTGAATCTAATCATCCACCATTATGAAGAAACTAATTTTCTTGCCTATCAGTTTTAGGATTTCTACACCCCGATATCCTATTAGAAGACTATATAGTTAAATCCACACTAGCATATTAGAAACTTGATTAGAGATGGGGTTGAAATTCATAGTCCACTTAGTGATAAAAAAACCAACCACATCCATGATTAAAGGTCCCTAATTCAAGATTTCCTATTTTCTCTACCCCAAGGGGAATTTTGCTAGGAGGAAGCCTCTAGGTAGTGATTTGATCTTGATATCTTTACCTCATTTATGCTCACATCATTTTTGCACTTTCTCCCTAGCGTACTATTCAACCACCCACTTCATGAAAAATAGACATTTTTGGAAGTGGGCTACAATTGTATTATTTCTTTCATAATTCAAAAATAAGGTTTTAAAACTTGTACCATATGTCTTGGAGACAATGGGATTTTGTTCACACCTATTACCACATCCGAGCCTTTTGAGATCCAAATTTTGAGCTCTTATTCAAGACTTTTTCCTCCCTAAATTTTGTGATTATTTTTCTAAAGTTCTTGGAATATTGCCCTGTGAGTTTTCTCTCCTTGTGATAAGACTCCTAATTCATTCCATTCATAATGAATATCTCATTTAGAGTGGCCAATTATGATTCTTTCCTTACTTTCTCTTCAAATATATTTATTAAATGGGATTTATTATAATATTTTAATTGTTACTTAATATAACCCAACTTCTTAAAAAGTTGAAAAAGTTTGGAACCTTTGGTTTTGGGGGACCAATTCCACCATACACCAATTTTTTCCTCAATATCTTGGTCCCTAAGCCACACATTTTCAAACTTGAATGGATATATTTTAGGAGGTGAATTAGGAGAAAAATAGAGTAGCACTAGATAATGGTCAAAGCTAGAGACTGGTAAAATAGAGAATTCCAAAAGTTGAGGGATAGAGGCCCAATATCCTTGTAGAAAGAAAACGGTCCAATATTTTTGCTATACTTGTATTTGAAGTCTTCCAACTATATATCAAAAATTATATGAAGTCTTACAAGAAAGGAAAGATGAGCTCTTTATTTTTAGCATAACTTCAATACAAACTTCAACGCTAATTTTGATAATACAAGTATATTGGACCCTTCCAATCCCATATCCTCTTCATATCTTCATCCCAACCATCCTGTGGGTACATTCCACAGGATGTTGAGTTTGAGTCACCTATTCCCTTCGTATATTCCAACTAAAACTCTAAAAATTGTTCTACCAACCTCCACCTTTCACTTTTCAATAGTGAAAAAGTTTCTCCTAATGAAAAACAAACAACCCTCAACTTGATGGAGTGCACACTACACCAGTTAAGAGAATTCGTACAAAATAAGTTTATTAGATTACAAGATTTCCTGCAATCTTCCTTTTCTCCGTATTGAGCTATAAACCGAATCCATGCACCCACTTGGTTGAATGTTTGAATGGAGCAGAAAATAGGGCACTTTGTGTCTACCATCAAACGCATGAATTGAAAGCTACTTGTACTCAGATTAGTTAACTACCAAGCTTTTGGGATGCAAAGTTTGAAGCCAAAAAGATTTGTACACAAAAGCAACGACACTGCCTGCTCCAGTAGTAATGGTAATTACATCTGTATACACCTTTACAGACGAAAGCCAAGCTTTTCCATATTTTAATCCATTGCCACTGGAAAATTTAATGTATGTACTCATATATATTTTCAAGTCATGGTGTGTTTGTAATTTATACATTTAAGTGAACATCAAAATAAATATCTTATGTATTTTAAATAATGAATGGTATGATATTAATAAGTCAAAATGAAGTATGCTATACGAAATAAAAAAAACAATCTATTTCATTATTATTATATAATCTTATATGAAATAAATTTTAGAACTTACAATTTAAATTTATTAGATTTTAAATAAATTGACATTCCTTTTTATTTACATGAAGTATTTTAATTTTAATTAAATTTCTAATCATAATAAAATGTTCTAAATTATACATCATCATTTTATATAACTAAAATTACTAACTTCATTACTATTATATAATCATAAATTTTAAATTATATTTACAATTTAAATTTTATGTTTATTATATTTTTAATAGACTATTGCTCTCCTCAACTTTAAATAAGATACACTTACTCTAAATCAAGTTTTAATTCAACATGTAAGTTTATTTACAATTATTTAAGTTATATATTTACCTTTTAAAAAGAAAAGAAAATTACATGTATGATGCACAAAGTTCTTTAAAAACACACAATTTGGGTGTCCTTTAGCAAGAAGAAAGCAAAGTATATCTTGCAATTCATATTCACTCAATTTGCAATGGAAAGATCACGCCAAATAATCACACACAAAAGTTATATAATAATAAAAATACTAAATTATAGAGAAAAATATTTATTTATATTATGTTGGATATTTTAAATATTGTGTTGAAAAATATGTTTTAAATTTGATTATTTTATTCATATTTTATGTATTTTATATTTTTAGTGCATATTTTTGACTAATTTTCAGTAAAAATCTACAAGTTACTTGTATTCTAGTGGTTTTGTATTATCTTTGATGTTCATTAGAGGAGCTGAAATAATAGATAACATAAATTAGCAAGTATGTACATACATATTATTTAAGAAATGTTCCAACTACAAAATTTAACAAAATTATGTATGTATGTCATCCATGTAATTAAACAATCAATTGATTGCATGCTTGCTTTTTATGAATAATAGGGTTTTAGGAAATGCCAGATAAATGCAAATGACATTTACATGGGCTCCAATTTGTCAATCTTCAAATGCTATTTCTTTTGTGAAGAAGTAATATTGCAAAAAGAAAGTAAATCTCATTCATTCAATTGATTTGGTTCATTCTATTAATTCAAAATACTGTAAGGGCTCACCTAGGCATTGGTCAAGGATTAGAGAAAGAGGGGGAGGTGTTAGGTATAGGTTCTTGGGTATGAAAAAATGATGCTAGCATTTCATTGGCTCTACATGATATTCCCAAATGACTAGTTTTCTCTTGGAACTAAATATTAGGTATAGCTATTAAAACTATGCATCAATTGACTTATCTTTATTATTAATGTAAGGATACAATTAGACATTTTGATTTTAAACCTATACATAAACTTGCTAATTATCTAGGTGGTCTTATTTCTTATATGGCAAAAACTATGAACATTAAGCTCACACAAAGCAAAAATATGTAGTACAATATTAATAAAACTAATGATTAAATGTCTATATTTATTTGTGCAATTTTAAAAAGGACATAAAATGGCTAAATGATTTTAATTGGTTCATTTTTTGTACTATATAGTGACTAGTTATGGTGGGTATTATGGTGCCTTTGAACTACTAATCTTCTTATTTTTTAAATTTTTTTATATTATTGGAAATATTCAAAAAAATGCACAATACTATCATGGATAATTATTTATTTACTCAATTCAAGTTTAATGATATATTTTTCTCATTAAAAAATTTATGTTGAATGATTAGATACTTATGAATGGAATTGTCGTGGCCTTCAAAATATAGTCATATTTTTTTTTTAACAGAGGAACCTTGTTTTAATTTTATATTTTGATTTGACCTTAATTCACATATTTTCTATTTTGGGAGTTATGTTTAAATTTTATTATCTTTTGGTTCTCTTAGATTTTAATGGTAAGGTTTCTTTTTTAGGGTCCATGAATAATTGGATATGCAATGAGATGGTCTTGTTAAATTTTCTTGTTATTCATGATTTTTGTAAAAAATATAAATTTTATGTTTATTCTTTTTCTTCATGTTTGAGAGTGAAATTTTTCTTTTTCCAATTTTAGCTTGCTACTTGCAAACATGAAAAAAAATTCATAGACCATTAAAATGCTCATATTGTTAGAAATTTAGACTTGAATTACAAGTATGCTATCACACTTTGGGACCTTTATATCTTAGAGCTCATGTAGTGTTAGACATTTTTAACTAAATTGGAAATATGCAATCATGCAACCAAACTCCATGAAGGTAATCATCATGCTTATATTATGAGTCTATTATAACTAGTTAAAGAAAATAATGAGCTATTGCTACCCATTATTGATAGATATCATGGTTTACATGAGTTATTTTTTCTCCTACTCTTGTACATCCATTACTACTTCTTGAATTGGATCTTATGCATGACTAAGTTTTTTCTTCAATTTTCTTTGTTCTCTTCTTTAGTACCTAATTTCCTTTCTCAAGGAATAACTTAAACACTCCTTATATCCTATAGTCTAGCACAATCATATATACCTTTGTGATGGACTATAGATGAATAATCTGACGATAAATTACTCGATGGATCAAAATATATATATTTTAAATATATTAGAATATTTCAACATAATAAAATCTAAATATTTGTTATCTAAGTGATATAACATAGCCTAAAACACATATTACAACCTATACGTGAGATTAAATTTATAAAACTAGAGGATTTTTATCCTCTAATCTCTTAAATCTAAGGGTTTGTGTCCTTAAATTGATAAGTGGATGGATTCCTTAAGTTGTAGAAAAATATATATGAATAATAGTTGATATTTCCTAAAAACCCCTAGAAAACCTCAAAATTTGCATAAAAATAACATTATCACATCCTCAAGTGATTTCTAAGGGAGATCAAGGATCATTTGTAATTGTATAGGTTACCAATTTATATGAGCAATATGTAATGTCCCCTTCCAGTTGATATCTCTCAGTTCTTGAGCTTAGCCTATTATGTGGCCCTCGTAGGTTGATAAGGTGGATAGAGGGTCTTGTTGAGGCATGGCTTGGCTTCAGTTATCAAAATCATTCAGTTTTACTTTCGTTCGGGGTCTTTTGGACATCATTTGCTTGACTTACTATTTTTAGTAAGTGGAGACACTCAGCGGAGCACCCCTGCTATTTTTAGCAGTATGGTATGGTCATATGCAGATTCAGTCACTTATCATCCGGCTTCAGATAGTTTATCATTTGGACTTCTATTGAGAGATATTAATATTTATTTGCCAAAATAAATATTAATTTAATTGAAGCTTATAATATAAAGTTATAATATAATTTAATATTATAACTTAAGTGACTTTTTGAAGGGGGTCGACCATCATGAAGAAGGGGCCACTTTTTAATTAATGATTATAATTAAAAGGGCGTCCAAACTATTGAAAGATTAAAAGTGAAATTCAAGTTTTATTTAAATGATGCTTTTTTGAAGGAAATCGACCCAACTGAGAAGATATAAGTTTTCTTTGAGAAAAATTCATTCATTATGTTATGAAAATCAATTTTAGCCATTTCCTTCTTTAGAGAATGAAGCCAATGGTTTTAGTTGTCGTCTGCATTGGAGAACGAGCCATCTTCAATGTTTGCAGTTTAGAGGCTATGAAATATCAGCTGATTTATTGCCTGCAGTTGAATAACTTCATTTAGAAGTTATTACAGAGTTCATTGTGTAGTTATTATTCAGGGTTTGATTCAATAATTGTCTAGAGACAGTGATTTTCTTGAGTGGCTAGGTTTGATACACATCTGGCACATTTCCCAAGGTGGTACGGATTTATGCATTACTAGTTTAGGGCTGTACTTCTCAGCTTGAGGGTCGTACTTCTCCTGTGAGCTTGGATGCCTTGCTTTATTGCCTTTTCTCTTCACCAGACGAGATGCCTTGCACTATGGGTCAGTCTGTATAGATTTCGAGGCTAGAGAAATGTCTTTTGAGGTTGGCCGTATTAAATCTTCACCTTTTTGGTGTGGCTGCAATCAGAAATCAGGTTTTTAATTATTACAAATTTGCTTTGCCTTTTTGTCTGCATGTTAGGGTTTCATCATTGTAAGCATTGAGAAAGAATAATAAACCTATATGCTATTGATTCAGGAGTCCATCTGCTTCAGTTTTACTTTCCAGTATTTATTTAAGCTTTTAGAAGTATTTCCTTTCAAAATCGCACTATTATCTTTATATGCAAAAACCACAAAAAATCAAAACAAGGAAAAAAAAAAGCAAAAACAATTAGTTCTGAAATCATGAGAAAACGAGTTCTTATAGTGGCATCAGAGTGGTTTCCTGCCATCATGAGGGTTTGGGATTCATATGCAACCACAAGAGGTTGGACCTCACATATATTATACTCACAGAAGAGCTTTGTTTGACAGGGCACATGAATTGAAAAGGCAACCAGGTACCATGGTTGACAGAACAGAGGTTCCTTGAGATCCTCGTGATGATGATGTAGAGGTCAAACAAAATCTTAGAGATTTATGGACAGGTCAACAGTAGGTAGCTAATGTATTACAACAGTTGACCACGGTGATGCAGAGGATAGGTTCACCTAGGAGACCGTCACCATGTCATGACGAGGACAAGAGTGATGCAGGGTCATAGAGGATACCCAGAGCTATTTCACGGATAGCAGATAGGCCTACTTGCCCTACTTTTGTGAGGCAGGAGTCTGATGGGGCTATGGTAGATGAGGAGCCTGAGGAGGTGTTTGTTGATATTCATATGGAAGCAAACGATGAGTGGGAGTTATTGACCCCAGAGGTCAGAGAGAATTAATTTTGACAGGTTTCTCACACTGAGGAGAGAGCATTATAGGAATAGGTAGGATAGGAGGCCTAGACATTAGAATAGTGACCTGAAGCACGCTACAAACAAGCTCACCTTAGCTATGTTTGACGGCAGCGATAAGGTTACATCACATACTTGGATCAGTAAGCTGGATACTTTCCTTGCATTGCGTCCCATGGCTGAGGAGGATGCTATTAGACACACTACTTTGCATCTTGAGGGGGAAGCTTATGATTGGTGGCATCATGGGATGGTGACACTTCAGCATGACTGTATCACCACTTACCAGGAGTTCATGGACAGATTGGTGGAACGGTTTGACAAGAAGGATCCTGAGACTTACTTCAGAGATTTGGCCCAGTTAAGACAGGTTGGTAGCTTGGAGGCTTACATAGGAGACTTCCAATAGTTATCTGTGATGGTTCCTAACATATTAGAGAGGCATTTAGTTGTACTCTTCGTGGAGGGACTGTTGGAGCCAATGGGAGGATGGATCAAAGCATTTGATCCTCTCTCACTACAAGAAGGCACACAGCATGGAACTTGCAGCTCCATCTAGCAAGTTCAATTCCAGGAATACTTCTTCATTCAAGGAAAACAAGGGATTCAATAAAAATAAGGAGAAATCTGATTTTAAGAGTGATTCAAAGGGAAAATCAGTAGCACCCTTGGATCGTGATACTCTTAATGATTTGCGTAGGAAGAAGCTTTGCTTCTACTGCAAGGGTCCCTACGATGCTAACCATGATTGTCCTTTGCGGCCTAAGGGTAAGGCCAATATAGTTATGTGGGCTTATTATGAGGATTCAAAATCTGAGAATTTCGAACAACAGGAGAGTTATGAGGAGTTAGAATCAGAGGCTTTAGAGCCTAAGGTGGGGGCAGAGTCATAACTCCAACTCCAGGAAGCACGGTTGTCTAGCATTTAGCAGGAGGGATCTTTCAGACTTCATGTAGTCTTGGCTCCAGGGTCAAAAGGTTATCACCCTTTTAGACACAAGAGCCACCAATATTTTATCGATGCCAGATTTGTGGAGAAGCGTGGGCTCATAACCGAGGAGTTTGAGGGCATTCAGGTTAAAGTGGCTGATGGTTACACTCTCAGGTGTGACTGTATGATTAAGGATCTTCCTTTGCCCTTGAATAATTATGAATTCAAGGCTGATTATTATTGAATAATTATTGTGAATATGGGTGATATTGATTTAGTTTTTGGCATGAAGTGGCTTCATTCTCTTGAGGAAGTTACACTTCATCTCAAAGACATGGAGATTAGCTTGGAGGTGGATGGGAAGACTCATATACTGAAGGCCATCCGAGACAGTAACGTCAGGACTATTTCCTTCCAATGGATGGAGAGAATTATGCATCATGACATGGTTGAGTGGGCTACCGAGTGCACTTTGCCACCTACATAGGAGGGACAACATAAGACCGAATATGATCCTGACATTTAGTAGTTGAGAGTTAAGCATGGGAAGGTTTTTAGTGACATTCCACTAGGGAGACCTCCAGACAGGGGTATTGAGCACATCATAGAGCTTGAGGAGGACGCCAAGCCCATCATGATTACTCCTTATAGGCACCCAAAGTGGCTTAAGGATGAGATAGAGAAGAATATCAAGGAGCTGCTTGCTATGGGTCACATTTGATCGAGTAAGTCACCATTTTCTTCTTCAGTTGTTCTAGTGAAGAAGAAAGATGGTACACTTCATATGTGCATATATTACAGAGTCCTGAATAAGAGGACTATTAAGAACAGATATCCCATACCCCGTATAGATGAGCTTATTGATGAGCTCCATGGTGCCTGTTACTTTTCAAAGATAGACTTGAGATCGGGATATCACCAGATTAGAGTTCATGAGCAAGATGTTGAGAAGATCGCTTTCCGCTGTCATTGTGGACACTTTGAGTTTGTGGTTATGCCATTTGGGCTAACCAATGCTCCAGTGACTTTCCAGTCCACCATGAACAGGGTATTCTACTCACATTTGAGGAGATATGTACTTGTCTTCTTCGATGATATTTTGGTCTACAGCAGGACATGGCAGGAGCACTTAGCTCATTTGAATACAGTACTCAACATTTTGGAGAGGGAGTCCTTGTATGCCAAGGAATCCAAGTGTGATTTAGGGATGATTGAGTTGTTATAATTAGGCCATATTATCAGTGTAGAGGGAGTGCAGATGGATCTTGAGAAGATCTGTGCTATCATAGATTGGCCTACTCTGATGAACCTTACACAACTGCGATGATTCCTTGGGTTATGTGGTTTCTATCACAGATTTGTCAGTGGATATTCATGCCATGCAACACCTATGATGGATTTGTTGAAAAAAGGTACATTCATTTGGACTCTTGAGGCACAAGAGTGTTTTGTGAGGTTCAAGGAGCTTATGACTACATGTCCAATGCTGGCATTGCCAGATTTTACGAATACTTTTGAGCTTCAATGTGATGCTTCTAGTGAGGGAATTGGAGCGATGCTTATGCAGGAAAAGCACCTGATCATTTATGAGAGCAGGAAGCCCAGAGGGCCAGAGAGGGTTTACAATATATATGATAAGGAAATGCTTGCCATAATGCATGCTTTGGCCAAATTCAGACAATACTTAGTGGGTAGTAAGTTTTTTTATTAAAACTGATCATAATAGCTTGAGGCATTTCCTAGGACAGTGGGATTTGAATGACCATCAGCAAAAGTGGGTGAGTAAGTTACATGCATATGACTTTGACATCACCTATATCAAATGTACACATAATGTTGTTGTTGACGCTCTTTCACGCCAGCCTCATCTGAGTTCTATGGTACAGATTGCAGAGGACTGGAGGCACTTGATTGTGGTAGAGTATGCCAAGGATACATGGGCATCTGGTATTGTTGATGGATCTATTGTGGACACCAGGTACACACTTGTAAATGACTTGATCATTTACAATAACAAGATTTTCTTGATCCTAGGGTCAGAGGTGAAGAACACCATTCTGCGGGCTTTCCATGATGTACCTACAATAGGGCATCCTAGGTACTTTAAGACATATAGACAGGTTCGGGAAAGATTTACATGGAAGGGTCTTAAGGCATATGTTCTTTAGTATGTACATGAGTGCCCTGTTTGTTAGCAGAACAAGCAGGAGAACATGTATCCAGCAGGGTTGTTGCAGCCACTTCTGATTCCTGACAGGAAGTGGGAATGCCTGTCGATGGATTTTATTACGGGCTTGCCTAAAGCCCAAGGACGAGATTGCATATATGTAGTTGTGGATCGGCTGATGAAGTATGCCCACTTCTTTCCGATCACCACTACTTACACAGCTACATAGGTAGCAGAGGTATTTTTTCATGAGGTTTTCAGATTGCATGGGTTGCATCGGAGCATAGTTAGCGACATGGATAGTTAGTTCTTGAGTCACTTCTAGTAGGAGGTGTTCAGACTTTGTGGAACCGAGCTTACACCGAGCACCAGTTACCACCTGTAGACCGATGGTCAGACGTAGATAGTGAACAAATGGGTGGAAGGCTACCTCAGGAATTACATTGCAGGGAAGCAAAAGGCATGGGTCAAGTGGATACACTTATGTGAGTATTGTTACAATACCACCTATCACATGACCATCCAGATGTCCCCCTTCATGGCATTGTATGGGTATGAGGCACCTAGTTTTCTTGATTTTCTACTAAGTGATAGTAGAGTGCCTAGTGCTGGAGACTTATTGCAGGAGATCCAAGACATTTTGAGGGCTCTTAAGGAGAATATTGCTAAGACACAGAATCAACAGAAGCAGTATGCAGATCAGAAGAGGAAAGAGAGATTTTTTGAGGTGGGAGACATGGTATATCTTATGCTGTAGCCCTACCAACAGTCTACTCTCAGGAAGAGTGGATCCAAAAAGCTCAAGCCATGGTATTACGGTCCTTTTAGGATTGTCAGCCGTGTTGGGGAGGTGGCTTATGAGCTAGAGCTTCCAGCGGATAGTAAGGTCCATAATGTTTTGCATGTGTCACATCTTAAGAAGGCATTAGGACATCGTGTGGTACCTTCAATAGTATTGCCTCCCTTAGATGATGAGGGAAAGTTGATTTTAGTACCTGAGTCTATCCTAGAATACAAGGAAAGATAGCTACACAGGAGGACTATCAAGGAATATCTGGTGAAGTGGAGAGATTTACCAATGGAGGATGCTACGTGGGAGAGTGAGGAGATTTTGCAGCATCCTGAGCTGAGATTGCTTAAGGACAAGTAATTTCAGGAGGGGCTGACTGTAATGTCCCCTTCTAGTTGACATCTCTCAGTTCTTGAGATTAGCCTATTATGTGGCCCTCGTAGGCTGATAGGGTAGATAGAGGGTCTTGGGTTTGATAAACATCTGGCACATTTCCCAAGGTGGTATGGATTTATGCATTGCTGGTTTAGGGCCATACTTCTCATCTTGAGGGTCGTACTTTTGGACTGTGAGCTTGGATGCCTTGCTTTATTGCCTTTTCTCTTCACCAGATGGGATGCCTTGCACTCTGGGTCAGTCTGTATATATTTCAAGGTTGGAGAAATGTCTTCTAAAGTTGGCCATATTAAATCTTCACCTTTTTGGGGTGGCTGCAATTATAAATCAAGTTTTTAATTATTACAAATTTGCTTTTCCTTTTTGTTTGCATGTTAGGGTTTCATCATTGTAAGCATCGAGAAAGAATAATAAAGCTATATGCTATCGATTCAGGAGTCCATTTGCTTTAGTTTTACTTTCCAGTATTTATTTAAGCTTTTAGAAGTATTTCCTTTCAAAATCACACTATTATCTTTATATGCAAAAACCACAAAAAATCAAAACAAGGAAAAAAAACAAGCAAAAACAATCAGTTCCGAAATCGTGAGAAAACGAGTTCTTACACAACATATTCTCATTGTTGCATACATGAAACAATTCCCTTGACATCAATAATTGTCTACATTTATGTACTTAAATCATGTATTTGAGGAGTCCATTCATGATAATAAGAATTGTTCAATCTTCCTTAGTATTACTACATCTATTTGAGGCTATTACTAGAATCCTAAGTTGTGCAAGAGGTAGGTTTAAAACTATGTTTGAATGGTGAGGGTCTAGTGAAATGCATACATTCTAAAGGATGAGTAGATTAATATAATATATTAAAATTCCATTATTAGGGTTTATGAATTTATAATCTAAAGGGTGCATGAGATGAACATGGGATCAATGAAATGGTGGGAAGGAGACCAATTTTTCATAATGTTATCTAGTATAAGAAAATATAAAGTCTCTAAGAGGAATTTGTGAGTGGAGAAGCAAGGATTAAGTAATCAAGAAGCCAAGTGAACAAGAAGAAACATTTCCATAGACACAAGAAGGAATAGTAGAGGGCAAGTAATAAATGAGATATTGGGATCCTTGCTAACAATATCTATAAGAAGGATGATTATATGGAGAACATTGAAGGTTTAGAAGAGGAAATCATGATGAGGGTGGGAGTCAATAAAATAGGATAGCTTGTGTTTTGGTTCAAGGAAAAACGTTTTCAAGCCCAAAAATAGTTTGGGAGGGTGAGTGAGGATTGAGACTTAGAGATACCTAATATCATTAAAAGGAGATAGGTAAACTTGAAATTACATTGGGTCTATGGTTTTTAGATCAATGATATGAAATCCTTGAAGTATGATGGTAGGAAAAAATTTACAAAACCATTGCATAGTGGAGATTCTAACTTGTGGAGATAAAGCTCTAATAGTACTAAAGAGAAAAGAGGGATTTTTTTTTTTAAAGACCATGAGAGAGGAGTGGGATTTTATTGGTGTGGGGATGAAGGAAAGAAATACTAGCATAAGAAAGATGAATGTTCCAAAATATGGGAAACTAAGGGATTAGATTCTTTAGGGAAATGAAGGAAAATGGGGTGTTATCATGGGAAAGTCTAAATTTTTTAGAAGTATGATCTTAGACTTTCAATGGTTGGAAATCCTAAGTGGTTGGAGCTTACGCTTTGATACTAGTGTTCCAATCCAAAACATGCAACTATTTTTTCTTAAACCACTAAAAATGCATAAATTAAGAAGTAAATACTTAATTAAAAAAATTATAGTTTAAATAGTGTTATGCAATTATTATATTTTTAATTTAAAAATTATAGCCAAAAAATATCTTTTACCAAATTACAAGTATCACTTTAGTATCAATTACATAATAATTTAATAATTGATTATATCTCATTTTATTTGTGTGTTTAGCCTCATGACCAAGTGAAGTCTATTCACCTAAAGTCTTAAAGTCTTACAATTGACACTATAAATATTTGATGTTGAATAGAAATTGAACAAGCCAAACTCATCATTCTATTTTTTAGACTTCCAATAAAAATAAAACCCACTAATTTTTTTGTTCTAAACTTAAATTATTGTTTCAAGTAGCACATATATTTAAAATATAAGACAAAGTTACTTTCCTCCCATTATTTTGGTATAAAAATGAAATATTTATATTTCATAATAACCTTTTATTTTTGTAAATTGATATATTATGTATTAGCTAAGAATTCAACTTACATTTAAAAAGATATATTACATTACACTTTATACTACAAAGTTAGTAATAGTTGAATAATTAATTTATCCTTTGTACATTACCAATGAACAAAATACTTGTCAAATTCTTATGGAAAGATACCAATAATATTATATATTCCTTTTTAAATTGAATAATAGGAAAATTGGTGCTTTATTACCCAGGTCATAGAACACCACTATTCTCCTATTATCATTCAATAATGTCCTAGGAACCCTAATTGGATTGACTATCAACCTTACAAGGTGAGTCAATTCTCAACAAGGAGGACTTAGGCGAGGCTTCTTTAAGATTTTAATGGTTCACCACCAAGAAAATGCTTGGAAAAGACAAATGAATATTCAACTCACAAAATCAAGCAATGCAAGCCAAATAAAGAGATCAAATGACAAAATTAAACCACACCAAGTTAGGGGGTATGTACTTGGGAAGTCTAGAAATGTGATGAGGTTTTTGGAAATGCAAAAATGTTGTCAAAAAATGCCAGGGAGAACTAAGATGCCCTTACTGTTGTCTTAGTCTCGTTGCTATTTTTCTGGGTAGAAGCAGAATCTTCGGATGCCAGAATAGGATTTGAAAGAATCTCTACAAAATTCCATGTGGAGGACTTAGACTCCCTTACTGTTGTCTTAGTCCCAATCTAAATTTTTGAATTTTCTGAGTGTGGTCTTGAGCTCCAAGGTTTGCACTTGCCTCTTCTTAGATCTGAGGTCTTAAATCTTCTAGATCTGGCTTGTAGGTGAGTTTTCGTGAAGATGACAAATTTGGAATGCAACTTTGCAATTCAAATGATCTTCAAGTCTTCAACCTATATCTACAATCACAAATATGCAAGAGAGGGAAAAATTTGTTGATTGCTAGTGAATGGTTTTCCTTGGTCAAACCCCTTGTTGTTAATTAAACCTTGAAATGAAATGAATGAAATGTAGCATGAAATATGAAATATATAAATGATGTCACCTTGTATGATGTCTTGTGAAGAAAATATATGATCTACTATGTAGTGGCCATGAAGAATGTAGATATTAGATCCTTGGATATGATGTGAACAATGGTTGCAAATAGATCTTCAATGCTACATCCACAAACTTGGCTCAACAACATGAATGGATGCATTAAAACCTTGACATGATGCTTGAATCTTGATGATGAATCCAAATGCTTGATGAATTACTCTTGAATGCATAAAATTTCCATAGAAATGGATACTTGAATGCTTGTTATGAAAAATGAGTGGAGGAACCTTGTATTTATACTTATCTATGCTTAATATCCCAAAAATACATCACACCAAGCCGACATATGAATTAATTAAATAAAGGAGGCTAAATCTCGTCAGAATTTGAAATTAAATCTTGAAAATGACTCAAGGGGGACTAAGATTCCCTAGGTGGCATCTTAGTCCCAAGTCATGAAACTTGGGGTATAGACACCAAAAGGGGGCCCAATTAAGATACCTCAAAATTAGGGTCCCAAGACCTTTAGGGGACAAAGATGCCCTAGGTGGCATTTTAGTCCCAGTCCACAAATTAGGGACACAAACAAAATCATTAAATGATCATTTATCTTTTGATGTTTGTTTGGATTTTCCATAAAAATATATAGTTTATTAGGCTTGTAGATGCAAAATAGGACCAATTAAGACATAAATAGGCATAAATAAAGCAAGGAGAGTCCAAACAAGTGTGAAAATGCAAGGGTATGCATTTTACTACACTACATTTAGTCCCCACTTTAGTGAGAGGATGAAATTACTTCAAACTCACACTAAAGTAGCCAACCACACAATCAAGAGGGGTTCCAATGTACAAATGCTAGTAAGATAGGATGACAATAATCAAGAGGGATGATCAAGCCCCTAGGATTAAGATCCTATGGAAAACTAACATAGGCACAAAGGAACACGCATGTAGATGATATATGAAGCCATAAAAAAATTGAAAATATACACCATCAAAGACAGAAAAAGGAAAAAGGAAAAAGAAAAATGTAATAGATCCAGCTTTGACTAGCCATCCAACATGGTGGAATTGGTCTAGGTTATTCGTCTAAAAGGTTTGAAGTGGAACACTTTGTCCACTATGCAAAAAAAATGCATGCTCACAAGGGCTCGTGAAGCTAGGTGTCCACTAGGTGAGCCCCAAGAAGTCCATATCAAAGTCATACCCCCATGACTATGATAAGGAAAAAAAGAAAATGCACACTCACAAGGGATAGTGAAGCTAGTTTTTTACTAGGTGAGCCCTAGTGGACAATATCAAAGCCATATCTCCATGACTCTAATAAGGTACAAAAATGCAACGTAACAAGATAGAGGGATGTTCAAAGGGATTTTACTTCATGCGAGGTCTTAATATTAGGGGACATCATGTTTAATGTTTCCAAGAGAGGAAAAGTCAAAGAAATATCACACTCTCAGAGGAAATCAAACCCAATGACACCACCAAGAAAAGGATGCATTGCAAGAAGAAAGAAAATCGCATAATGAAACATGAGTGTCACCGTATTCCCCCACTTTAAAGTGGTTGATAACACCATTTCTATAATAAATTTCTTTAAAGTAGAAGAAGACATGAGAGCTTATTCAAAAATCCCTATGCCAAGTCATATGCTTCCAATAAGCTACTTCATTCAATAGGATGGAAGGGTTGCTTAGTACATCACATGTGAGAAATCTTAAGGCATGTCATCCACATCCCAAGCTTTCTCTTATATGTACATGAAAGGTGGTCAACTGGCCAAAAGAGACAATGACAAGTGACATACAAGGACAAGGCTATCTAACCCCTTGCCCCCACTTAGTGCAAGACAAGGGTGAGCTGAATAGGATGAAAATGAGTATCAATTAGAGGAATTAGGTGCTTCAACACAAGTAAGAGCACCACATTCCTTGAGATGTTGAATTTTGTTACTTAAAGCCTTACATTCATTAGTAGCATGACCATGAACTCAATGATATGTGCAAAATGAACTCTTGTAGTAGAATTACTTTCGTGTTCTTGGAGGGAGAGAAATCAAATGATCTTGGAGGAGTCTCATCAAGATACTCTCCTTGTCAAAAGTGGAGGATGTTGCTTTATTTTTCAACAAAGATATATCTTGCTTAGTACAAGATGTCATACGTACACAAGGCTCTTTAGATTGTGATATTTTGTTCTCTCCTTACTGGAGGGCGTAAATCTAATGAATTCAAATCATAAGTGTTTTGTGTGATGAAATTCTATACATAAGAAGGATGCTTTGTGATAGTGTTGATATTAAGTGAAGGCTTGTTTGTGTCTTTTGATGGACAATAACCAAGATGACTAGTCTTTTCTTGCATGTGAGGTTCTATAGGGACACATATACCTTGTTCTCTAGCACCACATCCTTTTCCACTATATCCAAGTTGTTTCATAAGCTCATAACCTTGTCCATAAAGTTTTTTCATCTCTTTTGGATTCAGTGGTTGTTGATAATTAGTGTCATCACAGTTTGTTGTATAATTTTCTTCTTTGTCTTTAGTGGTTGAGGTGGATGCTTTTGAAGGGTCTTTCAAGTTTTGTGTTGACATTACCACTTTTTCTGTTTCACGCTTCTTTATTATGATCTTTGGTTTCCCATCAAAGCTAGGTGTGAAATCCAAGGAACCCAAATCACCATCTAATAGCTTGGTGACTTGTTCAATGTGTTTTTCTTTGTCTTTTTCTTGCATGGGTTCCACTTGTGTAGTTGGTGTCAATGTTTTCAAAGGATTCTCTTTACCTTTCTTAATGTTCAAACAATTGTATGGTTCAGGATCGACTTTGATTGTATAAAATTTGTTGTTATAGACATATTTCATGATATGATGAAGGGTAGAGGGAACAACATGCATCTCATGAATCTATGGTTTTCCTAAAAGGAGATTATATGAAAGATTGTTAGGCATAATAGGAATCAGTGTTTGTAATGTGGCATTTCCAACTTTAATAGGTAAAGTGATTACACCAAGAAGTTGTTTTCGCACATTATCAAAGCCATTAATAGATAAAGAGGTGGCTAGGATTTTTGATTTATCAACACTAGGCTTATACAAAAGGTTCACACTACACACATTTAAGGTTGAGCCATTTTCAAGAAGGGTTCACTTTATCCCCATGCTACTGTATTGAGCTATTATAATGAAAGCATCACATTGTTTTTGCACTTCCAAAGGGGGGAGTTCACTTTGGTGGAAAATAATGTTAGCATTTATTCCTTGAATCATGGCTGCTATGCCATTTGGTTGCACATTAGAAGGGATAGGAACTTGTTGTAAGGAATTTTGAAGCATATTGTGATAGGTGAATTATGAATTAGGTCCTATAGGGATATCTTTGTAGGAGTATTCTTAATTTTTTCAACAAGATCATACTCCTTTCCACTATTTAGAGACAAATGAGGAGCACAAGGCAAGATAGGATTAGGAAATGGTAAGGATGTTGAAGGTGTTTGTCTTGGTTACAAATTGTTCCTAGTGTTGTATGTATGAGCAACAGTATTGTAACTCATTTGCTATGAAACATTTTTCTTAGGTGGTTTGAGGATAAGGATGGGTTTGATTTGAACTTGTGGTTTTTGAGAGGGTGGATAAAGGATAAGTTTAGACCCAAGAGAGTACTCCAAGGGGTATCTAATGTGCATAGCCTCAAAAGTATTATCATTATTTTCATGATCTCTTAGTGAAGAGGAGTGTAATCTTACTTCATCATCTTCATCCAAGAAATTACTATTGTCAATGTTCTCATTTTCTTCCCTAGTAGGAGAGTTTCTAGGAGAACTACAAACAAAATGTTCTTGACATTCAAGGGTTGGTTCTTCTAAAATTACTTCATCACATGTAAGGGAGTTATCAATGGTTGAATTTTCTTGTTCATCAATAGTGGGGATATTAGGAGAAGGCTCTATTTGATTGTCCTTTTTCTCTAAGGTCTCATTCACTTGTGCTATACCATCTACCCTTGTAGGAGAGTTGGTAATATGTTCATCCATGGTTAGACTATGTAAAGTAGCTTCATCACAAGTAGGGGAGGCATCAGGAGAAGGAGAACTATGATTTTCATGCTTACCAAATAGATCTTCCCAAATAGATCTTTCCAAATGGTAGGAGCATTAGGGAAGGAAGGGACAAGATTCTCATGAATCTTGATAGGTGCAACTTCTAATACCAACCTATCCTCTTTGTATCAAGGGGGTATTAGGAGAATAATTTTTTTGTTTTCATGGCTATCCTATTTCACTAAATCATTCTCACAAGCAAAGGATGAATGTAGAATAGGTAAGGTAATATTTATAAATGTTTCTATGATCTCATCTCCTTGTTTTATATCTTCCAAAGGGGGAGGAGGATAGGGAATATTAAGACTCTCAATGCTTGTATCTTCTTTCACCAAGATACCTTCGTCACTAATAGGAAAGGTATCAGGAGAAGAACACATATGATTATTATGATTGTCTACACTACCATCCTCACCAATGGGTAATGTAATGTTAATGATTGTGTCAATGGGTTGATCCCCTTTCTCTAACATGTTCTCATAACTAAGAAAGATAGTAGAAGGATGGATAACATGTTTCTTAATGACCTCATTGGTGTAATCCAAATTGAACTCATAAGAGGGGATGTTGTACTTAAGTATTCCATTTTTAACCATATCAAAGCCACATCTATTGAAAGAAAACATACTATTATGGAAAAGTAAATAAAGTGCAATTCAATGACCTAAATGAAATGTTTAAATGCAATTTTTAGATGTGAAACAAGGTAATATGTTGATTACACTATGTAACAACCTGAAAGATGAAATGTTGTAAATGGAAATTTGGAATTGATCAATGCATAAAATGAAGCACCTTAAACTAGATTTAGTGAAATGCATACATAATAGAAAGTTGGCCCATTGAAATAGATAACCAATGACAACAAACAAAAATGTACAACATAAAATTTAAACCTAGGAAACTATAGCTTCAAACTCAACAAGGAATAAGATGCTAGCAAAGGTGTCTTGGTCCTATTGAAGGAATTTGGAGGGTCCAGAAAGTGGAACAAAAAGCACACAACTTAGACAGGGTTCTGAGCCAGAAACCCTGAGAGGGACTAAGACACTAGGAAGGGCGTTTTTGTCCCAGTGGAGGTTTTTTTAGAAAAGCAACAAATTATAAGTTGTTAATAGTGTTCCTAGGTTTCCTACCCAGGGACTTGATGTTTGGAAACAAAAAATTATGCAAATGAATGCAAGAAAAAGTAACTAATGAAAAGCAATTGGATGCAAAAGTAAATGCATTTTTTTTCAATTTTGAATGTAATAATAATGTTCCTAAATACAATTAGGATGATGAACAATGCAATTTTCAATTTTTAAATGAGATAAAATGATGCAAGAAAGAAAAAATACAACCTATATTCACTTTCACTAAATATGAGAAACTCGAGATGCAATTTCACTAATGCAAGAATGAATGCAATCTAGATCTAGGAATTTAATGAACTTGAAATTAGAAAATGAATGCTCAAGAAGTCGGGTTCACCAAAATGAATAATAGGAAAATGGGTGCTTTATAACCCAGGCATAGAAAACTACTATTCTCCTATTATCGTTCAATAATGTCCTAGGAACCCTAATTGGATTGACTATCAACCTCACAAGGTGAGTCAATTCTCAACAAGGAGGACCTAGGAGGGGGTTCTTTAAGCTTTTAAGGGTTCACCCCCAAGAAAATTCTTGGAAAAGAAAAATGAATATTCAACTCACAAAATCAAGCAATGCAAGCCAAATAAAGAGATCAAATGACAAAATTAAACTATAGCAAGTTAGGGGGTATGTACTTGGGAAGTCTGGAAATATGATGAGGTTTTTGGAAATGAAAAAATGTTATCAGAACATGCTAGGGAGGACTAAGACATGCCCTTACTGTTGTCTTAGTCTCGCTGCTATTTTTTAGGGTAGATGCAAAATCTTCAGATGCTAGAATAGGATCTGAAAGAATATCTACAAAATTCCACCTAGAGGACTAAGACGCCCTTATTGTTATCTTAGTTATGATGTAAATTTCTAAATTTTCTAAGTGTGGTCTTGATATCCAAGGTTTGCACTTGCCTCTTCTCAAATTTGAGGTCTTGAATCTTCTAGATTTGGCTTGTAGGTGAGTTTCCATGAAGATGACAACTTTGGAATGCAAGTTTTCAACTTTTCACTCAAATGATCTTCAAGTATTGAACCTAGATCTACAATTACAAATATGCAAGAGAGGGAAAAACTTGTTGATTATTAGTGAATGGGGGGTTTCCTTGGTCAAACCCCTTGTGGTAATTAAACCTTCAAATGAAATAGAGCATGAAATATATAAATGATGTCACCTTTTATGATGTCTTGTGAAGAAAATATGCGATCTACCATGTAGTGGCCATGAAGAATGTAGATCTTGGATCCTTGGATATGATGTGAACAATGGTTGCAAATAGATCTTTAATGCTACATCCACAATCTTGGATCAACAACATGAATGGATGCACTAAACCCTTGACATGATGCTTGAATCTTGATGATGGCTCCAAATGCTTGATGAATTACTCTTGAATGCATAAACTTGCCTTAGGAATGAATACTTGAATACTTGTTATGAAAAATGAGTGGAAAAACCTTGCATTTATACTTATATATGCTTAATATCTAAAAATTACATCACACCAAGCCACCATATGAATTCATTAAATAAAGGAGGCTAAATCCCACCAGAATTTGAAATTAAATCGTGAAAATGACTCAAGGGGGACTAAGACGCCCTAGGTGGTGTCTTAGTCCCAAGTCATGAAACTTGGGGCACAAACACCAAAAAGGGACCCAATTAAGATACCTCAAAATTAGGGTCCCAAGACCTTTGGGGGACAAATACACCGTAGGTGGAATTTTATTCCCAGTCTACAAATCAGGGACACACAGAAAGAATCATTAAATGATCATTTATCTTTTGATGTTTGTTTGGATTTTCCATAAAAATATATAGTTTATTAGGCTTGTAGATGCAAAATAGGACCAATTAAGACATAAATAGGCATAAATAAAGCAAGGCGGGTCCAAACAAGTGTGAAAATGCAAGGGTATGCATTTTACTAGACTAAATAAATTACACTTATCATAGTTATAAATATATATTTTCATGAGTATATATTGAGTATTTAACCCAATGTCTCCATTTCACTTGTATACCTCCCAAAATAACTAAAATATTATTAGTAAACCAAGAATCTCTAAATATAGATACAACTAGGTGTATCCTTTTTTTTCTCTTTCTAATTGGAGGGATCGATAAAGGATTAGTCCCATACATTTGTGACCCCAACCACACCCTAACCATTAGGAATCATATAAATAATTAATGAAGACTTGGCATACCATTGACATGACTTAAATACATTAATATGATTCATGATTAAAATAATTTCACGCAACAAATTGTTGATGTTTCTAACTGATTCCTTGATATACTCTAAATATTTTCCATGTCTTACATGATTAAGGACATTAGGATAGTGGCCAACAAACAAGTTCACCTTTAGGATTAATTCCATTTTTACTTTAATCTCTACAAAGCCTAGGTGGGTTCCCATTATGGCATCACTTAAAGACATGCAATATGATATGAAAATGATACCTAGTAGACAATTTACCATATATTATGACAAGGATTTACAAAATATAACATGAAAACATATATTATCTTTATAAAATTTTAGATCTTTATATGAGAAGTTAAAATAATTATAAATAACTTACAATTGGCTTAGGATTTATCATTATAAAATTATTTTTACACTTGGGGAAATACTTCAATCAGGCCGGTTCCTAATTAGGGCTATAGAGTCAACAAATATATAAAATATCTCTTAAGAACAATACAAACACATTTTGATGGTCTATTAAATATCATTAGTTCTTGTAATAATGTGACCTACTAATGGCTTGCAACATGATCCTACTTAACAATCCAATTATATTAACATCATCCTCATCATTCTCACAAAGGAATTTACTTCGATCATTAGACAAAAATATATCAATGAAAATAACACACTACAAGGAATTTGCAATGAACAACTCAATAATCTTTGATTGTACTATTCAAAATTATGCTACATTATAGTGTTGATATGATGACATATTGAATCATGTATTCATATAATCTTCAATAAAAATGTACATTGCTAACATAAAAAAATATTTATAGACCTTCAACACTCTATCCTTAACCACTCTAGAGATTAAGCAACCAGACCCAAAATTACATTTCTTAGAACCCTTTACAAGAAAACTAGATTCTCTTTTTAAAGAAAGAATAAGCATGCAGGCTCAAGGATAATATTGGAACTTTTCGCATTTTACATGTGACAACCCAAAAATCTATTGAAATTGAATGGTGTAAAAACCCATTAAACTTATTGTAAGGGGTAAAAGTGGAAATGGATTAGTAGATAAGGAATTCAACAAACAACCCAAAACAAGAGGATGAAACCCACTTACCAATGAGATTAGATTGTAAATCAAGCCATGGAATCATACATAAGGGCTATATAAATCAAATCAAATACAATGAATTCAAAACTAGAACAATCTTACTATCCCATTGTTGAAGAACTTGGTGCTTTGTGATGTTGGAATGCTCAACACTTAAGCCTCCATGATTTCTTAGCAAAATCTTGATGAAATGTGATGACCTAGATTCTATGAATGCTCTCAATAATTCTCAAAACTCAATTGGACATGATTTCTCTACTCAAATTCTAGGTGAGAAATGTGAAGAATAAGGCTGATTGTATTGATTTTCACGATTGAATGAAGGGTTTGGATTTAGTTTCAATGCCCATAAATAAGAGTCATGATTGAGTTTTAACACCCAAAAAGGAGAGAAGATCAAGGAGGATAGAGGGATGAGATTAGTTAAAACTCAAAATATCCTCACATTTGTAGGAAAATGGTTAGGGATTTTGAAGATCAAGGGTGGAAATTAGATCTCAAGATCAAGGGCTAGAAATGGTTGAGATAAGAAAAGTCAAAGATATTTTTGAAAAAGGAATATTCCTCAAGAATATGCTTTGTGGAGGGAAATTAAAAGAAATAAATAATTAAAAATTATTTAAGTATGAATGATAAGAATGTCATTTTTGAAAAAGAATATTCTTTTGAATGAGGAAATTAAAGTGGGATAATTAAATAATTAAAGTTATTTAATTATATGTTAGTAGAAGAAATATTAAATGAACCTAATTAAATAATTAAATTTTTTTCAACTAGGGGTCCATGAATGAGATGATTTAGTAAATGAAATAATGAATTAATTAAACAATTCAAGATTATTTAATTAATAGAGGAAAATAGTATTAAATGATGAAAATGATGTTAAATGGTGTTAAAGGGGATTAATAATGCAAGTAAAGGAAATGATGTTAAATGAAATTAATGGTAATGGAAATGATAGGAATGATGGAAAAATACATTTTCAGGATGTGTGATATGCATTAGGAATTTTTACATGTCTACATTTTCCCCCTCTTTAACACAATGTACTTGTATTCTTTCAAAGAAATTCAATGTTCAGATTAGGATTGATTTTTTTTAAAGATGCCCCATTGTGCCTCGGTGATCGGTAGAAGCAAAATATGACACTAGGCTACCCCCTTGAAAGGTCAGCTGAAAAAAATACTTTTTTAGGTCAAGCTCATGACAAGGTTCAGGAATAGTTTAGATGTGAAGAGCATTGAAAATTAGCCCCTATTGGTCACAGATAAAGATCGAGATGACTTAGGATGCTCAAAAATTAGCCTAAGAGGGCGGTTGTGGGAAAAAAACATAGAGTTTGGGGGGCTTAAATAGGAAATTAGGGTTCAAAGGTTCCTCATTTGCAAACTTAACCTTAGAGAATTCTTGACCTCTAGAGATTCAATGCTACAGATGTGTGTTTGCGATGGCAAGGATTCTAGGAGCTCCACATTGATTTGATGCGGTCCGACACTACCGATGGCCAGTTGGTGTAGGAGTTACAATACACAAAGCTATAAATTATGCTTTTGCTTATTTATGTTTCTACATTTAATAGCCAAAGGTAGGACTTACAATAGCAACAATCCTCAAGATTATTGCACTTGTTATGAGATGAGTGTTGTTGCAATTTTAGGATAACCATGCTTGGTTAACAACGATGCTATTACAAAATATCAACGTGTTTACGTAAAAGCAACACTGTTGCATGCTTGAAGTTGCAAAAAATGATCGTATATGTTGGAAACTTAGTGATTTGTTGCTATTGTATTAATGTGACACACTTGAAACATTAATAGAGCTACCTTTGTAAAGGGTTTTCACATTTGCAAAAAAAGCAGACTCACGGTTGAAAAATCCCTATGCATTTGCTTCAAAAGATGCTCGTGTATGCAACAAAACATTGATTTGCTTAATTTGACTGTAGATTTAGGTTTTTTTTATCATATTTCCAACAAGTTGATATTGTGGGTTGAATGCTTGCAGGTGACATTACATCCCTTATATGCTAGAGAGTGCAGACCCTGGATTCTGGACAGGCTAGCTCATATCTAGGATTTAGGGTTCTAGTTTCTATAGGCCATTATATTAGATCACATTGTATACATGCTTGAGATTTAGGAACATAGTGCGATGATGATAGTACTAGTGGGGTGGTGGAGGTTAGAGACTAGCCCTTTCCACTTGCCTACAAGAGAGTGCATTGTCACACTTGAGGATGTTTGGAGGATTCTTTAGATTTTGATATGCAAGGAGATTCTAATTCAGTTCATCCATTCATTGCATTTCATCATTTACCTTAGGTTAGCTTGCATAGTCATTGTTTTCATACACCAATATCATACCTTATCCGATCATCATCTTTGAGTCTTAATATTACGAGACTTACCAGATTATTGAGTAGACCATAGTCTCATATTTAGGTGTCTTGACCTTATCATACTTCATTTATCTTGTCCTTGGTTGGGTCTACAACTCATGTGTCTAGTTTAGGATCACCTTTTATTTAATTATCATCATCATCATCTTGGTTTTTATCCTCTTGAGGTCTTGTCATTTAGAGCTATTACTTTGGTTCATTAGAGTTTGCTTAGCATCCTCTTTTACGGTTCAAAATTTCATATCCAAATCCAAGCATCATGATAGTATTAGTTTCATTATTATCTTGTATCCTATCCAAGCATAAGCATAGTAATAGTGTCCTTATCACTTTGCATACCAAACATAGTCATAGTTGCATACCCATATTGCATTATTATATTCCAAAAATCCCAAAAACATAGCATAGTGTCATTGTCATCTTCCATTTCCTTAGTTTGCATCTTCATCCTTAGTTGAATTCATTCCAAAAGTTTCAAAATCCAAGTCACAAGTCTTATATATGGTCTTCACTACATCACAAAGGAAACATAAAGACATGGATTCCTCATATGATCCCAAATTTAATCCAACTAGCACCATGAACTTCAGGTCATCCTCAAACCAATCTCAAAAATCACAAGATAAAATTCCAAACCCATTTTACAATCTTACGTTGAATTAGGTTAACCAAATTCTAACCCATGAAGAGATTGGACAAGCTTCCCAAGATCCTAAGATAGTGTGTATCATAGAAGAGATGGTCAAAGAAAATCCTAATATATACTTTCTAGTACTTTCTCAAAATGGGGCAAAACTTCCCTTTGGTTTTGACACTACCACAATTGTAGCGGGAAGAACACAAACAAAAAATCAAGCTCAAGGCCATAACACATTTTCACAAGGTCATCCTTCCTCACAACAAATGCACACTAGTATGCCTCTTAGGGGAACTACACATAATGTGACAACTACACACATTCCCCCTACTCCAACATTTGGGACCAAACGAACACATGCAACATCTCAAGGACCAAGTACCACGTTTTCCAATCCATTTGGTTCATCCTCTAGCACCATGGGTATGAATTTTACAAATGCATTTTCCACAACATCCACCCAAAATACCACACCACCAACCAACACAAACAAAAAACTAAATCCAAACCCACCAAACAAAACAAGAAGGATTCATATTGCCACACCAAGAGTGCAAACCCAAATGACCAACACTACACCAAACACAAACTAACCTCCATCACAACATGTCAATCCAAACCTCAACTTCATACCATGAAACCAACACACCAATCAAACTCCACTACAACATCCTACTAATAACAATACCAATACCAATACCAATACCATGTTTACATCCCACTTCCAACAAGGAAATCAAAATCCTTCTCAACAAAATATTAAACCAAATGCAACATTTACATACAACTTATAAAACCAAAATCGATTATCACCACAAAACTACCTCAACACACTTAACACCAACACCAACCCTCTCATGCAAAGTCAACCAAACATGGCACCGTCACCCATGGAAAATTTGATTAAAAAAATGCAAGCAATGCAACAAAAAATGGCAAACATGCAAGTGAGTGGGACAAATAAAACATACTCAATGGAAGAACTATGTCATTATCCCTTTGATCATAGCATATACATGCCACCTTTCCCTCCACACTTTAATTTTCCAAACTTCAAAAAATATAAGGGAAAGGGGGATCTAGTAGAACATGTGAGGGAGTTTAATACTGCTTTTATGGACATCACTTTTGAGCCTATGTACTTAATGAGATTATTCCCATGTAGCCTTTCGGGGCAAGCTCTAGAGTGGTTCACACACTTACCTCCTAGGATAAGAACATGGGGTGAACTAGCTAACAAGTTTATCACACACTTTTCCTATAATATTGAAAGTGACATGAACCTTTAAAATTGTGCACAAACACATAAAAAGAAGGGGAGTCACTTCATTCTTTTGAAAAGATGGTGAAGTATGGCTAGCAAATGTCCTTGTCACATACCAGATAAACAATTGGTCCCTATATTTTTTGAAAAAATCAGCACAAATTAATGCACCAACTTCAAATCCATTGTTACAACACATTTGAGAATGTCATTAAAAATGGAGTATCCATTGAAAAACTTCTTGTTGCAAAAGGATTGGTCAAGATCTTCAAATAAAACCAAAACAATTTGAACGACAAAGGAAAATTTTGGTCTAGAAAAAAAATGTCACCAATGATGGGGTAGTTGATGCTAAAGTGGTTAACAAGGTCTACCCCACCATTCACCTGAAAGGTCCTTCCACACAAAATACTCCAACAGCAATTCATGACCAAACTACAAATGCAGTCCAAAATAACCAACAATGTAGAGGCCCTCCATGAGTAAACATGCCTAAACAAACATATACACCCTTAGGGGAATCCATCGAATTGGTCTTGAAGAAACTATTATAATCAAATGTCATTCAACTAACAAATGTGAAACCCTATGAACAAATAATTTTAAAACCAACTTGGTGGAATGAAAATGAATTTTGTGAGTACCATCGAACAAAGGGACATAAAACATCATCATGTTGGAGACAAGTAAAGACCTCATCCAAGACCTTATTGAGAAAGGTGACATATCAATGGAAAACTCACAAGGAAAGAAAAATGTTGAACACACCATTTTAAAGAACCCCCTACAATACCATGGGAAAGGAAAAGACTCTAGTTTAGGGAACAATACAAACAACAATGCCAATTATACTAGCATCTCATATGAGTATACCGTTAATAACATTTGAGCCTTTGATGAAAATATCTCTACCATTACCATCAAGAAAAATATAGAATGTGTTGTCACCACTTGAAGAGCTAAAGTGACCTTGCAAGGGGTTCCTTCAAATCCACAACCAAAAGGTTAGTATAACATCCTATACCATCTAGGAAAAAATATTGTGCAAATATCCCTTCTTGCTCAAGTTGCTTCTCATATCCCCTGAGTATAAATCCATTTTGGAAAATGATTTGCAAGAGACATTCATTCTCATCAACCTAAATGGTAACCAATTTCAGGCCATGATAGGATACTTAGCTACAACCCATCATGTTACATTTTCCAAGCAAGATCTCCCCGCACAAAGACCAAATCATAATGACCCCTTTACGTTAATAAAAACAAAATCAGATGAGTCTTGGTAGATGGTGGAGCAGGTTTGGATATATACACTTTAAAATTGGTCATAACATTGGGATTCTCTGAATCTTTTATAGACACGTCTAAGAAAATCATTGTCAAGGCTTATGATGATGATGAGAGTTCATCCAAAGGTATAATCACACTTCCCATAAGGGTTGGGTTTTCTATTTAGAATATGATATTCCAAGTCTTTGATCTGGACCTACCATATAACCTTCTCCTTGGTCACCCATAGATTCATGCCATGAAGGCTATCCCTTCCACATACCACCAATGCCTTAAGTTTCCATACAACATTACCAAAATTACTGTACTAGGTGATCTTGACTCCTTCCAATATTATTGTAGTTTGAAAGGGACCACTAAACATCAAGTGCCTATCAATTGGGAAGTTTCTTCATCCACTTCGTCGCATTGCATTGATCCTTCTTCAATAGCTAAATCGTCCATTCCATCCACTACATCTTCCAAACCTAAGGTCTAGATCCATAACATGGGATGCAGAAAATATAACATTGAGAGCTAATTTTGCATCAAAAAGTTTCCCGCAGATCATGAAAGTATTATGGGAAACCTCTTCCTATTTATAAGGAGCCTAAGGTTTTCATTCATAATCCTCCTATTACATTCATGAAGCCGGGTGAACTAAGAAAAGAGACTATAGGCAAAGATATTTCTACATGGATCTACAAGGATGAAGAAGAAACCAAGTCCTCAAAAATATCGTTTGAGAAATATGGAAAAAGGTTTTAAGATCATGAAACAACAAGGTTATGATGGACATAGTGGTCTTGGTTTGAACAAACATAGAATGAAAAAACCTTTGTTGCCTCCTAAGTTTCCAAAGAATATAGGGTTAGGGTATGCACCACTAAAAGTGAGTTCTCCTCGTACTAGGTTATCTTTAGGTAAAAAAATTAATGATTCTAATGAAATTGAGAGATTTAAGGATTACCATATTGAAATGGACTCCAATGAATAGGAATGGGGTTTTGATAAATCCTCTAGTGACTATGACTGAGCTGAAACCTTTTGAGAGCTTAACCCATACTCTTTCCAAACCAAACCTATGAGTGGTTGTGCTGTTATTTTTATGATCAGATTAGAGACACAAAATTTAATTCAAAATAATCACACAATAACATAGTAGATACCCTGGGAAAACCCTCCTCTTGAGGGAGAAAAACCCAACAACAATATATCACTTATATATTGATTTATCACAACAATGACCTCCTTACAAGAGGCCGATATGAAGGCCTAAATGCAAGCACCAAAGTTTGATGCAACAAAAAAATACAATGAAGTAATATACTAATAAGATCTCAGCTTCTAACAATATCGATCTGCCTTGAAGAAGAATTCGCTCTACCAGGAACTCGAACTTGATAAGGATGAATGAAAAATGAATGGATAATAAACAATGAGAGAAACATCAAATACATATACAATATGAAAGGTTATCACCCTTCAAGTCAAGCCGGCCATCATAGAGGAAGACACCCCTTCATAAAGACACATCCAATAGGAAAGAAGTCAGCCACATAAGAATTTGTTCCTTCTTAAGAAATCATGCCATTTCAAGGTTGGCCTTGATAACAAACATATTTCTTTATTAATCGTGCCTCTTCATTAACGATCATGTCAGCCTTAACAAACAGATGCAACTCAACAATAAATCATGCCTCTTGAATGAATCAATGTCACAATAAATTAAAAAACCATAGGCTATAATTTAATTTATCACATGTAGTAAAGGAGATCGCTGGAAGAAGACCACAACACTACTCTAAACATCAACACTCCCTCTTAGCTAGGGAGGATTCTTCCAGCTACACAAGACATATCACCTCATCGTGATGTCTACCACAATGGCTACAACCATATGTGGAAAAGAAAGATATCATGTCATCGTGATATTAGATATCACCTCATCGTGATATCAACCATAATGGCTACACCCATGTATGATATGTACAAGTTTTCATCACTTATGTGATGTTGTCACCTCATCGTGACGTTCAACATGGATCTCCTAGAGGGTGAAACACAAGTACAAGAAAATCATCATGTGGACTCTCTCACGTAATGTTGTCATGGAGTCACACACATGACATCCACCATGGCTCTCCCAAAGGGTGGAAACAAGGACTTTCACCTCAAATATCAAAAAGAGAAATCCATTAACAAGGGCTTGCACCTCAAATCTCTCTCAAAGATAAATTCATTAAAGAAGATTACTGATGCTGAGACTCCTTCTCAGCTAGGTTAGGATTCTCCACCATACCAAGCTTGTCTCGAAAGTACACAAGTTTTATCCTGGAGAGAGGCTTGGTGAGAATGTCTGTTGTTTGCTCATCAGTGCTGATATACCTCAACTGTATATCTTTCCTCAATACCATATCTCTGATATAATGGTATTTGATCTCGACATGCTTGGTTCTGTCATGAAATGCAAGATTGATAGAAAGCTTCACACAACTTTGGTTATCAAAATGAATGACAGTAGGCTCCATTGATTGTCCAAAAAATCCTGCAAATAGCTTATGAAGCCACACTACTTCCTGAGTTGTCACACAAGCTGCAATGTACTCTGCCTCTACTGTACTCAATGCTATAAATGACTGCTTCCTACTGCACCAGGATATCATAGCAGACCCAAAATTGAAGCACACCCTACCCAATTAGAATCAGTATAACCATGCAACTTCAAATCCACATCTGAAGAATATCTCAACCCATATCCAACTGTGCCACACAAGTATCTCAGGATATGTTTTTCTACAACAAGATGTATCTACCTTGGTTCACACATGAACTAACTAAGTGCACTCACTGCATAGCAAATATCTGGTCTAGTGTTGACTAGATATATCAATGATCCAATCAATTGCCAATACATCATGGGATCCACAAGATCTAAACTAGTTGCAACCTCCTTAAGCTTATGTAGATTGGTCTCCATAGGTGTAGACATGGATTTGCAATCCATCATACCAAACCTCTTAATTATATCAATGGTGTACTTCCCTTAACTTAGAATTATCTCATCTAGCTGATGCCAAACTTCTAAACCAAGGAAGTAATGCATGAGCCCAAGGTCCTTCATTTCAAACTTAGAAGCCAACTCCTTCTTGTATTTGAGAATGAAGTGATCTTCTCCAGTAAGAATCAAATAATCAACATATAAAACTAAAACAATGCTTCACCATTAATCACCTTGAAATACAAATTTGAGTTAGCATCATTCTTAGAGAAGCCGAAGCTTGACAGGTAATGATCAATCCTTTCGTACCAAGCATGAGGAGCCTACTTAAGACCACACAAAGCCTTCTTTAGCCTACAAACATGAGACTCCTTCCCATGTACCTCGAATTCATCAGGTTTCTTGATATAAACTTCTTCCTTGATTACACCATTTAGAAATGTTGTCTTTACATCCAGCTGATGAATCTTCCATCCTCTAGATGCAACAACAACAATGATGGTTCTGACAAAAGTGTAGCGAGCAACAAGAGAAAATGTTTCTTCATAGTCAACTCCCTCTTTTTGTGAAAACCCTCTAGCCACGAATCTTGCCTTGTACTTCTCAATGCTCCCATCAGCTGCATGCTTGATCTTGAAGAGCCATTTTGAAGATACCACAAATTTTCCTTCGGGTCTAGGAACGATGTCCCAAACATCATTCTTGTGAATTGACTGATACTCCTCTATCATAGCATCTCTCCAAATCTATTGACTAGAAGCTTCCTGAACATTGGAAGGCTCAGACTCAATAATATGACTCATCAAAGCAACATAACTAGAGAACTTGTGAGGTCTCTTACTTTCTCTGAAGGTTCTTCTTGGTGCTGCAAACTTTTCTATGTCCTGCATCATTTTCCTAGCCTAGAGAGGTCTTTTTCTCCCAATCACAATATCGGTAGGCCCATCAGTAGGTTCCAAGGGCTCAACTAGATCATCATCTTCTTTTGGTTTTGAATTCTCCCTCTAAATCTTAGGAGCATGGTCAACTTCCATATCTTGAGAAGACTCTTCATTATCAATCTCCATATGAGTGCCCTTAGATCTTCTGAATGCAACATCTTCCTCAAATGTGATATCTCTACTAATCTTGATCAACTTCTGACTTGGGATGTAGATCCTATAGGCTTTTGAATTTTCACTGTAACCTAAAAATATCCCCTTCTTGCCAGAAGGCTCCAACTTTGTCCTCTTTTCCTTCGGTACATGAACATACACTAGACATCCAATGATCCTCAAATGACTCACTTCTGGCTTCTTCCTAGTAAAGGCTTCTTCAGGAGTCGTTCTCTACGATTCGTTGAGGACTTCTATTTTGAACATAGAATGCTATCCTAGAAGCTTCTACCCATAGGAATATTTGCAAATCCTGGTCATGAATCATGGCTTTTGCTGCTTCCATGATCGATCTGTTCTTCCTCTCTACAACATCATTCTATTGAGGATTATAAGGGACACTAAACTCTCTCTTAATCCCAACTTCAATGCAATTTTTTTGAAAGATACTAGAAGTGTATTCTCCTCCATTATTAGATCTCAGGACTTTGATCCTCTTCCTAGAAAAATTCTCCACCTGAGCTTTGAATTCCTTGAACCTTTCTACTACCTCCTTAGATTCTTTAGATTTCAAGAAATAAATCCAAGTCTTTCTAGAGTAGTCATCAATAAAAAGAATGTAATACAATAAACCACTCAAAGAAGAAACAAACATTGGACCACATAAATCATAATGAATGAGATCTAGAATACATTTAAATCTATTTTCTCTACTATGAAATGGACCTTTAGTATTCTTACCCAAAGCACAACCTCTACAAGTACCACCATGCTCTTGGTTGAACTTTGTAAGGATTGTGACCATCTTCTCCATGATAGGTAGAGCTCAAAAGTGAAGGTGAGCCAATCTTCAATGCCAAAGATCACACAAGCTTGAAGAATCATGAACTAGTGCCTGAAGTGGACGAGTGCATAGCCTGTAGAGACTCTCATGTCTAATTCCAATCACCTGAGTAGTCTTGAAGTTGGAATTATTCCTCCACACAAGAAATTTGCTTTTAGAAAATTCTACTTGGTACCCCTTGTCTTCCAAGGTTAAAATGGAAACAAGGTTTCGCTTGATTCCTGGAACATATATAGAACATCACACAATTGGAGGGTAATTCCAGAATCGAAGTGGAGAGTGGAGGTTCTAATTCCTTTCATCGAGTAACTAACATCGTCTCCAATAATGACTTGTTCACTAGAATCTCCCTCCACCAAATTTGTTAGATGCTTCCTAAATCCGGTAATGTGGCGAGAGGCACCACTATCAATCAACCAAATGTTGGTGTTGGTAGTCACATTGCTTAACAATACCAAATAGAACAAGAATTCACATGAGTCCTTTTGTGGAGAGGCATCATCAACATCTGTAATGGCGGCTTGCTGCTTAGGCCTAGTAGGACATTCTTTAGCAAAGTGACCATACTTGTCACATCTAAAGCATTGAACTTTGGAGAGGTTCCTCTTCTTCTTGAATGCAAGAGCACCATCAGCTCCATTATCTCTATTCCTCTTGAAGTAACCTTTCCTCCCATTTTTTCCTTTATTCTTCGAGGATTGAGAGGCGAGAACATGAATGTCTTCATTATTAGAGCTTTGACCAATTCCTTTAGCAGCCAATCTAGACTCCTCTTGAATGTAATCCGCCCTCAATCAATCAAACTTGGGAAGCTTTGATCTTGCACTGATTCCTTGAATGTAAGAATTTCATGATGAAGGAAGACCATTAAGAGAAAGCATGTTCATGTCCTTGTCATCAATCACATGACCAATTGTAGAGAGCTAATCTCTCAACTCTAAAATCTTCATGAAGTAAGCAATAACTGTTTCTCCTTTTGCCATCTTCACATGATGTAGTTGTTGCTTCAGTGCAAGAGCCCGGTTGGTGTTGTTGATTTCATACATCTCCATGAAGGTTTTGAACATGTCTCTTGCTGTCTTCAACTTGGAGACAATAGGAACAATATGATCCTTCACAAAATTAACTAACATCTTCTTCTCCTTGATATCTTTCTTCCTCCATTGGACTTTGTCTTCCTCATCCGTAAGTTCGAGAAATTTTCTCTCCACAAACTCAACTAATTTTTTTTCCTCCAAGGTGAACATAATTCTAAATCTCCATGAAGTGAAATTTGATTCTCCCTCGAGTCTATCCTCAATCTTAAGACTATTCACCATCTTGACGAAGAGATAGAGATAGACACTAATGAGAAAGAGAATAAAGAGTATCGCTGTAATAAGAAATCTGATCACGATCTTCTTCAAACTTGGCTCTGATACCATGTTATTTTTATGATCAGATTAGAGAGACATAATTTAATTCAAAATAATCACACAATCAAACAGTAGATACCATGGGAAAACCCTCCTCTTGAGGGAGAAAAACCCAACAACAATATATCACTTATATATTGATTTATCACAACAATGATCTCCTTACAAGAGGGGGATATGAAGGCCTAAATGCAAGCACCAAAGTTTGATGCAACACAAAAATACAATGAAGTAATATAATGACAAGATCTCAGCCTCTAACAATATCAATTTTCCTTGATGAAAAATTCACTCTGCAAGGAACTTGAACTTGATAAGGATGAATGACAAATGAATGGATAATAAACAATGAGAGAAACATCAAATATATATACAATATGAAAGGTCATCACCCTTCAAGTCAAGTTGGACATCATAGAGGAAGACACCCCTTCATAAAGACACATCCAAAAGGAAAGAAGTCGACCACATAAGAATTCATGCCTTCTTAAGAAATCTTTCCATTTCAAGGTCAACCTTGATAACAAACATATTTATTTATTAATCATGCCTCTTCATTAACCATCATGTCGGCCTTAACAAATAGATGAAACTCAACAATAAATCATGCCTCTTGAATGAATCGATGTCACAATAAATTAAATAGCCATAGGCTATAATTTAATTTATCACATGTAGTAAAGGAGATCGCTAGAAGAAGACCACACCACTGCTCTAAACATCAACAGTGTGTGGATTGAAACCTTTGGGATCCTGATGATACCTCCATTTTTACCATATCCACTTATTCCTTGAGCTATAATGATACCAAGAATGACTTACCTCTCATTTACATACAACTAATAGATTGGGATCAACAAGGACCTCTAATCTTGGACATATTCAAGAATGATGAAGCAATAGCTGAGTTCATGGGACTTTGAGAAGGAATACAAAGTGGGGATCATGAGGTTGGATTTATCGTAGAGCTTGAAAATGCAACATACTTTGGGGAGTCTACTCCACCCTCTAGTCACAAAAGAGAAAAATAAAAAGAATAGGTCTCTAGGTGAAAATCGAAAGGTGCCTTTAGACTAAGAAAAAAGTAAAAATAAAGGACATATATAAGGATGAAAAACTCCTTGAGGTGCCCAAGGATGGAGGGCTGGAAATTCTCCCCATAAACCAAGAGAGATCACCATTTTTTGTAGAAAAAATGAGAAGAGATCAATCTGGGTACAATAGAATCGTGCACTTTGTAGCATCCTTTACAATCACAAAGAAGCTGGAATTTGTCAGTTTGTTTTTAGAAAGACAAATCAATTTTTCTTGGTCATATGCTGATATGCTTGGGTTGGACCCTAAATTAGTCTTGAATGATTTTCCATTGTTCCCAAATGTAAAACTAGTTAAGAAAAAGTTGAGAAGGTTGATCTGTAGATCACACTTTTAATGAAAGCAGAGTTGAAGAAGTTGCTTGACATTGGCTTCATTCGTCCAGTAGACTATGCAAAATGGATATCAAATCTTGTGTCGATAATGAAGCCAAATAGTGGAATCAAAGTTTTCACAGACTTCAGAGACTTAAATAAAGAATGTCCTAAAGATGACCTCCTATTACCCAACATTGACATCATATTAGATATCATAGCGGGATACGAAACACAATCACTCATGGATGGTTTTTTAGTATATAATGAAATTAGAATTACCCCTGAGGACCAACATAAAATAACTTTCACATGTGCTTGGGGTGCCTATTGTTGGAAATTCATTCTATTTGGTCTCAAGAACATTGGAGCAACATATTAAAGAGCTATGACCATAGTTTCTCATGACTACATGCATATGTTCATGGAGGACTAGGGTGATGACTTGTTAGCAAAATCATTATTTAGGGATAGTCACTTAGCAGTATTGGATAATATTTTCAAATAGTTAGAAGATTAAAATGTCAGATTGAATAAAAAAAAGTATCTGTAGAGTGCAATATGACAAACTATTAGGATCTATTGCCAATCACAACTATATTGAAGGTGATCCTACAAAAGTAAAAGCCATCATGAATATGCCTCCACTGACGAACATAAACTAGTTACGTACCCTACAACGAAGGTTGTAGTCTATTCAAAGGTTCATAACTCAGTTAGAGGATAAGTGTCAACCTTTCTAGCACTTGCTTCGTAAGGGAGTCCCATTCATATGGACCGATCATTGTCAAGAAGCATTCCAAAAAATAAAGAACTATTTATTATCTCCTCCAGTTCTCATGCATCCTATTGATAGAAGACACCTAATACTATACATATTAGCAACCTCCTCAACACTGGTAGCCTTGTTAGCATAAAATGATAATGATGGAAAATAACAAGCTATCTACAATATCAGTTAAACACGTGTGATATGAGCTTAATTGCAGTCTTATTGAATGAGCATGTCGTGCAGTTGTTTTCACCACTCAAAAGCTTCGACATTGCATGATAAAACATCAAATGAAATTGGTTGCAAAGATAGATCCCTTGAAATACTTACTCAATAAAGAAACTCTAATAAGATGATTAGAAAAGTGGGTAATGATCCTTGTGCCAACTAAAATAGTACTCCTGACCTTTGAGGAATGGAGCACAAGGGTAGGGTTCCTATTTCACACTTGCTATAGTCAAGGACACCTTAGAGATCTCAATCCAATGAAGAAAGGGGAAAGAGATATAACAATAAGGTATCCTAGGGTTTATTTAGAGACTAACTGAGGCTAAATGAGGAGTTCACCACCAAGCTAAGGCTTGGGAAAATGTATGAAATGAAAGATCTAGTGATTGAACTCAATGATGCAGAAAACTTCACTAAATTAACTATAAATGCAAGTAAATCAGAACAATAAACTGGAAAAGTACATAGGAGCACCTAGAAACCCGAGAGATCTTGAACAAAGGCCTAGAATCCTAAATAACCTCAAAATTTGGCACACTGGGACTCATATGCCAGTCTGGGCGTATCAGTCCTAGATCCGGGTTTCTGTGTAGAAACTAGTTTATGGAAAAAGGGTATCTGAAACTACAAAAAAATTAAAAATGACCTAAAATGGGACTCATATGCTAGGATTGGCATATGAGTCTAGTTAGGGTTTTCTAGAACTTCAAAGCCTGAATCTAGTCCTCAATGTCTTCTCTTTCTGTTCCACTTTATTTTCAGATTTGAAACCCTGATTTCGGGGTTGTAGGTGACTTTTTAGTGAAGATTACAACCTTGCAAATGAGGGGACAATTCTAACAACTTTTTCCAAGCTTGTAACCTAATCTTCAATGATCCTTCAAGATCCAAGACACCTAGATCTGCAATCACACATGTAAAGAGGAGAAAACTTGTTGATTGTTAGTGAATAGGGGTTTGCCTTGGTCAGACCCCATTTAGGTAATTAAACCAAATGATGAAACAATGAAACAAGGACATGAAACATGAAACATGGGACATGAAACATGAAAAATGATACCTTGAATGATGCCTTATAAATGATGCTTCGTTAATATGCATTCTAACATGAAATGACCATGGAGGATGTAGATCTAGGTCTTGAACTTTGGTATGAAACAATGCTTGTAAATGAATCCTCAATGTTGCATCACAAAACTAGCTCAATAACATGCTTGATGCTTGATACCCTTGATATGATTATGGATCTTGAATTGGTGCAATAATTTATGAAGAAATATTCCCTTGAATGCTTTAAAAATGATCTTGAATACTCTCTTGATGATCTTGTGAAGTCTTGGAATGCTTAATTCTTGTGTGCTTGAATTGATATCATGAATGCTTATTCTTGCTTAGGTGAAATAAGGATTTGGAAGCTAATTTATATAGGAAATCCACCTAATATCCCCTTAATTGGATCCCATAGGCTGACATTCATGAAATTTGAAATTAAAACCCGATTTTCTCATTCAAAACCTTAAAAATAGGACAAATGGGACTCATACGCCATCTGTGGTGTATGGGTCCCACAGGGCCTATTTAGAGAGAGAAAGTGTCAAAGTGTTAAGAAATTAAGTTTATTTATTGATATTGTTAGGATTTTGATTGAAATATGTTTGGGATGCACAATATAGGGTATTAGGGTCCTATTAATAATGATATTAAGGTCATAAATGCAATAGGGCCCAAAATCTAATGTGAAAGTGTAAATAAATACACTTTACAACATTAAATTAAGGAAAAATTGGGTCTATTTAGCTTTAAAAGGCCCTAAATCCAATGTGAATTTGTACAACACATTACAACACTAGATTAAAGGTGACATTAGGCCCATTTTACCATTAATTATTCTAAAATTAGGTGAGGAATTGTGCTATTTCCAAGAGGATACAATTTCTGTCACTACAATTAGCCCCCACTTTTGTGAGAGGATGAACTTGCTTCAAAGTCACACTAAAGTAGACATTCAAGAGTGGTCCAAGTGTACCAATGTGGATGACAAAGGATTAAAAAGATCAAAGGAGGTGGACATGCCCCTAGAATCTGAGATCCTTCATCAAACCTACATGAGCACAAAAGGACACACACAAGGTCTATGGTTTGCAGCAAAACAAGATACAAAAACATACAATTCCAAAGAAATAAAGAAGAAAGAAAATAATTAGATGGGTAGATCCAGCTTAAAAAAAAAAGCGTTCTCTAGGGCCAAAGAACTTTAGGTTGTCTATGGGGCGAGTATCCATAATACTCTCACTCTGGGGCCATGGAACTTTAGGTCGTTTGCAGGGTGAGTATCCAAAAGGGTGAGAGACATGACTGGTATGTGCCCACATACATGAGTGGCTAAGGGAAGTCATTCCTTTGCTTGGATCCCATACAACTAGACCAAAGCTATACCTCCTGATAAGTTTTATAAGGCACCGCATAATAATGATCTTTGAGCTTCATGAGACAAGCAAAAATTCGTATTCTTGGAGCTCATGAACAAATAATAAACTTCAAGCTTCATGAGGCAAGCAAAACTTTGTATTCTTGGAAATCATGAACAAAAAAGATGGCTCCACAGGAAAGCAAAGTGTGTTATGCAAGGTGGCCATATAACTGATGTTGTAAATGAAGAATAGTGTAAGGCACGTTTAAAGGGATTTTTCTTAGTTCATGTAGGGTCTCTTCTTAGGGAACATCGTGCCTAATGTCTCCAAGAGAGGAAAAGTCAAAGAAATATCATGCTCTCAGAGGAAATTAAATCCAATGACACCACCAAGAAAAGGAAACATTACTTGAATAAAGAAAACCACATAGTGAAACATGAGTGTCGATGTATGCCCCCACTTTAAAGTGGTTGCTAACACCATTGCTGTGAGAAATTTCTTTAAAGTAGAAGATGATGTGAGAGGCTATTTGGAAAGCCCTATATTCCAAGTCATATGTTTCCAATAAGCTACATCTTGAATAAGTATGTCACATGCGAGCCAACTTAAGGCATATCGTTCACATCCCAAGCTTTCTCTTATAAATATACATGAAAGGTGATCAACTAGCCAAAAGAGACAATGACAAGTGACATACGAGGACAAGGCTTCCTAACCCCGTGCTGCACTTAGTGTAGGGAAAGGGTGAGCCGAGATAAGAGGATCTAGGACTTCAACACAAGGAAGAGCACCACAGTCCCTAAGATGTTGAATTTTTTTACTCAAAGCCTTGCATTCATTAGTAGAATGACCATGAACTCTGTGATATGTGCAAAATGAAATCTTGTAGTAAAATTTCTTTCATGTTGTTGGAGGGAGATATGTCATGATCTTGGAGGAGTCTTGTCAAGATACTCTCTTGATCCAAAGTAAAGGATGTTTCATTATTTTGTGACAAAGATATCTCTTGCTTAGATGTACAAGGTGTCATACCTACACAAGACTCGTTATATTGTGAGATTATTTTCTCTCCTTTATAGGAGGGTGTAAAATCTAACAAATTCAAATCATTAGTCTTTTGTTTGATGACATTGAAATTAAGTGAAAATTTCTTTGTTTGTTTGAGTTCTTGGAAAGGATAACAATCAAGACCACTAGTGTCTATCAGTTCAGGATGTACTACAGTTAAAGTTGGCTTAGAAGAATATTTTGTAAGAGTGTTGATATTGAGAGAAGGCTTGTTTATTTCTTTTGAGGGACAATAACCAAGACCACTAGTCTTTTCTTGTGTGTGAGGCTCTATAGGGACACATATACCTTGTTCTCTAGCACCACATCCTTTTCCACTATAACCAAGTTGTCTCATAAGTTCATAACCTCTTCCATAAATATTTTTCATTTCTTTAGGATTCAGAGGTTGTTGATAGTCGGTTCAAAGTTTTTTTGTGTATGTTGTCTTTTCTTCTAAAGTGGTTGAGGTGGATGCTTTCAAAGGGTCTTCCAAATTTTTTGTTGACATTACCACTTTTTCTTTTCCCTTTTCAGAGTCTTTGTGTTATGATCTTGTATTCTCCCATGAAAGTTGGTTTGAAGTCTAAGGAACCCCAATCATCTTCTAATAGCTTTGTGACATCCTCAATGTGTTTTTCTTTGTCTTTTTGTTGCATGTGTTCTACTTGTGTAGTTGGTGTCAATGTTTTCAAAGAATTTTCCTTATTTTTCTTAATGTTTAAACCATGGTTTGGTTCAGGGTCAACTTCAAGTGTATACACTTTGTTGTTGTAGACATACTTAATTACACAATAAAGGGTAGAAGACACCCCATTCATTGCGTGAATCCATTATCTTCCTAAAAGAAGGTTGTATGAAATATCGTGAGGCATATTATGGATCGGTGTTTCTAATGTGGCATTTCCAGCTATAATAGGTAAAGTGATCACACCAAGTGGTTGTTTTCCTACGTTGTCAAATCCCTTAATGGATAAAGAATCGGGTTGAATTTTTGATTTATCCTCACCAAGCTTATCCAAAAGGGATACACTACACAGATTAAGGGTAGAGCCATTTTCAACAAGGGTTCACTTTATGCCTCTTCCTTTATAGCAAACAATTATCATGAAAGCATCATTTTATTTTTGCACTTCCAAAGGGGGGAGTTCACTTTGGTGGAAAACAATGTTAGCGTTTATTCCTTGAATCATGGCTACTATGTCATTTTTTTGCATACTAGAAGGGATAGGAAATTTTTGTAAAGAACTTTGAATCATGTTACGGTAATGAGGGAAGGATTGAATAAGGTCCCATAATGATATCTTAGTAGGAGTATTCTTTAATTGTTCAACAAGATCATACTCCTTTCCACTTTGTGCAAGAAAACCAGGCAAGATAAGATTAGGCAATAGTAGGGATGTTGAAGGTGTTTGTCTTGGTTGCAGATTGTTTCTAGTTTTATATGTATGAGAAATGGTATTATGACTCAGTTTTTATGAAACATTATTCTTAGGTGGGTAAAGGATAAGCTCAGGCTTGTTTTTAGGTTGAGATTTGTGTGAAGGTGGAGAAATAATTAGAGGATTCCTAGGATGTCCCACAAGTTATGTAGGAGGTCTATTAATCAAGGGGGATCCAATAGACACTTGTGCATTAATAACCCTAGTGGTCTTGTTTTGATATATTTCTAATAAAGGGAAATCTAGAATCACCTTTTCACCATAATCCAATGAAGCCTCATTACTATTATTGTCATTTGCTTGGACCATGATATCCTCCCTAGGAGGAGTGTTGTTAGGAGAACTACAAACCAAATGTTCTTGACATTCAAGGGTTGGTTCTCTCAAAATGAATTCATTGATATTAGGGGGATGATCAATGGTTGAATTATCTTGTTCAATAAGGGTTTCCCTTGGTGAAGAGGGACAACTAAGATTCTCACAACTTTCATCAATGAAAGTATCTTCTTCACAACTAGGAGAGATACTAGGGGAAGGACAAGTATGATTTTCATGATCATTTATGATTTCATTCCTTTGCCAACTTGGAAAATACTGAAACTAACATTTGTGCAAAGTAATCTATGCAAACTTAAAATGGAAAGAAACTTACAATGCAATGTAAAGACCTAGAATGAAATGTGTAGATGCAATTTTCAGATTTCAAACAAGGTAATTTGCTGATTATACTATACAACAACCTGAAAGATGAAATGTTGTAAATGCAAATTTGGAATTGAGCAATGCATGAAATAAACCTAATTAAGCTAGATCTAATGAAATGGATGAAACATAAATTCCACCAACTAAAATAGATAACAAATGCAGGAAATAGAAGTGTAGAAACAAGGTTTTAAATGCTATAAAATGTAGTTTCATATTTGCATTGGGACTAAATCACCCAGAGGGGTGTATAAGTCCTAGTGAGGGTTTTTTTGCACAATTTTCAGTAATTTTTAGGCAATTTTTATTCTTTTTATGTTGTATGATCTGTAAACTATATGCAAATGCAGATTTTATATGATTTTCAATGATTTGAGATGCAAATAATGAAACCTATATGTACTCTCGCTAAGGAAAGATTTAGAAACCCTAGAATGTCAATTAACTAGTGCAAACCCTAATGCAAAGTTAATGCAAGCAAGATCTAGGATGATGATGGACTCCGAATCAGAAAAGAAGGTGCTCGAAAGTTAGGTTCACCAAAATGTGGCAATGAAAATAGTACTCCCCACCTTTGAGGAATGAAGCACAAGGGTAGGGTTCCTATTTCACACTTGCTACACTCAAGGACACCTTAGAGATCTCAATCCAATGAAGAAAGTGGAAAGAGATCTGACAATAAGGTATTCAAGGGTTTGTTTAGAGACTAATTGAGGCTAAACGATGGGTTCACCACCAAGCTAAGGATTGGAAAAATATATGAAATGCAAAATCTAGTGATTGAACTCAATGATGCATAAAACTTCACTAAATGAAGTATAAATGCAAGTAAACCAGAACAACAAATTGGAAAAGCATAGAGGAGCTCCCGGAAACTTGAGAGATCTTGAACAAAGGCTTGGAATTTTTAATAACCTAAAATTTTGGCACATTGGGACTCATATGCCAATCTGGGTGTATTAGTCCTAGATTTGGGTTTCTCTGTAGGAACTGGTTTCTAGAAAAAAGGGTATCTAAAACTACAAAAAATTTAAAAAATGACCTAGAAACTGGGACTCATACGCTAGGACTGGCGTATGAGTCCAGTTAGGGTTTTCTAGAACTTCAAAGTTTGAATTTGGTCTTCAATGTATGTTCTTTCTGTTCAACTTTATTTTTGGATCTGAAACCCTCATTTCGGGGTTGTAGGTGAATTTTTAGTGAAGATTACAACCTTGCAAATGAGCGGAAAATTCCAACAACTTTCTCCAAGCTTGTAACCTAATCTTCAATGATCCTTCAAGCTCCAAGACACCTATATTTTCAATCAGACATGTAAATAGGAGAAAAATTGTTGATTGTTAGTGAATAGGGGTTTGCCTTGGTTAAACCCCATTTAGGTAATTAAACCAAATGATGAAACAATGAAACAAGGACATCAAATAGGAAACATGGGACATGAAACATGAACAATGATACCTTGAATGATGCCTTGTCTATGATGCTTCATTAATATCCAATCTAACATGAAATGGCCATGGAGGATGTAGATCTAGGTCTTGAACTTTGGTATGAAACAATGCTTGTAAATGAATCCTTAATGCTACATCACAACATTAGCTCAATAACATGCTTGATGCTTGATATCATTGACATGATGATGGATCTTGAATTTCTGCAATAATTGACGAAGAAATCTGCCCTTGAATAATTTAAAAATGATCTTGAATACTCTCTTGATGATCTTGTAAAGTCTTGGAATGCTTAACTCTTGAGTGCTTGACTTGATATGATGAATGCTTACTCTTTCTTAGGTGAAATAAGGATTTAGAAGCTTGTTTATATAGGAAATCCACCTAATATCTCGTTAATTCGATCCCACAGGATGACATTCATGAAATTTGAACTTAAAACCCAATTTTCTTGCTCAAAACCTTAAAAATATGCCAAATGGGACTTATACGCCATCTGTGGCATATGGATCCCACCTGGGTTGGACTCATATTCCCAAGGTGGCGTATGTCTCCAACATGGCCTATTTGGATAGAGAAAGTGTTGGGGTGTTAATAAATTAAGTTTATTTATTGATATTGTCAGGATTTTTATTGAAATATGCCTTGGGATTCACAATATAGGGTCTTAGGGGCCTATTAATGATGATATTAAGGTCATAAATGCAAGAGCACCCAATATCCAATGTGAAAGTATAAATAAATACACTTTACAACATTAAATTAATGAAAAAATAGGTCTATTTAGCTTAAAAGGCCCTGAGTCCAATGTGAATGTGTACAACACATTACAACACTAGATTAAAGGTGAAATTAGGCTCATTTTACCATTAATTATTCCCAAATTAGGTGAGAAATTATGCCATTGCCAAGAGCATACAATTTCCTTCACTACAATCCTAATTGAATTTGATATAGAATCTATTGATCGTAAGGCAATGAAAGGATAAGTGATAGCTGATCAACTTGTAGATGCTCCAACAATAGTAGATAATCCATTAGTGTCAAACTTTCCTAATGATTCCATTTTCAAAATAGAAACCTCTACCACATGAAAAATGTAATTTAATAGATCTTACACAAATCATGGATTATGAGTAGGTTTCCCTTTTATCCTACCACAAGGGGACTCAATACCTAAGTCATACAAAATAACATTTCCCTACACCAATAACATGGATGAGTGATGTAGAGCAGGGGTAAACACAATGTTTTTAACATATAAGGGCAATGAACTTATAATCCATCCTAGTAGGCACCCTTCCAAACTCAAGACTTTTCCAAAATGGAACATGCCCCTTAAAGACCACAAAACCAAAATAAGGCATCAATGCCTCAAAAACCTCTACTCAACACTTGAAGCACCTCAGAAAAGGTGGAAACAACATGTGCAGACCAACAATGGCTTTCAAGAAACTTGGACTCTCAACCTACTTAGCATTCTTTCACAAACTGCCCCTTTACCCTAGTAGCCTTTCAAAATTGTCTTTTTAGACATAACTTGCAGCCTGGAAGGCATGACATTCAAAATTCAAGCATAGATACAGATACCCTTTTTCCCATTTACACAAATATCTCAAAATAAGATAGGGTTCCTTTGTACGGAATGAGTCAAAATTTGATTGTCCTCTTCTTGAATAGGCTTAATAACATAGATAGGCTTGGTAGCAAGAAGGATTATGAACTCTAGGCTCTATACTTCCACTCTAATGCCTAAAACACATCACATAGGGTCCTGATCAATGTCTCCAATCATCTAAATCTTTCCCCAATTGCATACATCACATTTCACTACTCCATTAGGGTTACTCGGCCTAATATATGAAGATATTAGACCCTCATGCTTCTACCACACATGCACATCGAATCCCCTATTCCTGTAACTTTGGGAAATCGAAGATCATCCTATCATAGACCATTCCACCAATTTTGAAGACTTTTCACCAGTGGAATGGAGTTGTACACATTTTATACACCCACTAGGTACCCTACTTACGGTTTAGACTAGTTCGGAGAAAAATAATACAACTTGCTCAAAACATAATGGATTTACATACAATTGGTACCAAATGAAAGAATATTCAGTGCTTTACCATACATAATTGATTTTGAGTCAGTATGGGATCATACAGATCCTTACTACATCAAAGAACAATAATGTAATGTCCATATTTGTAGAAAACAAAGGTATTTTATTGGTCCAACTTCAAGATTTTAACATCCAACCTTGATCTCGACCACACAAGGTATTTTAAAATATTTTACAACTATTTTCAAATTGTTCTCAACTAGTTTTCAAATTAGAGACTCAAATTCAACACCATTATACCTTGTTATGACAAAAATCGCAAAAGTTGCATTTGACAACATTTGTGCAACTTGACAATATTTTGCATCTACACACTAACTCACCCCTAATGACTCAAAACCAACTCAAAAACACTTGAAATGGTCCTTGATGACCTTATTACATCCAATTAGCTCAAACAAAATAAAATTTCAACTTTTGACCCCTCTTGGGGTATGAAAACCTAGGTGCCTTGCACCATACTCCCGAGGAAGAAAATGAACTCAAGCTCCTCTTGAGTTAGGACCTGCAATAGTAAACCATGCCTGAGAATATCATCCAAAAACATCCAAGTAGCGCCTTTATGAAGAAGATCCTCCCACTGAACTAAAGACTGAAAATATACTTGATTTCTTGTCCTTTTTAGCTCCTTCATATCCAAAATGCATCCCAACCCCAAAGGATAGCTTAGTGGAATACCTTTGACCCACTCAACATCTGAACCTGGTTGTGAACTTGCTCCATTATCCTATATAAGATAATTGAGCCATTGCTCCATATGATGGCAAAGAGGTTGCTTGCAAAACTCAACAATTTGCTAAGAGTTTGCATTGTCTTTATACACTTCTTGGAGTGTTGTAATACCAACACTCTAAAACCAAAATCAATGCACTAGCAATGTCCTTCCACTCCAAATATCAACCACTTTATGAATTTTCCCCTATCTCTTCTTGTGTCTGAAAATGTAGTTGTAGAGATATTCAACCCACTAGTTGTTCCTGACATTTGACAACGGTATATCCCTCTTGGATGACACTCTACCCATTCTTGTTTTCTCTAACTCCTTCCCATCAATTTCTTGCATGTTAACCTTGGGACCTTCAACTGTACATTCACTGTCATCTGTAACTTTTTCTTGTTGCTCCACTTGTAGTGGATGCTTTTCTAAATGTCCATCTTCCATTTGCAACTCAATTTGATCATTATGCTGCTCTATACTTCCCTTTATCCTCAAGCATTGCTTGCTCAACTCTACAATGTCCTTCACAACAATCTTGTTTCCTTTAGCATCCAAATTCCTTGCATTTGCAACCTTCCAAACAAGTAGATCATCTGAGTTGACACCACCTCTTTCCTTAGAAACATTACATTCTTCAATTTGTATGTCATAGGCTACTGTATAAGATAGACCAACCCCTAGTACAAAAGCCATTTAGTGACTAGCATCTATCTTTGGAAGAAAAAATTTAGAAAGTTCATTCACCACTATGTCCACATGGTCCTTCAATACCTCATGAACTTACCAAGGAAACTATTCAATGTTTGCTGATGTTAGAACAATCCTAGGATTTCTCACCATTGTATTACCTACCTCTTCCTCTTTTATTGGCTTTAAAAAATCCTTTGTACCCATTGAAATCACTCTAGACTCCACTTGTGGGTTTTGGCTTTCATCTTTCAAGGGTGTAAGGGTGTAGGAAACTCCATCTTTTTCTATAACATGTGTTTTTTCTGCCATCATATTTGGCACTCCTATCATACTGCCAAGGCATTCCCAAAAGAAAATGACACACATCCAATGATATTATATCACACAAAACCTTATGCTTGTATCCCCCTATGTGAAAATCTACTCGAATTTTTTCATTTACATCTACTTGCTGGCCTTTGGTAAGCCAATAAATTGTATATGGAGTAGTATGAGGGGTTCTTTTCAACTTAAGCTTTTCAACCATTTCAACTGAAGCCAAATTATCTTTACTACCATAATCAATCACTACTTTGCAACATTTACCTAGGCACTTACATGTAGTTTTGAAAAGAGGCTTTCTTTGTGGTGGTTCTTTCTCCATTGGCACTTTGATCAGAGTTCTCACCACCATGAGAGACTCACCAACTTCTAGATCAACATTGTTTGATGGAGAGTTCACACTTTTGTTGTCCTCTACCTGTGCAAATTGATTTCTTCTTTCTCCTCCAAATCTAGTAGTGGATTGATTTTTAGTGCATTTCCATGCTTGATGGCCTACAAATTTATTGCACTTATACAATTTCCATGTAAATCCACTTGAATCTCCTCTTTGGCTTCCAAATCTACCCCTAGAATCTTATCTTCTTCCCCTCAAGCCACCTCTTGAATCTGCAACTTGTTCTTGAACTCTACTTGTCTCTCCTTGACTCTCATATGACTGTCCTGCATCAACATATGACCATTTTCCTCTATAATTTATTCATCTACCCTTACTTTTCTTTTCTTTCCTTCTCCTCAACTTGTCTTTAGCCTTGATGGCCAATTGATAACACTCTTCCACCATTCTTGGATTGGTGAGGCTTAATTCATCTTGAAGGTTGTATCTCAACCTATTTAGGTATATTGCCACTTTTTCCACATCATCTTCTACATGGACTTCTCTTATGCTCAATTTGTAGAACTCCTCAGTATAGGAACTCACATCCATCTCTTTTTGCTTGAGGTTTTGAATCCTTTTGAACAACTGAATGTTGTAGTCACTTGGTAGGAATTTTCCCTTGATTTTAGCAACCATCCTATCCCAAGATGTCATTTTAACTTTCCCTTCTTTCTCCTTTCAAATTGTACATAATCCCACCAAAGCAAGGCATGTCCCTTCAACTTTGTCTTACCCAACTTCACTCTTTTCTCCTATGGCACATCTTCATATTCAAAGTAGTTATCCAATGCTCCTATCCAATCTAGGAGTTCTTCACTATCCAATTTTCCTCCATACATGGGTAAATCCATCTTGATCTTAGGACCTTCTCCCTTCACTGCCTTCAACAACTTTTCTATCCTAAAATCATCAGGTTCCATCTCTTCTTCAGACCCTTAGGAAATTTCCTCTTCCCTTTCTTTTTCTTCTGCTTGGTCACTCAAGTCTCGTTTGACCATTCCTCTTTTCTAACTTGTTTTAATAGCAGAAAACCTGGCTTGAAGGGCCTCTTGAACCTCCTTCATTTGTCTCATTTCTCTTACATGCTTCTTCTTCATTTCATTCATCTCTCTAGCTAGTGTATTCCCTTTTGAAGGCATCTTGTTTATTCTTCTCTTCAACCTTTTCCCTCTTCAAATCAAACCTATGATCTGATACTAATTTGATGCAAATCAGGGGTAAACACAATTCATTTAACATAGGGCAATGGACTTAGACTCCATCCCAGTAGGCACCCTTCCGAACTCAAGACTCTTCCAAAGTGGAACATGTTGCTTAAAGGAAAAAAAACCCAAATAAGGCATGAATGCCTCAAAACCCTCTACTCAACGCTTGAAGCACCTTAGACAAGGTGGAAACAACATGTGCAGACCAACAATGGCTCTCAAGAAACTTGGACTCTTAACCTACTTAGCATCCCTTCACAAATTGCCCCTTTACCCTAGTAGCCTTTCAAAACTGGTTTTTTAGACATAATTTGTAGGGGAGGCATGCCATTCAAAATGTAAGAATAGTTACAAATACCATTTTTCTCCTTTACACACATATCTCAAAATTAGATAGGGTTCCTTTGTATGGATGAGTCACAATTTGACTGTCGTCTTCTTAAATAGGCCTAATAGCATAGATAGGCTTTATAGCAGTAGGGCTTATAAACTCTAGGCTATATACTTCAACTCCAATGCATCAAACACATCACATGGGGTCCTAAACAAAGACTTCAATCATCTAAATCTTTCCCTAATTACATACATCACATTTCACTACTCCACTAGGGTTACTCAGTCTGATATATGAGGCTATCAGACCCTCATGATTCTACCACACGTGCACACCAATTCCCCTATTCTTGTAAATTTTGGAAATAAAAGATCATCCTACCATAGACCATTCCACTAATTTTGAAGACTTTTCACCAATGGAATGGAGTTCTACACATTTTACACACCCACTGGTTACCCTACTTAGGGTTTAGACTAGTTTGGAGAAAAATCAATACAAATTGCTCCAAAAAAAATGGATTTACATGAAATTGGTGTTGGATGTTATGGCTGTGTTGCTAATATGTGGTTTTCATTGATGTCAACACTATTAGCATTAATGCATTTGAAGTTGTATATGTCGAGGATATTGAGAAAATTGTAAACAAATGAGTTGCAGGTTGCCAATGGTGAAGTGATGTTCAATATGGTGGTAGATTTTGTACATTGGTCATTAGAGTTTGTGGACTAAAGGGTTTGTTGCTAAGTGTATCTAGTTTATCCACATCAAGTTTCAAAGATTCACATGAAGATTTCATCGAGTTATGAAGATTTTCATTTTGACAATTTTTCTGTTCCTTCAGTTAGTTTTCCTAATTGAAGATGAGGCTATTTTAGTTAGCTCAATTGTTGCAGATGCTTCTTTATTGGTTCTTAATATTTTTGGATGTTTCTAGATTGTTTTATAACTTTGTTGCACGTCCACATTGATCGTTGTGCTCGTAGTTGGCGATTTTCTCTTGCGTGTTCATGTTTTTCATGTACTTGGCCGACATGGTGTTGAAGTGTGTTGTGGATCTTCGAAGAGAAATTAGTTGAAGAGTTTTCATGTTGAAGATGTTGATTTAGGTCCTCACTAAGTTGTGTCCGACTTTGGTTGATTCACATTAAATATTGTCTATTGTTTTGGGCCAACAATTATATTCATTTTATTATTTCTTTGTGGCTGACTTGTAGCGGTAGAATTTCTTGTTGTGGATATATAAGAGCAGTTGTTTATTTCAAATTGATGGATGTCGAATGTGTGTCTATGTACGAATAATTTCCTAAACATTTGAAGGAAGAGCAGAGTGTGAGTAAAAGTGAAGATTGAAGAAGAGTGAAGAAGAGTGAAGAGTTGTTCATGTGCTTAACCAAAACTATGATTAGGCATTAGCATATGCTATTTTATCAGTTCAAATCCCTATGGATGGCTATAATCTAAATCTATTTGTAAGAAAGTGTGTCTTCCTTTGTAATTGAGTAGTGAACTCTAGGAAGTGTTCCTAAATGAAAGTGCATTCCCCATATTTCATTCTCTTATTCTTTTAACAAGGTATAATCTTGTGGACTAACCTCCACCATGGTTTTTACCCTAATAGGGTTTCCACATAAAAAATCTTGGTGTTATGTTCGTTTCTGATGTGTTGTTGATTCATGCTTTCATGGTTAATTATCAGATATGAGATTAAGGTTAATAAGTTGAATATGTTTGAATTTCTGTGACAACTGATTCACCCCCCTCCTCTCAGTTGTTTTCCCTTGCATTGCCAACAATTGGTATCAGAGGTTCCTTGGAAGAATTTTAATAGCTTAAGGTGATCCAGGATGGCAAGTTACAAGAAGGATAGTTTAAGATTTGATGGAACAAATTACTCTTTGTGGAAGACTCAAATGGATTTCCATTTGAGATGCATTGGTGAACCCTACTAGAGCATTACAAGTAATATGTATGTTATTCCACAGAATGGTCCTACTATTTCTGTTGAGATCAGAGATGTTGAGTATAATATCTAGGCTAAGGAAGCTTTGTTGAGTGCTTTGACTGATTCTGAGATGAAAAATGTTATGGATCTGAAGACTTCTTATGAGATTTGGAAAAAGTTGGAAACCTTATATGAAGGTGATGCTAATGTGAAGATTGCTAAGTTGTAGAGTTTGAAAGGGAAATATGAAAGGTTGAAAATGGGAGATAAAGATAATATTAATACTTTCATGTAAAAAGTGAATGAACTTGTGTGTGGTATTAGATGTGCTAGTGGAAAGATAGAAGAATCTGAGATTGTTGCTAAAGTTCTTAGATCCTTGCCTGATTCTTACAAAGTCAAAGCTAGTGCTATTGAAGAAATCAAGACTGTAACAAACATAACCAAAGATACATTGGTTGGTAAGTTGGCTATGCCCTTCCTAAGGTCGAATATGCATTTAAGGATACTACTTCCAGAAGAGATAGATAGAGATATGATCTAGGTGAGAGTTCATCTAGAAAGACATTCAGGTATGAGGATGAAATCAGACAGGTTGAAGAAGAAGAAAGAGAGATGGAAGAATTGGAAGCACTTATTGTCAAAAGAGTACTGAGAGGAAAAGGTAAGTATGAAGGAAGGTTTCCTCTTAAATGTTTTTCTTGCAATAAGATAGGTCATTTTGCATCAAGGTGTCCAGAAAGAGCTACTAAACAAAGACATAACAAGCCTAGATTTCAGAAGAAATTTTACTATGTTGTTGATGAAGGCATAACAAATGATGAATTTGATAGAGATGATGATGAATGGGTATTTATTGTTGTTTGAGAAAATAGTCTTGTATCTACTGAATCTACTAGTTGTACAAATGTGGAGAAATCCCTGGCTACTCGAGTTGAAGAAAAAGATGAATGGGTAATTGACAGTGGATGTTGACATCATATGATAGGAGACAAAAGTAAGTTTGTAAGCTTTGAAAAATATGATGGTGGTGTTGTGAGATTGGGTGATAATATAGCTAGTGTGATCCATGGAAGAGGATGCATTTATCTTGATGGTAAGCATAATACTGATGATGTTCTGTATGTGGAAGGATTGAAGCATAATCTTTTGAGTGTTGGTCAAATGGTTGATAAGGGTTACAATCTTCAGTTTCAAGGATGACAAATGTAGAATATTGAGTTCAAGAAATGTAATTGCCTCAGGTACAAAAACAAAAGGTAATATCTTTCACTTGAGTGCTGCTAGTAAAAGTTGTTTGATTGCTCAAGTTGATGAAAGGTTGTTATGGCATAGGAGATTGTGTCATGTTAACTTTGATAATATTGTCAAGATAAGTTCTACAAAGGCTGTGAGAGGTCTACCTAAGTTGGTGAAACCTACTAATGCAATATGCAAGGAATGTCAGTTGGGAAAGCAAACCAGGATTTTATTTCAGAGTAAAAAGCATTGTTCAAATGAATT
>VDFB02353493.1:394784675-395008856 GCA_007258455.2 Sequoia sempervirens
CACGACCTTTATCCGAAAATCCTCCAAATATGTCATCATCATTGATACCCTTTATTGTTGTATCTTAGAAAGGACCCTCCTTAGATGTCTCAATTTAGAGGAAGCACAAACAAATTTACATGAAGTACATGATGGTATATGTGGAGATCACTTTGCTAGTCCTACTCTACCCAAAAAGATCATGAAAATGGGATACTATTGGCCTACTATGGAATGTGATGCCTATCACTTTGTTAGGAAATGTTGTCAATGTTAGATACATGGAGATATTGTGCATCCACTTGCCCAGGAGCTTCATCCAATTACATCACCATGTCCATTCTCTTAGTGGGCACTCGACCTCATGGGAAAGATCCACCCTACCTTCACCAATGGTCATAAGTTCATCCTTACTACAATTGAATACTTCACAAAATGGATTGAATCCATTCCAATGACCTAAATCACCAAAAAACAAATATCCACATTTATTGTCAATTATATCATATGTCAGTATGGTGTTCCCCAATCTATCAATATAGATAATGGTCATCCTTTCAAAAATCAAGATGTCTGTGAATTGTGCAAGAGATTTCATATCCATCAACACTTAAACACTACATACTACCCCCAGGGTGATGGTCAAGCTGAGGCATCTAACAAAAATATCCTTAATTTATCCTAAAGAAAACTATCAATGACGTTGGCCGTGACAAGCATATCCAACTTAACTCAGCGTTATGGGCCTATCCCACTAGCATTCACACTCCTATAGGAGCCACTCCATATTCAATTGTCTTTGGATATGAATCCATTCTTCCCATTGAGGTTGAATTACCATCCCTAAGAGTATCTATGCAATAGTTCATTGATGATGAGGAATATCGTGTATCCCATTTGCATGAGCTATAGTTACTAGATGAGAAGAGACATGCAATGCATTGGTCCACTTACAAGCATATCAAAATCGTCTCCATTGTAGTTACAAAAAAAGAGTCTGAGTTAGGCATTTTGATATTGGTGACTTGATCCTAAAAGAGAATCTAAAGAATCAAATGGATCGAGAGAAACCCAAAAAGTTTGAGCCTAATTGGTTGGGTCCTTACATCATAATTGCAACATATGGATCTAATGCTTAACAACTTGGAATTTTTGAAGGTGAAGTGCTACTAGAGTCGATCAATTGCATGCACCTTCACAAGTACTATACCTAGCTTTCAAAAAATCCCATCAAAAATTAAGAAAAATACGAAAAAAATTAAAAATTGTCACTTTGATGAAAACATGACAAACAAGCATCTCGGTGGCACCAAAAAAATAGAAAAAAAAATAATAGTAAAGAGAAATAATCTGTTCAATAGTGAAAACCACTTTGGTGGCACTTTGAAAAGGTACCATGGTGAAAACCTAGCAAACAAGCACCATGTGTGGTTAGTATTTGCTACATTGGCTACTATCCTTCTATCTAATTTTTCACTTCCATCCATGATCCCTCACACATATTCCACTCCATAAAAAAATATCATCTTTCCCATCCATTCATAATAAAGCTTATTCATCCTTCTGATGACCTAAAAATTGTTGATGTTTAGCATCTTTTCGATTTCCATACCTATCCATAATAAGTTTCGCCTATTCCCTTCATCCATAATAAGTTCTAGTCCTATACTTGACTATGGAAAATTCCTTCACTTACTTCTCACAAGGGATCCTAGACATGGTTGAACAATCAAAACATTAAAAAATCTAAAAAAAAAGTCAAAACATTAGAAAGTCCAAAAAAATTAGAAAGCATAAAAAATTCCAAAAATAGAGTTTGTGCTAGTTCAAGTGGTTGAACTACGCTGCTTTGTGACTTCACATAGGCAAGGCCATCATCAATGATCCCCCAAGGATTAGGTCATTCCCTTATGTTTTTTCATAACAAGTTGTCATTCCATCCATATCCATGATTCATAATGAACTATCCATGGTTAGAGTCAATTGAACTATGTTGTCTCTGTGGTTTATGTAGGCAAGGCCATCATCGATGAGCCACTGAGGAATTAGGTCAGTCTCTTAGGGTTTGGCATAACAAGATCTCCATCTATCACAAACATCACCTCACAATAAATTATCCCTTGCTAAGATTGACATGTTGATCAGACACAAACAACTCATTGAATAGGAGATCTAAGCTTAACCAAATCATGAAACAACAGATCAAGTTATCCAGGTAGCCTCCATACCAAATAGATCAATTGCCTAAGACATAGGTACCTACCTATCGAGCATTGAACAATCCTTATCAAATATCAAATAGTCTTATACAAAATGTGCATCGTTGAGATTCCTAGTCTTATATGGCATGCTGCATTTCTGAAACCAAACATTATTTAGAAGCTTATCACTAGTCTTATATAGGTCAAGTTGCACCCTCACAACTAGACTCAACATCTTATATGAGGTGTTTCATTCCTGAAACTAGACACTATCATATATCTAGAATCCGATCATAAAATTTGTAAAAATGTCTAAATGTATGTTGATTTTGTTGGTCCAGTTTGTCTTATCTTTTTATCTGATTTATCTTTGGTCCTATTACTATGCCCCTCGAGGAGGTCCACAAGCGATGAGAGGAGCAATGATGGATCATGACCTTTTTCTCTTTGATTTATGTTTGCAGCTTGCCTTGGCAATATGACTAGGGCAACTAGGTTCCTTGTGTGTGCTCGAGGTTCCACTTTGCATAATCAAAACATCCTATGCAAGTTAAAGGTTATCTAATGCTTTCTTGCATTAGGACTAGCATGCTTTGTAGTTTCTTCCTCACATATTCTGATAAGGTTCTATGGTTACTTGTTTGCGCCATGAAATTCCTTGTTTTTTGTGTGTTTGTTTTTGTAAGGGATAACATATTACACCTTGGTCCATGTCATATCTTGGTGTTTCACATCCATTGCCACAATAAATATTCTATGATGATAGTTATGCAACGAAATCAAAGCTTGGTCATTTATTAGTAAGATCTCAAGATAGCAATCCCAATTCATCTGTTTCATTTTCCATCCTTGCTAACTTCTTTATGCACTAACATCTCATCTGTTTACCCTTGCAGTCATCCTGATTTGACCTACTAGGGCCCCTACTTGCATAAATGGCCGCATCAACTTTTTCCTTTGAACCTAAATATCAAGCCCTAGACTGACTTTTGAGCCTAATTTTTTAATCACCAATGCATCTTGCGCCTATCCAATTAGCTTATTTGCAAATTCATCAAATTTTTTGATTTTTTTTTTTTTAAATTGTAAATTTTCTCGAGGGGGCATCATCCTATCCTACATTTGTCATGGAACACTGGGGCATATTCTAAGCCAAAATTTCTAATTATTCTTTGACACAACACTCAAAATCACATTGTATCAAAGAGGGGAAAAATGTAGACACTAAAAAATGTCATGAGCCTTCAAGCAACATTTTATCACTAATTCGCCTTCTTTCCTGCATAATTAAATAATTGTAATTATTTAATTATTTCCTAATGTCATATTCTTCTATTAATTAAATAATTCTTAATTATTTAATTAATTCACTTTATTCATATTCCTCCATTGATTAATTTAAATAAATATCAATTTATTTCTATTACGTAACTAGTTATCCTTTTTCCCTCTATAATTAAATAAGTTTTATTTATTTAGTTATTTATCATTTCTTTATAATTAAATAATTGTTTTAAATTATTTAATATTTTGCACTCCACTTTTCTTCTATAATTAAATAATTATTGTAATTATTTAATTATTCATTTTCCCTTCCTTAAATTAAATAATTGTTATCATTATTTAATTTAGTTTCTTCTTGTCTAAGCCCGAAATCTCAACTAATTTCTTGAGTTTTGGTTCATCCTTCCCATCCTTATCTCTTTTCTTCTCAAATAACCTCATTCATTGATTGTCATACCTCATCATTCAATCTTCACCCTTCATTTGAATTGGGATTTCTATAAAAGCAAGTCATCACCTTCATTTCAATCCTAATCACAATCTTCTGAAGTTTTGCTATCTTGAGATCTAGCTATCAATTATCAACAATCAATCTTATCATATATCTTGCATACTACAAATCTGAGAAAAAACAAAGTAAAATGGGGAAGAGCAATGGAGATGAATCAACTATGGCATAGAGATTGAGTATTATTGCATTATTATTGTGATTTTTATTGTCATTTGTCCTTCATTGTTGGATTAGAGTCTTTATTAGCTTGAATTAGATAGTTTTGGGGTTTCTATCATTGATTCGTGCTCATTCTTAAATTCTACCCCGATCTACATTCTTTATTTTTTGTGATGATTTTATACACTATATCATGATATTCTAAATTCATGTATGCAATTCATTCAAATAAGATAAATATGATTTGCATATTTTAAATATATTTTTAAGAGTGAAGCTTGTGGGGATTAGTGAGCTCAATATATGCAATGAACATTGTATTTTTTCTTATTTCTATTCATAATTAATTTATTCTTGAAATATTGCACTATTGTTTGTTTTTTATTTGTGAAGAGTAGTTAAACAATGATTAACATTAATTGTATTTGTCTACTTTACAAAATTAGATTTGTAATAATAATTATATATGATTATTTTAAACATTTTCATTCTTTTAATCGTTTGCATTTTCTTTGAGAATTGGTAGAATTATGATTAGATTAGTATCTAGGAATTTAACTTGACTCCAAATTTCTACTATCATTGCTTTAGTAGTCCTTTAATTATAAGTTTTTCTTATTGTCAATTTGTACATAAATATGACGAATGAAAATGGTGCATTAATCTTATATTGCGTATCTTTTATTTTGTGAATCTTATTTTCTTATTAGAGTTAATTAGAAATATGACTTTGTATTATATTCTACTTTATTTTAATTGTAGTTGTTTAAATAGAATATGGTCAATATTTAGCTTACTTAAATATGTCAAGACCTAGTAATATAAATGTTAAGAGAAGCGATTCTCTTTCAAATGAAAAAAATAGTCCAATTAAATTAATGTGTAACGTGTATCAATAAAACCTTAGTTTACCAAAAAGAATAATTATCATTAACAATAGTAAATTTTAAATTTTAATGTTTACTAAAAGTTTTATAATCTAAACATCAATCCTTCTCATCATGAAACAAAATATAATTTTTTAATACAATATTATAAACAAACACTTCTTATTATATGGACCCTCTAATCAACTTTTATATTGATACATTCAATTTTCCTTTCGTGACTGCCTTATGCATTGCATTAGTTTAACCAATATATGACTATTTCTATATGTTTTTGTCTCTTACATGAACACAATAGTAACAGAAAATAAAGTCTAGTGATAAGTAGGAGGTATTTTCCATAGCGTGTCAAATTATGATATTGCTATTAGGATTCAATTGTGTAATTTTTAGAGTCAAACTCAATGACCCATGTTTCATGAGTAGTGGTTCACAAGAACCCATCTCTCATGATAATGAATGGTCCACTTAGCACTTATTGCATCTAGGTGATGCTCACAGAGGCGAAGCATTGGGCCTTCCCAGGAGGTCACCCATCCCAGTACTACTCCAACTCAAATACACTTAACCATGAAGTTCTCCCCAAATTAAACCCACTTAATATTCTATAAAGTCTGATGTTCAATCACCCTTATTACTTGTATTGTTTTCTTTTATACATAGTCTTCGAAACCTTCTCATTATTCACTTATAATTTGCAACTACATTATTCATTTCTGTGCAGAGTACATCAAAATATCCTAAATACCATTGTCATGCATAATCAAGTTCCTATTGATTATCTTCTTCGTTATATAAAAGTTGTTTTCAAACTATTATCATTCCGAGTGTAGATTTACATGCAATTGCTAGTTCCTTATGACATCACTTCATAGCCACTACCAAAGTAATTTTATGTCCAAGAAAAGGTCGAGCACAAATAAAAGGTGCTTCAAAAGGACCCAGAATCATCACTAAGATAAAGAATAAGCACTACCTCGATTATTACTGTACGAAGATTACTTTCTTTTATATAATGAAATAAGCCAATAAAAATCACAGATCACAGCTAGCATAGATAACTGGCTCTTGAAGGCATACAAAAGTCTTGCATACATAATAGAAACAGCTAACAATGAGCATGAAAACAGGACAATAATTACACATCTATTCCAACTTTTGTTATTATTTAGCATACTTTTTTCGCCACCCTTCACGTTCATTCAGCTTCATCTAAAATCTGATTTTATAAATATCTTAGTAGAGAATCCAAGATCTGATTTTATCTGGTATCTGGCCTGGAGATTATATAAATAAAGTGACCATGATGCTCTGCTCTTTCAAAGAAATATCAATGACACAGGTGAAGGACAAACCCATAATCTCCAATAGCATTAGAATGTCCACTTCAACTGAAAGTAGTGCATTCCTGGTGTAAGGGGAAAAGGATTACATACTTTAAGTTTGAAAGGGACGACGGGTGCAACACGCTCATAACGCGGTTGGATACCATCAATTATAGGTCGATAAAAATTGAAAGGCCATATTGTAATGGGAGTGGACCATAAATTGAATGATAGGATCGATATGGAAAAGGTAAATTCTACTATATTTTCCTCCCATAATCTTTAAGAAAAGCTATCGTAATATCTTTACGTAATCATGATTATATGAGATATTAACAAATATTGTCTCTTGAGATAGAGACGAGCATGTTGGTTTCTTAATTATAGAATAAATGGGAAAATAAGATATTTTATAGAGAGCAAAGATAAAGATTAGTTTATAATCATAATAATGTAGGGTAGGAATAAGGGCCAATAAAATCAATGTAGATAATTATAACAGTCGTTGAATTTTTTTAATAATGGGAGTGTTTTTATCAATATTCATCTTGTCAACTATTTAGTGTATAGTGCGATGAATGTTATGGATGTATTGATAAATGGTATTATTAAGCTTATCTTTGTTGTTGAATGTGGATCATATGTTTAATAGGTTGGCAACATCTATTGTGATCTCTCCAATCTTCTTAGTGACCCTTTCCCAGTTCCCAAATTGCTTAAATGTTATCTTAGCTTTTGTTTCCTTTTTGTGAGTCTTATAAAAAGTTGAAAAAGTCTTATCATCAGTTGTCAGTTTCCAATGTAGTTTTTGAAACCCCATTGGATTTCTATGAGGTTGTCACAACCATGTGTTATCTCGCTATTTTCATGTTAAAGGATTATCATATCTTTATGTGTCAGTTTTAATTCAAATATTGCCAACTTTATCGGCTCTTGCAAAGATAATCAAAGCTTTGTCGGAACTCGATGAGGTTCTCACAACTTAGTCAAAATCTGAAAATAAGTTAAAAAAGTTGTCATGCATTTAATTGGAATTGAAGAAACTACAGTTGTTTTGATGCTTTCTAAAGATTTCAAAACCTTTTTTAGAACTTGACAAGGTTTTGAAAACCTCATTGATCTTCGACCAGATGTTCACAACCAAATTTGAAGAATGAATTTTCAAAAGGTTTCAAGAAATTTAAAGGAAATAAAAAAATCATTTCGAACTTACTTGAGGTTTTGAAACTTGTATTGGATGAGACAAGGTTTTCACAACCTCAAGAAAAGTTGATGCAATTACTTTTATCTGATTTTTTTTTTAAAATCACAAAGAGCTTTTTAGGTGATTATAGAGGTTTTGAAACCCCTGTTGGAACACGACAAGGTTCACAAAGCCAATGAATTCTCTGATAAAATTTCATAGCTATTCCTTTTCAAATTTTCTAAAAGTTCCAAAAATAAATGTTCAACGGAAAAGTCTGTACATGCCAAATTTTAAGTGTGCCATCAATGCATATCTACCACTCCAAAGCATTAATTATGAAGTTCTTATATAGAGATTATACTGCCACAAGAATTCATCTTAATGAGCATTCAAGAGTGAATTTACAGATGAAAAAAGAGAAGGATTGCAAAGGACGCGCAAGAAGAGTTTTGTGATATTCAACCCTAACACAAAGGTGTAGTGAAACACTTCTTTGCCTATTTTTCTATAAGGTAATATAAAGAGAACTTTCATAAACTAAAAAGCAAAAGTGTGATTTTCATAGCTCATACATTATGTCAAATTATTTCTTGAATACGAACTATGGGAACATTCACTCAATTGTGGTTATCATGAAGTATAAATACCCGGGCTACAAACATTTATCTAGCTTATCAAGAATATTACTATAAATTGGGGGTTTAGTGTAGGAAATTGTATACCACTTAAAATTTCACATTTTGTTTGGGTCCCTTAATTAATGGACTTAATTTAGCTCTAATTAACCAAATTATGCATTCCAAAGCCTTATTTTACCCATTTTCTGAAAGGGGAACCTATATTTAATTGATCAAATTAATATTGTAATCACATTTGAGAATGTGTGCCCTAGACTTATGGGCCAGGACCCATTCGAGCCCAAGGGTGAATGGGTCCTCCTTAAGTGCCATGACCCATTTTTAAGTTTATTTTTGGTGGTCTTTTAATAATCCAAATGCAAATTGTAATTGTTGGCTTTTTGAATCTAATTTTTGGGAAATTAGATAAACACCTATAAATACATAGTCTTTTTATCATTTGAACTAGAAGGATCAAGAAACAATATTATAAGAGAAAATATTATTGTCAAGAGCATTCAAGAGCATCGTTATCAGTCATTTGGAGTAGAAATCATGATCCTAACATCATGTCAAGGTTATGTGTGTTCATGTTGTGTTTTGGAAGCTAAGATTATATTCAATGTAGGTTTTCAAGCATTCAAGCATCAAATCAAGCCAATCAAGCAAGATCTATATCCTTAGAGTGATATGTTTGTATTCATTCTTCTAAGGGCCTCCCTTGAAGGTTTGGTAAGTGATTATGACTGATAGATTATTATGGGTCAACTATATTTGATCCATTGGGATACAAAGCATATTCGTGCCACTAAATGTCAATGCAATAGAGATCATTCAATATAAACTAAACTAAGAATCTATCAAAACTAACATGCTAAACTATGAAAGATTTAAAATTCTCTAATCCATTGAAACTTGTCCTATTGGAGGAGTTGTGTCGTGTTGATGTCGAATGGTGACGCTTTCCCAATCCCTTGGATAATGAGCTTGTTTCAATCAGTTTTATTGAAGAAAACTGATGAAACCATTGTGAGATGTGTGATGAAACATGATTTAAAGCTAAATGAACATGATGCAAGCTACTTTTACTACTATGGGTGTATGCAAGCCTAATCTAAATGAGTTTTAAGCTAAAAATATTCAAACCCTAATTATCAAATAAGCTAAATAGATATATTATATTATCATGGAAGCCATTAATGGAAGCTAAGCTATTATGCAAGTAATTTAAACTAAAAAGATGCTAAATGCGAGTGCAAGTGCAAATGATTTTAACAACATAAGTTTGATGTTAAAAGATGGATCCATTTATCTCCAAATAGTGACCTATATATAGGAGGACAAATGAAAAATGAATGATTGAGATAAAAAAGGTTGAACAAAGGTCAAAGATGGAGGAGAGATGAAACATGGATCATGGATTCTCATCAATGGATGGGAATGAAATATGCTATTTTAATTAAGGGTTAATATTCCTTCAAACAAAGACACTTTTAACTTGCAGAAGAAGACTCATAAGTTAACTTGCATAAGAAGTCTTGTAAGAATATTCCCTTTTTCAAATGAACGGAGAGAGAATATTCTTGGAAATATTCTCATGGGTGAGGGAAATAGATATTTAGCAAATTAAAACAAAGTTTAATTGTGCAAAAGGGGAAGAATATTCCATAGGAATATTCCTTTTGGAGGAATGTGCAAAGGAGGAATATTCCCTTAGAATATTCCCTTTCAAGTGGGGGGATTAGATTAATTAGTAATTTATAATTAAATAAGGGTTTAATTATTCAATTAAGGGGAATTAGATGATATTCATTAAAAATAAAGTGAATTAATGAAAAGGGGAAAAGGTGATATGATATTTAATTAAATAACTTAGGGTTATTTAAATTTAAATAAGAAGACTTTAGGGATTAAATTAAATAATTTGATTTATTTAATTTAATAGGATGACATGTTAGCACGAAAGGGGATGAATTAAGCTAATTAAGTCAATTAGATTAATAGATGAAAATGAGATAATTAATTAAATAGCTAGGCTAATTTAATTGATTAAGTGAAAAGACGATGGGTTTTAGGACGAAATGATGTTAGTATACTTGATTCGAGTCATGATATCATTCAAAACATTTTTAAGTGTCTACATTTTTCCCCTCTTTGAAGTGAGGTACCTGTTATGTTGGTTCAAAGACTGCACTGCCTTTCAAATTAAAGATTGTTGCTTAAATATTTTTTTTTAAAAATTTTCTGGATGCCCCACTGTTGCCTCTATGGAAGGAATAAGCTAGTTCCCTGCCTACATGAGAAATGGGGTGGAAATTTTAAATTTTGGGTTAATTTTTTGACAAAGGTAAAATGCTGCCTCAGGGATTAGAAAAGGCTCCAAGATGCAACATAAACTTCATTTTGGAAAGAATTGGTGAAATTGGTGAAAAACCCTAGCTATAAGGTCAAATTAGGGAAAAAAACCCAATTTTTTTGGCTTAAATAGTTGAGGAAGGGTCACTTTCAATTCACTTGTGCATTCACACCTTAGAGAACTTGGCATCTTGAGCTTTGAAATCTCGATGAAATGGTTCATTGTGTGCTCCTTGTTCACATTTTTGATCATGTTCGAGAGTATCAACAACATGTAGACATAGGACCTTAGGTATGTCACTCAAAACTTCTCTTGATTTCTACTTTTAAGTGCATTTAGTAGGGTGTCAAAGTTAGGTCAATAGGCGTGTCACTATATAGTGATGCTTTTGAAGTGTTAGAAGAATCACTATGGATTTTTTAGCAACACATGCTTCATTTAGTGTTGAGATTATGGATGCACAGTCCCTAAAGCTCCAAAATCTTTAATGAAGGACCTTTTCCTTGAAAGATAATCAAGCACAAAGGAAAGTGTTGCAACTATGGAATGCTGAATAAAGATTCTATATTGATATGATATGATATGATGATTACAAATGTACAAGATGCTTGATTATATAGGAAAGAGAGAAAACCTAAGATGCATGAGATGTTTCCATGTGTCATGATCTAACAACATGTGAAAAAATGTGAACCCTATCTAGGAAATTATTAAATGTTGAGATAAGTTCTAGAAGGACAACTCATCTTCTAGAAGGAATCTTAGCCCTACAAACATGGAAGGGAATATTACCCCATTTATTAAATGATTTTTTAAAATCTAACCTAGGACTAAATTATGTATGACCTAAGTTACCTTATGCTAGTGTAATAATTAATTTAATTACACTAACATTTAGCACTGCACCCCAATTTTTTGTTCCAGTGATGCATACAATTATGGGGTTGTCGGGTAATATAGTAATGTGTGGACTTTTAAAAGTTTAGTGATGCTAGAAAGCGATGGGAAATACTGATTCGCTATTGAGTGTAGTGATGTGCATCACCAAATTGGAAATGCACCCCTAAAATTGATATCTCTAGTGATGCACCATAAATTCAGTGTCACTATTGATTTTAGTGATGTGATTGATGGATTGGGTGCAAAGTCTTAAAGTTTTATTAGTTTTTTGAATTTTAGTAAATTGATGTTGTGTTTGCGATACGTGCAAGAGGATCCTCCACCATTCATGTCCTGAGACTACAGATATGACATTTTGCCTATAACTAGAGACTTTGATGAATTGAAGGTGGAGCAGATGGGGATGCTAGGGTTAGGCTTCGTCACTTTCATAACCGAGATCAAGACCCATCTTGCTTTGATGACAGCACTGGTTGATAGGTGGCACAACGAGAACTCTTCTTTTCACTTTCCCAATGGGGAGGCAAACACTACACTTAAGCATGTGTGGTGCATTTTGTGTTTTCCTATTCATCTCGAGTGTGTCATTTATGACCCAGATGCCAGAAGAGATGCATGTATCTCTCTTTTACACATACATTTAGTTATTCTTGTCAGCTCCAAGATTGATCTATTTTTCTACTGAGGTCGGGTCAACACCTTAAGATTGTTTGTTATAGTCTTGATTTGTGGCATTGTTACCCTAGATCGACGAGGTAGAGGTTTTAGTCCTGGATGGGGGTTAGCATGGAACGGTATGATAATGAGAGACATTATGTATGCCTAGGGTATAGTTCTCCTTAATTTGTACCACGATATGCATAAGGTCATCTACCAAGAGGGCAAGAGTATTAGAGCAAGAGTGACCTTGTTGCATATATGTGCATATGAGTACATTGCAGTGTTGAGGCCCTTGGTTGTTCTTGCTGATATTCATGAGGATGAGCTCATTGTCTTTCGATACATGGTGCTGATTAATTTGTAGCACATGGGCCCCACAGGTTTAGCATATTGGTGTTGTGTCATTAATGGCATGACAATTTTTAGATGGAGGTTGTGGCTACAACATGCACAGTGGTATGACGATCAATAGTTGCTAGATTTTTATTGATAGACTTGGTACCTATAGGGTTGAAAGCAAAAAATTATTGAGAGATACCTCCTAGATCATGTTGCTCGATAGTTTTGGGAGGTGCAGGATGTGCCACCAGATGACTATACTACTATATTTTCTAGGTCACAAAGAAAGGTTCAGTGGAGAGTCGTTATTGATCATGTTGTGGTGATCAATGAGTTTCGAGAACTTGTCTCATAGTCGTGGGATTATGATTAGAGACTCCCAAATGTGGGCATGACACTGACCTATGATGCTTGGTTTAGGACACCAACATGTTTAAGATAGATCTAGTGGGGGGATACCCAGGAAAAGGTTGAGGCTAAGGTCGAGATGGTGGCTAAGATGGAGGCAAGGATGGTGGCTGAGGTAGAGGCAAGATCAAGATCAGGACAGGGTATAGGTGCCAGGTGATGGGCACCAACAACAGCTAGATCAGGGGCATCATGATCTAGGCAGCATGATGGGCAACATGGTAGATAGGTTCTAGGGGAACCATCGCCTCCTCCACTTGTACAACCAAATGGAAGAGCATAGGCATTGATTTAGGATCTCATTGTCAAGAGAGACAAGTTGTAGGTAGAGAGGGATCAACTATTCAAAGAGATCACGAGGTTTAGTTGCAACTGTTATCAATAGTTTTGCACCCTGCTAAATGCAATATTCAACAAACTACTGAAACATGGAAACCTCTTTCAGATGTGGGCGATCTTATGCAAAAGAGGAATCTACAGAGTGGGCTAGTTCTCTGAATGATGAATTCTTTTCTAAACCAACTTCTGTGAAAAGGGATGAAGAATAACTAAACATAAAAACCTATTTCTAAAAATGATTCACCAAACTTAAGAATTTAGACCTAACCACTCACAACAACTTCTCTATTGTAGTAATCCTCATAATATCATTGGCACATATCCCATCAGTGATTTGCATGAAGATCTGGAAAACAAATACAACATGCAACCTGAAACATGAAATTCTAAAACAATAGCAAGACACAAAAGGATTCCAATTTGAAAACACAAGTATATTAGATTGCCATTACAAAATTTGAGACAGAAAATAAGGAGAAATTTGTTGCTCTATTAAAACTGGAAGAGTGTCAATCTGTTCAATACTGAGTATCAAAAGGTTTACAAGCTCCCCAAAATGAGTAAGGGAAAGAAACTAATCTCAACTACTAAGAATGGAGAGTTGAAAGACTAAATCTATCAAAAGAGCTCTGAAGGAAACCCTAATCCGAGCTCAGAGAAAGCTCAACAAAAAAAAGGCCTCAAACAATCTTAAAAACTGCTTTAAAGCAGAAAAAAGCACAAAGCTTTTATGATTACACTGTCAAGCCTCTAAAAATAGGCAAATACTGCTTTAAAAGTTCGAAAAACACCTTATCTCTCCAAGATAAGTCTGAAATCCAACCAAGAAGAAAAGGTCAATAAAAGATCTGCTGAAAAAATAGCAAGAAAACATAAAGCAATTTATAGAATATCACTTTTATGCTTCTGCTTTACAAGATGCAATTTTTTTTCAATTGTCTATTTTTGCAACTCAAAGATTGGAAATATTTTGCAAAAATAAAACTGCTTATCTCTTCATAATTGATTTTCTCAAAAATCATAAAATAAAGCATTACAATTATTCTCCTTGATGTCTTCAATCTTTGTTGATTTCTTTAAAATCAACTAAAATACAACTCTAAAATAATCATTAACCTTCAATGAGAAAGCAAAAACCTAAGTGGTAAAACATTCACCATTCACCCTTTCTCTTAAAGCAAATAATCATAAGGCGCAAACCTAAACTTCACTAAGGCAAGAATGAAAGTCATAAAGACCTTCCAAGCCAACCTAGCAAAAGAATTTCAGCCCCCCCCTTCAAATAAAAACATTCAGACTTTAATAAATCATAAGACAAAGGTGGAATCATTTCAAATTTCAACATGTGTTCAGACCAAATATCAAATCAACATAGGGTCGAATTAGGGTTTTGATCAAAAGCAAAGCCAACCCTAATGATCACTTATTTTACACTCTCTAGCTTGAAGGGAAGAAGCTCTGCCGCCACCACCATGACTGAGTTGAGCTTGGACTAGTACTCATGTGCCTTTGGAACCTCGAATTTGCCTTCTGACAGTTGAGATTTCACCTGGGTAAGCTTATTTTGCTTATTATTATAGTTGTTCTACTTCATTTTAAAGCGAGACAATCTCTATGGGCTCAGCTGTTATACCTCTTTCTGACTTCTACCGTTTCCTATGTTCTGTTCTTCCTTGGCCATGACCAATACAACATCTAGTACCTTTTCTCTATGTTTACATTTTACTTTTATGAGAACTCGTCTGCAATTTTGAGAGTTCAAACTCTTGGTTTTTGGCGCTCTTTGAAGCTATTGGTCGCAGTGAGAGTACTCAGTTTTTGCCTTGAACTGGTAATTTTTAAAGCATATGTTATTCTCCTCCTGTGTATTTGAGGAAAACCCCACATATGGGTATTATGAAAATTTAGTAGAAACTTCATCTTCCTATTTTGAGACTCGAATCAACCCAGGAAATGTTTTTTTTTGCTTGTCATTCTGCAATTTCAAGTAAAAACCCATATGGGTTAGCTCTGAAAGTTTAAAAAATTTGTATTAAAAGAACTAAAAACTACGTGGGTTTTCTGCATATCTATTTGCATTTAGCCACGAGCTCGACCCAAATAGGAATTCGCATTTTCATATTTCCTTGTTGTCTCTTCATGGGTATTGTGAAAAATATATGAGTTGCATTTCTTATACTTTGAAACTTGAAACAACATAGAAATTAACACATTTTGTAATTATATTGTTGCTTAATATAAAACCCATATGGGTTTGCACAATTTCTGTATTTCTGTTTTTTTGAAAGCAATTGAAAAAAAGAAGTAACTACTATTTGTTCTATCCATATGGCTCGAGCTAGAACAAACAGTTTGTGCTATTTGAAAGACCTGAAAGTTCATATTTTCATTTCACCTCCTTGTTATTCTATATATATATTTTTAAAGAATATATCCTCATTGAAATGGCTTGAACTATCTCATAGCCAACATAGTTTAGAATTTGAGCAAAAAACTGACCAAAACCCAGTTGAAACTCATGACAAGAATAACATAACCTGTATGTTGCCCTGTAGCTAACTTATTGATTCATATTACTTGGCATTCCATTTGACCTTTTTGTAGCTCTCTTTGATAGTTGTATAAAATCTAAACTTGATTCACAAAACTATCATTGACACGAAGCTATAGACTATCCTTAAAAAGAACATCCAATACACATTCTGAAAATGCTCTCCAAGTACTAAGAATCCTGACAGAAAAAGTGTTCATTTGTTATTTCTGTTAAAAGTCAGCATGACTCTTCGTGATGTCCACAAGATTTTGAAAGGTCTGTCTTGAATTTAAAATCTCCTATGTGTATTAAGCTCAAAATTGAACATTCCATTATAGTCCCCAATTGTATTCTGTTGCTCATCCTGTAAATATGACAATTTTATCTTACTATTCTGACAAGACCTTGACTGAGTAATCTGAAAATGATCAAAATCCTGTATATTTGTTGTATCTAATTCATGGCTTGACTTATCACAAGTGATGCCCTACTTGACACTTGCATCTAACTAAAAACAAAATGAAAGTATATCACATTTGATTGCTGTCCTCCACTAATCATGGATACATGAACCCATCTGAGGCACCATCACAATCAAAATGAGTTCACTGCTTTGCTGTAGTTCTTAATAACCAGTACTAAATTCTAACATAGCAGCTTTCATTTTCTATATTTGGAATTATGTAGGGGCTTTACCTTTTTTTTCTCAAACTGTGACATTGCATCAGTACCACCTCCTTTACTCATTGGTTCATATCTAACTGGTAACTAAGAATCATTCAATACTCAAATGCACTGTCTGCATTTGTATTCTTAAGCAACATGGTACTCTTCATGCATTTTTATACTTCACTACACAAACTGTTCTTTAGATCTGTTCTCTTTGATGATGAAAATTAGAACAAAGCATTAAGGAATATGTATGCCTGTTCACTATCCAAAAGAGAAATAGTGAATTGAAACTCACATGAAATATGATTATAATCAGCACAGAAAATGAAGTAATTCAACAATTTCTGATGCAAATGCATTCTATTAAATTCCTTAAGTGAACTAAACTCACTGTTCACCTGTAGCCTTCAGAAAGAAATGCTGATCATTATGAATGCACAGTTGGTTTCGTTACTTGATGGATAACTCTGTTTTACTCTTCTAGTCGTATTTCATTTTGCTCGATGTATATGATGAATTACCTTTCAAAAACAACCCATTTAATGCATAGGGCAGCATGTCAGGCTCTACCCTTATGGGAGCCCGTTTTACTCCACATGCTTGGTCTTCAAACAATGTTCAGCTTCATGACTTTACCTATACCTGCACAAGGAAGCAAACAGTGTTAGCATAAAAATAGAACATGTTGATTATGATGTTGATACTTCTCCTTCAGCTTACTTCTTTCATACTGCATTTGATTTATTGTTTCAATGCATTGCTAATAGTATATTGTACTATTGTAGGTGCATCATATAGGTTACATCATAGTCAGAGCCATTGACACCCCTCTTTTCCTCTTACAGGTCGATGAAGCTCGAGATGACGAGGTGCACCATTCAACATCAAGCGTCGATAACCAGGCAATGATGACTATGCTATTGCTTATATGTTCTCCTTTCACATCTTTAGTAGTGCAATGTGCTATTAGAAATACATTGTCACAGTCACAGTTATATCCACGGCTTGTGTGGATCTTTGATTTCAATTATGCTTTTTAGTTGAAAAGAAAAATGCATTTTATGCAATGTTGTAATACTATTCTGATTGTGAAATCAAATAAAGCCTTGTAAAAATATGAGTTCTTTTTGAAATGAATAAAAGCATCTGAAATGCTATTTTGCACATGTACTCAATTTTGTCTTTCTTTTAAATCTGCAACATCTGAATGGCACTCTACAACTCCACCTCATCATAATGCATAACTGATATTCAATGCATAATGATAATGCGAAATAACATTTAAAATCCAATCTACAATTCCACTTTATGGAAAATAATAATCAGCCAGCTCCTCCATTTGAGCTGAGGTGAAAAATATGTAACAGCAACAATTGGACCTACAGCTAGCCCAGGAGATTGGGAAGAGACAACAGTTGGAGGTACTGACTGTAACGTCATAGGGCAGGACCGTATCTACTTGGTTATATAGAGAGGATGTCATAGAGGTTGTATACTATTATATGCACTATCACCATGATGTTTCATAAGGAATGAAACAACTCGATTTCTCACAGGGAAGTGGAGTACCACCTAGAGCTGAGGACCAACCATCAATTAGGGGTGAGACAAGTGGCTACCAGGGCTAGCTTGCCTGTGTAGACACTTTTTATTATTATTTCCCGACTCTTTATACATATATATATTCATGGGATCCTTTTTGATAGCCTCGTGGATATTATATTCTTGATTGATATACATATACATTGATTCAAATATTGTATTATGACAGTCACCATTTTTTGATATATATATGAGATGATTTAGTATGATGTGACATTCTCTTTTATTTCTTGCTTATGAATGTATGGATGCATATGATGATATATGATGTGATGCATTATGATTATGTTTATGCAATATGTGATGATGAATGTATGATGTGATGCCTAGGATCCATATGCACTTCTTTTTTAGTATCTTTTTATGATATGTTATGGGATGGATGCTATGATATGCATATGTTATGTGCATGCAAATGATATGGATGCATTTATTTTTGTGTACTTTTTTATGCAATTTATGAGATGATGATGTATGCATATGGATGTTTGTGAATGTTCATGCTATGTATGCTTATGCAAATTTTTGTACTTATGCTATGATAATGCAACAATTTAAGATGCTTAGAATAAAAAATCTATATTATTCATCACAAATTAAATGATAATGATGTGGTAGTGAAATATGTTTTCTATATTATGATATGCCATGATGATGTAAGATGTATGGATGCTAATGATTTGTGGATGCACAGGATGGATGCATTTAATGATGTTTTTGTTGACTTTCGTGATACCAGGTTAACACAGAGAGATGATAGAAGAAATAAGATGAATGATTTGACCATTGATTTTAGTGATTGATTCAAAAAGTCCAACAAGTCTATGATCCATTGAGACTTTTTTAGAGATGGTGATGAGAAATGCATGATGATGATGATTTGCTCATATCTTGGGATTGGGATTTTTGTCATTCCTTATTTTTTATATAGCACATAGACACAATGCATCAAGGTATTGATAACCAGGACAACATTGTATCTAGTGTAATGAACTTTGACTTTGCAAATAGATAGGATAGTTCTTGTTCACACCTTGACATACGAAAACCTCATTGGAATGTAAGTTAGAAGCTTAGAATATATCAGACCAAATCGTATGCAATAGTCAACAATGTACTCCCACCAACTTTCCTACACACAACTAAGCAAGTATGCGCCAAGATTATTTTACACGAATGCCCACAAGCATAGTAAACAGAAGATAATGATCAATTCCCCATTACTTCCTCTCAAAATAATTTTTATATACATCATTGAGAAGTTCTCATAATGGGTCATTAAGATAAATCATAAGAAAATATCAAAGAAAAATAGTCTGTGTTATCTATATCCCTTGCTAGTTTAATTTTAGCTAAGGTGATTTGTGATGCTGATGGTTGTAGGAAGGATTCATCCTAGGACATGTTGATAAGATGAATTGATTAGGATGAGCCATGTGATAAGTCATTAATAAAAACTTCACTGATGCATTTACCTATGATCTAGACTTTAGATTTTTCCACTTAGGCTCTCACTTTATGACTTGCGATATTGGTTTTCTATTTGTTTTTCCAAAGGTTGAAGATGATGATTGATTTATTATGGATGAAGGTTTATTGCAGGTGAAAGTGAAATGGGATGGGTGGTTTTGGATTTTTTGGAATATTTCAATGTTTTTGGTATTTTGAAAATGTTTTGAGTCTGTTTTTGGTGTTTTTGAGAGTTTATATGATTTTTTTGGGATTTCGATTATTTGAGGTTGTTTAAGGTTTTTCTCTAACATATTTGAGGCTATTTTAGGTTTTCTAAGATATTTGGATGTTTTGGCATTTTCTGATTTTTTGATGTTTAAGGATTTTATGATATTTGATTTTTTTGGGTTTTTTCCAATATTTGAATGTTTTTGTGTTTTCTAAGTTTCAACCAAGAATCTAACCTATAAGACCTATCCTAGGGGCCTCAGGGGCTGATCAAAGATTAGCCTTGCCTACATTATACACATAGAGACCATGTAGTTCAACTGACTCGACTTATTAACAAATGAGATATTAACAGTTGATGGAATGTCAGTTTTGAACCATAGATTTTAAAGGTTAGGAATTCTATGTCTCTTTTACTTAATTAGGGTCTTTCACTTAATGGAAAGAGATAGATCCCACACCAAAAATCTAGGTGGTTAACTTAAATTAAGGAATGTATGATATAATTATGACTAAATGCAATGATCTAAATGCAACTAATTGATAAAATGGATTAATTATTAATGCAAAACCAATGAAATGTAGATTGTTTGAAAACACATTATGATATGTAGAAAACACCTAGACATGAATGCAAATTACAACAGAAATGGATGAAACTAAAAGTGTGCACCTGAGGTCTTGATGAAGACTGGAAATGGCTTCTGAAATGCCGTTGATCCTAATTTTTAGGCTTGGTGTGACTCATTTTCCATTTTGGGTGAATTAGTCCTAGTTCTGGGAAACTATTCCAGAGCTCATTTCGGACAAATAGGTATCCAAAAATGCATAAAACCAAAATCAGGCCTGGAAGTGGGACTCATTCACCACCCATGGTGAATGAGTCCACTTTTGAATGTTTGAAGATTCAAAGGTGGAAACAGGATCCTTCGGTCTTCACTTTCTTCCTCTCAAGGCGTCTGATTTTGAAACTGTCAATGGGCCTAAAGATGACTTTTTGTTGATGTTTTTCCTTATCCAATGAAGAGATGAGTTGAACAACTTTGCAACTTGATCTTCAATGATTTCAAACTTCCAAGATGCCTAAATCTACAAACACACAAGAAGAGAAAGATAAATGTTGGATGTTAGGGCATGGAGGTTTGCCTTGGTCAAACCTCTTTATAGGTAATTAAACCAAAATGATGAAAGAATGTAATGAAGCATGAAACAATGAAGTCAATACCTTGCCATGATGTTTGATCTTGAATTTCTGTAGCAATGGAGGAAGATTCTTCCCTTGAATGTATTTGGAATCTATCTTGATGACTTAGAATGATGAAACCCTAGTTTGCTTGACTTGAAGGACAAGATGGATGATGAGTGAATGATCAGAGGAATGTGAATAAGTTAAAAGATGTGAATTAGGGTTTAGAGACTTGATTTTATAGGAAATTCACCTTATTTTCTTGTTAATTGGATCCCTAAGGCTGACATGAAGAAAAAAAAACTTAAATTCCAAAATTTCCCTCTCAAAAGTATAAAATGGTCCAAATAGGACTTATTCGCCACCTTGGGCCAATCAGTCCCACCTGGCAGAGATTGATTCACCATAGATGGTGAATTAGTCCCAAAGGAGCCCATTTGATAGCTAGGATGCTAGGAAGTAAGTAAATAAGGTTTATATGATGTCTTTGTCAGGTATTTCATCAAATATTGCCTCAGGATGCATAATATGGAGTAATAGGGGCCTATTAATGATGATGTGAAGGTCAATTAGGGATTGGGACACAAAACTCAATGTGAAAGTGTGATTAAGTATACTTTACAACACTAAAATGAGGTTCACATAGAGTAGTTCTAAAGGAACAAGAACCAATGTGAATGTGTAAAACACATTATAACACTTAGGATAACATTAAGTTTATTTTAAGAGCCTTCTAGATTGATGTGAGAATGCAATTAAATACATTTTATAATGTTGAATTAAGGGAAAATGGGTTCATTAAGTCTAGAGAGGTGAAATTCTTTTACAACACCTTTACAACACCTTTACAAGACATCAATAAATGCATTTGGAAGGGTCCAAGACCTAGTGTGGATGTGGAAAACACCTCACAACACTGAATCAAGGCCTCATTAAGTCCAATTTATCATCAGTTATTCCCCAAATTAAACAAGTTGCCTTTCTTCTACGATACAAGTTTATTATTACGGACTCCTAAAGGATTGACCTAGGGTGTCTTGGGGGCACATCAATGATGGCATTGCCTACCTTCAAGCTCAAAGACATGTAGTTTGACAAAGGTATATTTTTGGATTTTCAATGTTTTGACCTTTTTAGGGATTTTGACGTGTTTTGAATGTTTTGGATTTTGACTTTACAAGTTTTCGAATGTTTTTGGATTTTAGCTATACAAGATTTTGATGTTTTTGGATTTTCGGCTATACAAGATTTTGATGTTTTTGGATTTTATAAGAAACCTTCTATGAAATTTTTTGGGATTTTTGATTGTGATTTCCAATAACCTTAAGATATATAAGAACTCAATATGACCCAAAATGAATTTCCCCTAATGTGACACAATAGACTACCTTGATATAGGCAGGACAAACTGACTTGAGGAATATGCCAAGTAGTACTAAAGGGGATATGATACTTCACAACATCAAGCTATGATATGGACGTGGATGGGCGATGGGATAAATAGTTTGAGGGATGTGATGGATGAATGGTGATGCAAGGAATGATAGGATAAAGAGCCAAAGAATAGATGAAGGTGCTTTATTTACGCAAGGTGCCTGTTTTCCAAGTTTTCACCAAGGTACTTTCCCAAAGCGCCACCAAAGTGGTTTTCACTAGAGGATGATTGTTTTTCTTTACTTTTTTCAATCCTTTTTCTCATTTTTTTAGATTTGTTAATTATTTTTTATTTTTTTGTATTTTCAAATTTTATACCCTTCAAGACTAGGCATAAAACTTTTTAAGATTCAAGCTTTTGGTTGGTTTTTGCAAGGGTTCACCTTCAGGTGTTGACAATTGATATGCTCCTGATCCATAACTTGCTATGATGACAAAGGGACCTAACTAGTTAGGCTCAAACTTTCCTTTACGATCCCGATCTAGAAGATTATTTTGATTATGCTTTAAGACAAGACCCCCTACTTGGAAAAACTGACATTTGATCTTCATAAAAGGTTTTTCTAGGAATTATAGCTCATTTAGTTGGGATACTTTGTATTGCTCATTAGTGATTAGGTTTTGTAGTGACACTCACAATGATGGGAGCTCAACCTCAATAGGAAAGATGGCTTCTAATCAATAGACCAAGGAGAAAGGGGTTACACCCATAGGCATGCAAATACTAGTTTGATAGGCCCAAAGGGTGGGATTCAACTGCAGATGCCAGTCATGGCCAACTTCATTGACTATTTTCTTTAGGACCTTCAAAATGGTGTTGTTCACAGCCTCAGCTTGACCATTGCCTTGGGGGTAATACAGGGTAGAGAATTGTTGTTGAGTGTTGAATCTTTGACATAGCTATTTCCAATCATGATTATTGAAGGGTGTTCCATTGTCTAAGATAAGGTTTTGTGACACACTATAACAACAGATGAGGTAGTTTAGGATAAAATTGGAAATTTTCTTCCCCATTATGTAGGTCATAGGAATGGATTCAATCCACTTGGTAAAGTAGTTGATGGCTATTATGATAAACTTGTGGCTATTGGATGAGTTCAGAGTGATCTTTCCTATAAGGTCAACTCCCCATTGTAAGAAAGGCTAAGGTGTGATCATTGGTTGCAACTCTTGAGCTGGAGCATGAATCAGATCTCCATGTTGTTGACACTAGAAACACTTCTGCACATATTGATTGGTTTCTCTTTCCATGGTTGGCCAATGGTACCCCATCCTCAATATTTTCTTAGCTAAAGTCATACCACTAGAATGGAAACCACATATGTCGTTGTGTACTTTTTAAAAAATTGGTTAATGTTTCCTCTTGGTTAAGATATCATTGTAATGTCCCTTCAATGCTTCGGTGGTAAAGGGTATCACCTAGGATGATGAATCAGGATTCCTTCTTTACAAAGGTCTTTTTAAGGTTGGAGGTGATATCAGATGGGAGGGTTCCTTTGCTAAGGTATGTGAATATGTCATGATACCATAGGTATCCAAGACCAATGGTGAAACACATGAATTCAGATTTAGAGATTTCAAAAGTTGGTACAAGAAGTTGTTCTACCAAGAATTCACATTGGAAGATGTTGTTCGACATGTCTAATAATGATCCAATTGTTTTCATAACATTTGTTGCTCAGTTGTTCATGTGAGGAATCTGCTCAAAAGTTATATCAATGAAAATTGATTTGATACTTTTTACCATCTTTCTATAAGGATTAAGATTGTCATCCTTAGTTTGATAAACATCATTTACTTGGTTGATAACTACCTGTGAGTCTCCATAGACTTTCAACTCATGTATCTGCTATTGAATTGCTATCCTTAGCCTTGTGATTAGGGCTTTGTACTCAAAAATGTTGTTAGTATAGGGAAATGATAGCCTGTATGACTTTGGAGTGCAATCACCTTGAGGGGTAATAAAGAGGATACTCACCCCTGATCCACGTTGGGTAAATGATCCATCAAAATACATCTTCCATTGATCAGTTATATTAACAAGGAACATTTATTGATCAATCAATTTAGATATCAACGGGTTCTCTGCATAGATAGGTGCATTTTCTAGTTGGTCCATGATCACTGGTCCTTTGATTGCATTGCGCTCCACATACTCTATTTCAAATTTATTCAAGATCATTACCCATTTGGTCATTTTTCTATTGAGAATTTCTTTGGATAATAGATATTTTAATGGGTCAATCTTTGCAATAAGCTTGATTTGGTGTGACAACATGTAGTGTCTGAACTTTTGTAAAGAAAAAACCACCACTAAGCATGCTTTATCAATGGATGAATAGTTCATTTCATAGCCTACCAAGGTCCTACTAATGTAATAGATAGCTCTTTCCTTTCTATTTTCATCATGTTGTGCTAGAAGAGCTGCTAGTGCTGCTAATATGGCTAAGATATACAGGATCAATGGTTTGTTCAGTATCGATGACATGAGAATTGGAGGTGTCAATAGATAGTATTTGATCTATTGGAAAGCTTTATAACACTTACCATCCCATTTGTAAGTTATTCCTTTATGGAGAAGATGCGAAAAAGGGTGAATTTTATCTCATAGTTGTGCTATAAATCTTCTGATGGACTGCAATCTTCCTTGTAACCCTCTTAGCTGTTTTAATGTTTGTGGTGGTTCCATGTCTAGGATGGCTTTCAGTTTTATTGGATCAATTTCTACCCCTCTTTGTGAGACGATATAGTCAAGAAGTTTCCCTAATGTAACCCCAAAGACACTTTTTTAGATTCAATTGTACCTTTTACTCTTCAAATCTATCAAAGATGGGTCCCAAGATTGGTATGTGCTCACTTCTTTCCTTTTATTTTTCCACAATATCATCTACATAATTTATTTGACTATTTTGTGGATCATGTAATGAAAGATGAGGGCCATTTCTGTTTGATAGGTTTCTCTTGCATTCTTCAAACCAAATGGCATCATGTTCCAGCATTAGGTTTCTCAAGGACAAGTGAGTACAGTTTTGTGTTGATCCTCCTTGACGATCATGATTTGATTGTAGCCTGAAAAACCATTCATGAGTGATAGCATTTCATGCCCTACTATTAAGTCCATGATGAGGTCGATGTTAGGAAGAAGGAAATCATCCTTTAAGCATGCCTTTTTTAAGTCTCTGAGATACATGCATATTCTAATGCTCCCAACGGGTTTTGAGACTGGTACAAGGTTTGAAACCCACTTAGGATAATCTATCGGTTAGATAAGTCCAATGTCAAGAAGCTGATTGTGTGAAGGTGATTGTGGTGTTGATGTATATGTTCCCAACGTTTTTGCATTGACGATTTTCTATTGAGGATTATAGTAGGAACTTTGTTGTTGTTGTTGGGCATATTGTTGAGCTAGTAAGGCTTGTTGTTGTTGTTGAGTCACAAGGGCTTCTTTTTGGGCTTGTTATTGTTGTTGTGGGGTGATCCCACAATACTGGTTTACAATTTTTGGTCAAACTGGACACTAAACTAATTTTTTCTAACTAAATCTTCACTTTTGGGCACCTATAGCGGATGCTGTGAAAATTTGAAGATGATGCAAACTAGTGATTTGTGAAATTTTGTCTATAGATTCTAAATATATTTTTTTCAAAATTTTTGGAATCAGATTGTACTTCTTTTTCCATCTCCTTTGAAAATTAATTTTTTTAAAACACCATTTTAAGGAGTGCTCACCGTATAACACATAAATTTTTTCCATGAAGGATAAAATTCTAATTTAGATTTGTAACCATGATATCTATTGATTCCAATTGGTTTCATAGTGTTTTATTGAATATTTTTCCTTAATCAAGTTTCAAAGTCAAACCAATTACAATTCAGACATAGGATGTATAACATATAAATTTTTTTGTATGTATCAAAATTCAATTTTTTTCATTGGATCAAGGACTTCAATATCTGGTGCACTCATATTTTCAATTTTTTTTTAATAATCGTCTATTTTTCCACATGTGTAGAACAAAGATCTTGATTTTCGATGAAAAACCTACATTCACAAGAAATAAAAATAAATATAATAATAAAATTAATTTTATTTAAAAATATACTTTTTGGGAAGCTTATAATAAGGACTACATACAAAAAATAAATTTTAAATGAATTCATTTGATCCCCCAAAAGGTAAATCAAAAGTGTTTTTTTATTAGCATTTTGATATGTGTAAAAGAGACTTTGTTATAGGTATGGTTTAAAAATAGCAGGGTTCTATCCAAGCGGGTTTGATCTAAGGTAGTTTAATCAAACCCCCTCTTTAATTGGAATGCTTTAAATGGAACTTTTAAAGGCTTAAATCATTATATTTTCTAAAAATAGGTGATTTCAAAAAAAAAAATCTCCCAGAAATTGTAAACCAACTTTGTGTGATCACACTGACATGTTACTAGGGCTTATTTTTGGGCTTGTTATTGTGCTACTAAGGCTGCTTGGTGTTTTTGTTGTTGTTGTGCTACTAAGGCTACTTGCTATTGTTGCTATTGTTGTTGTGCTGCTAGGGTTGCTTGTTGTTGTTGCTGCTATTATTATGTTGCTAGCTATTGTTGTTGTTGTTGTTGCACTTGTTTTTGTTGGACAAATTGTTGATAAGCATGTTTTGTGTGTTGTATTAAAGCTAAAGCATGCACTTGCAATGTAGGATCAATTGGTTGTTGAGACATTTGTGATGGGTTTTGGGTGTTAATGTTGGACATGGGGTGCAGATTGTTGTTGATGAGAGGTTGGGGGTTCCCTTGGTTAAAAATTCATTATAAGATAGGGGATTGAGATGGAGGAATGTATGTTTGAGGTCCCATTTGATTATGTATGACTTGGGGGAAAACCGGTAAAGATGATGATGGTGTTGTTAGGTATTGTGATGTAATTGGCACATGAGGACCTTGGTTCAACTAATTGAAAGGATTCACATGACTAATGTTTTTGGGATTCCATTGTACTTGAGATGCGGCCAAGAAATTACCTTGGTTGATGGGATTTGTGACCAAGGGATTTTTTTGATGTGGGTTGATGATGAATGGGATATATGTGTTTTGGAAAACCACTAGGTTTGATGTATCAACAAGAGGATTGGATGAAGATGTATCGTGTTGTGTTAAAGGTTGAATTTGTGTTATGGTGTTGGTATGCCCTTGTGGGTTGATTTGAGACACTTGGTCCACACTTGCGTGATGTCTGGCACACTTGTGGTATTTGTGGGGATAGATGAAGATGGGTACCCTCGATATGTTGAGGTTGTCATGGATTCTTGAAGTGTAATTGGTTTATGTTGATGCAAGGGGTGTTCAAGAATAGGAGGAGCGTTAAATATTGGTTTCCAAGTAGTTGTTTGGGATGGAGTGGTGTTGAGAGTACCCACAAGTGTGTTGCTTTCAAATGGTGAAGTATGGCCAAATTCATTAGCAACACTAGTTGCAAGCCTTAGAATAGATGTTTGATTTATCCCTAGTGATGGTGTTGATGGGAACGTGGATCAAGTCAAGTATTGTGTCAGTGATTGGACCACAAAAGATGGGGAAATTGGAGCTACATTTCCTAAGGCTTGATGTTCTTGTTTGTACTCCATGATTTCTTTCTTTGTAAGTCCAAATGGGTTGTTTGTGATGTCCTCTATCTCATATTGTCCTAAGCGAGACGAGGGTTGTTGTCATGGGGCAACTTGATTTCTTGGATAAAATTTTTGAGGATTTGGATCACTTGAGGTGAATGTGAATTTGGTTTTTTTCCATGATTCTCTTGTGTTGTGATCTTGTCTTTACCATAAATTTTGGATTGAACCTAAGGGAGAGTTATGTTGAGACTTGTAATGTTTTAACTCTCTAGTTGAATCAAATCTAGTTAAAAGGGATGCTCTAAGTATTTTTGGAGAAATGATGATAATGGGAGATGAAAATTTGGATGATGCGGGAAGTGATCTTTTTAAAAAATTTGGGACAACACTTTTTACTTAAGAGTTTGATGTTTGATGTTTGGATAAAGGATGTTTGCGAACTTGGAAATCTTTAGGGTAGACTCATTACCTTCAAGATAAACTAGTCCAAATATGGTAACTAACTTAACTAAGTGCATGGAAAAGGATTCATTTCACATACAAAGTAGCTAAGTTAGGGGTTGGTTTGCTAGATTTTTAAGTAAAAAAGTTTTGGTGTATTCAAATTTTTTACAAAGTTTGGTGAAGTGAAGGATGAAATTTGATGAAGGGGTGGATGAAATGTTTGACCCAATTTTGACCTAGAGTGAACCTTTTTTTGATAAGACCAAGGTAGTGAGAAACATGCTAGACCTCTAAAGTCTTCAAATCCTAAAAACTCAATAATTATTTAGAGAAGTTCAAGATCGTGAAAAAGACTAGGGTTTTGACTCCAAAAGAATGCATACAAGTTTGGATTGTTCCTTGAAGCACATTTATAGAAGTTGTATAAAAACCTATTTCTATTTTGGTGAGGTTCTTAAAGGTGTGTTTTGATAGATTTTGGACTAAGATGCCTAAGTTTGAAATGACAACCTGTAGATCTTCTCTTGGGGATTCTAATTTTTTGTGAGATCATTTAGAGAAGTTTAAGTCTATGGAAGAAAAGAAGATATTTAATTCCACATAGGTGGTGGTAATATGGGCCTTCTAGCCTTTGTATTAGATTTTTCCTCATCTTCTTCTATGACATATGTTGTGTTTCTCCATTGGGTTGGTGTTTCTTTTGTTTAAAAACTGAAGCTTCTCAAACTACTAATTATATCAGTTTGTTCTCCTTCAATGAGTTCAAAGTTTGCTTGAATGATAGTGAGCGTAAGGATGGGTTGCTCAACATGAGTGATCGGTCTCCAAATGGTCATGTGGGTTTCAATTTGTCAATTTACCTTACTTAAGTGAGTTTCTTTTTACCACAAACACTTGTCTTGATTAAGTTTCAAACTAAAATGTTTGTCAAAAACATCATAAATTTCACAAGGTCCATTTTATGAAAATCATGAGGTTGAAGCCATAGTTTCCTATGTTAACTTTGGGCAGTATGGATTGAGATATAAACCAAAATAATTAGAAGTCTCTAAGAATAAATTCTTAGGACAAGCACTAATATCAAGGTTTTATCAAAGGGTATTCATAATTAGACCAAAGGGTTTAAAATTTTCAAAATAATTTGTTGATGTTTGTTTGAAATGTTTTGGAACCAAGAGAAGCATTAAACTAACTCACAAGCATTTACCATCCTAGGTTCAGAAGATACTACTTGCTGAATCCCCACTTGGATTTTTCCAAACACTAAGAAATTGTGAACAGCTAGAGATTTGTTGACACTGGCTCCCCTCCATGATACACACTTCTCAGGGCCACCAAAACTTAAATCCTGAAGATCCAAAGATCCTAAGGATTTTCCTATTTCAAAAATGAATAATAAAATGTGGGGCAGATTTGGAATGACTGCTCTTGCACCAACAAGCATAAAGGTTTTTGGCTTCTAAACAATTGGTTCTTAGTAAGGACTTTTGTTCAAGGTGGACATACACGTGGCAATATTAGTTCAAGATTATTTCAATCAAAAGGCCTCCCAGTCCTTTCCTAAGAAATGATTTTTATGTGTCACACTGACACTAGGGGTGGCACTTGTTGGTATGACATATCCACACCTATTGCTTATGGATTTTTTCATAAAAACATTTTTTATTTTACGATTTGAAAGAGCTTGGCTTTATCTTGATACCACTTGGGTCGTTCCCACCTTTTTAAGTGGGGTGGAAAGCCATCTAATGATATACAAAAGCAAGGAAGTATGTTTGTTGTTTGATCTCCCAAATCGCATGAAGCAAGGAGAGAGCTTACACAACGCATTTTCCTTACACTAGCATGGGGATCATTTTAAATCCAAATTGAAATATGTGGGTGGTTATACAAAATGTCAAAGGAATGCTTTTGACTCCCAAGATTGCCGAGTGGCATGAGAGAAAAGCATGCACATTCAATGAAAAAAATGTAAACCACAAGACATGACAAACACTTTTTAATTTTAACCCTCAAAGAAAAGGTAAGTTCATTTTAAGCACCAAGCGAAATGTTAAGTTGTATTATTCAATTTTAAACCCAAAGTAACATAGTGATGTGAGGGTTCAATTTTAGCCAATTTTAAGCATTCATTTTAAAACCCAATTGAAAGCTAGTGTAGTCCTAAAGCATCAAAATTAAAGGGCATCTTAAAGGAGTTATAATTTCTCCAAAATTGTCAAAAAACTTGTTAAAATTATATAATTAATGATAAAATGCTCCTTCTCTTCAAGTTGGTATCTTCCAAACGTACAAAACTTGTTAGTGTAAAAACTAGAATCAAGAAGTTAGAGACATCTCAGTGATCAAATAAAGCAAAAAATTAAAGCACATATTGAAAAAAATAGGTTCAGTTTCTATTTACCAGTAATTCACGACATTGAAATCAATTGTGTCACTAAAATCCATCAATAGCGTCACTATATTAAAAAATCAATAGCACTTCTCTGTAGAAAAAAATGACATCATATGCATCACCATATTAAGTGTGTCACTAAAAGGAAACTTATTTTTCATTGAAAAAATTAAATAGCATCACTAAATTAAAGTGCATTGAAAAAATTAAATAAGCACCATTAGATAAATTATACATCGATGAATTGCAATCTTGGTGCGTTGTTGTATAGCAACATGTCATCAAATGCATCATTTGATAATCAGTAGCGTCGTTGTACCTGAAAACACAAGGAAATGGAGTTTTGAGAAGAAATTCATTAGATTCGTTAGTTCAAGCCCTCCTTCTAGTGTCAAAATGTGATTGACAGATTAGTATGGGCTGACTACACTTGATCCATGAGGATACGAAGCATATTTGTGCCGCTAACGTCAATCCAATAGAGATCATTCAAAATAAAGTAAACTAAGCATCTATCAAAACTAACATGCTAAACTATGAAAGCTTTAAAATGCCTACTCTAATCCATTGAAACTTATCCTATTGGGGGAGTGGTGTCACGTTCATGTGGAATGATGATGCTTTCCCAATCCCTTGGATAATGAGCTTGCTTCAATCAATTTTATTGAATAAAATTGATGAAACCATTGTGAGATGTGTGATGAAACATAATTTAAAGCTAAATGAGCATGATGCAAGCTATTTTAACTACCATGGGTGTATGAAAGCCTAATCTAAATGAGTTTTAAGCTAAGAAGATTCAAACCCTAATTATTTAATAAGCTAAATGGATGCATTATGTTATCATGGAATCCATTAATGGAAGCTAAGCTATTATGCAAGTAATTTAAAGTACAAAGATGCAAAATGTGAGTGCAAGTGCAAATTATTTTAACAACATAAGTTTGATGTTAAAAGATGGATCCATTTATCTCCAAATAGTGACCTATTTATAGGAGGAGAAACTAGAAATGAAGGGTTGAGATCAAAAAGGTTGATCAATGGTTAAAGATGGAGGAGAGATGAAACATGGATCATGGATTCTCCTCAATGTATGAGAATGAAATATGCTCTTTTAATCAAGGGTGAATATTCCTTCAAACAAACACAGTTTTAACTTGCAGAAGAAGACTCATAAGCTAACTTGCACAAGAAGTCTTGTAATAATATTCCCTTTTTCAAATGAGTGAAGGAGATAGAATATTCTCATGGGTGAGGGAAATAGATATTTAGAAAATTAAAACAAAGTTTAATTTTGCAAAAGGGGAAGGAATATTGCATAGGAATATTCCATTTGGAGGAATGCACAAAGGAGGAACATTGCCTTAGAATATTCCCTTAAAATTGGGGGGATTAGATTAATTAGAAATTGATAATTAAATAAGGGTTTAATTATTCAATTAAGGGGAATTAGATGATATTGATTAAATGGAGTGATTTAATGAAAATGGGAAAAGGTGATATGATATTTAATTAAATAAGTTAGGGTTATTTAATTAAGTAAGAAGACTTTATGGATTAAATTAAATAATTTGATTTATTTAATTTAATAGGACAACATGTTAGCATGAAAGGGGATGAATTAACCTAATTAGGTCAATTAGATTAATAGAAGAAAATGGGGCAATTAATTAAGTAGCTAGGCTAATATAATCAATTAAGCAAAAAGAGGATGGGTTTTAGGACGAAATGATGTTAGTATACCCGATTCGAGTTTGTGTTATCATTCAGGCATTTTTAAGTGTCTATAGTGGTAACAAGAAAGTGTTCATTCATCATTTCCTTCCCTTTTCCATTATCTTTCTATTAAGGTTTAATTACCAAATTGGGGTTTGACCAAGGCAAACCCCATACAAAAAACAAAACAAAATTACAAGTTACAAGTTATAAGTTGAAGGAGTGGAAAGATCTTGAACTATTAATTTAATATTCTTGCATTAATTTTTGTGAATACATGAAAAATTGGATTCAAAATTTATTTTTGAATTTCTAACAATGAGACCTAGGGAAAATGGAAGTTTAGATCTGGTACTGGAGGACCCACAAAGTTGATCTTGACACCTGTATAAAGACCCATTCTCTACACTTTTTAGATCCACTGATAAATTGTTTTTTCAGTCTCTCAATTTTTGGGAACCTATATTTTATGTGATAGGTCATATATGGTCCTTAAGTTAATCATTTCAAAATATTTTTAATCCAATTTCAATCCCACCTTAGGATATAGAACCAGGTCCGATTAGCTCACTTTCAAGTTTGAAGTTCAATCTTTTACATTCCTTGTAATCTATATCTCAATGAGATTTATAAAAATGTGGAAATGGCCCTAGGTTATGGATACTAATCTTATAGTCACCACATTTTTATGTTTCATTTTGGTGAACCTGACATTGTACATCATACTTTTATGATTTGTAGATCCTTGAAACCCTAGATTTAGGTTTTACATCATCTTGGTTTGAATTGCATTTAGGGTTACATATTGCTTGTTTGCATCATTTAAACTCATAAAAATCCAAAAATAGTGCATGCATTTTGCATAATAGCTTACATTAAAGTGTGTTTTGATAATTTAGATCAACATTTTATTCAAAATTGCATTAAAAAGGGTTGTCAATTTGTTCATACATTGTCATTTAAATTGCATTTTCATTTTGATCATAAATCAACAAAAAATGTCATTGGTTAACATGTTTGCAACCAAAGAAATAAATAACAAACAACATAAAATTCAAATTTATACTTTTTAGAACCCCATCCAAGGACTCATTCACCCTAGGGAGAACCTATCCTTGTATAGGTGTCTTAGATAGCTTTTACATAGTCTTTTGCCTCTATATTATCAATTTGTTCCAGCTTGTAGAAGTCTATTTTGAAATTCTAGAAAATTGTTATTGCATGTGCAAGAGAAGTGTTATTTTGCTTTATTTGTTGCAAATTTGAGAAAAAATGTTGCATTTTAGATCTATAGGAAAATTGATACACCATGTTCTCATTGCAAAAATCTCTAGTTATCATACTTCATGTTCTTTTTTCAAAACTTGTTGATCACTTTAAGAATTTTTTATTACAAACATATGAATATGAAGTTATTTCCCCTCTTTTCTTATTTTTCATTGATCCCTCTCCCACTATCTCTCCTATCTATGAGGTTTGTTTGGTGAAAGAGATTACAATTCTTGATAATCATGACAATTAGAAATGTTCCTCTCCCAATACCTCTCTTGCAAAGTGGGAGTGGACAAGACTAAAATTTAATCAGTTTATTTATCTATCTATGATTTTGATAATGTGGGGAAAAAACCGCTTGGTGTGATTTAACATTACTTGTTAAAGCTAGCAGGGTTACGTTGTAAAATCCTATCCATGTCATGCCCCATGATCTTTCATATAATCTTCTCTTGGGTAGTCCATGGATTCATGAAATGAATGGAGTCCCCTCAATGCTTCATTGTCTAATGAAATAAAATTATAAAAAAAATATCCACACAATCAAAGATGACTTACAACCCTAAAATTGTGTACAAACTAAAAGAGGAACAAAAAAATCCTCTTACAACATTGACACCAACTCCAAAAGTGGAACTGATATAAGAAGTAGAGAAAGAGAAATACTTTTCAACAATCACAAAACTATAGGATGATGATTGGAGTTCATTATATTTTACACCTACATTCATGGGAGAATACAAGATCACACAAAAATTAGGAAAATAGAAATAATCTCCCATAATATTGATATAATCTAACTCATCAAAACCATGTGAGTCCACAACTTTTAGCAAAGAAGAGGAAAACAAAAATATACATCCACATATGATGAGTTTGATCATGAGAAACTACCTTCTTCAAAAGAAATGAAAGCACTTTATGGAAGGTGTTACAAACTGTAACAAAGGAAAAAGGGAATAGGAGTGTGAAAGGGTTCACTAAAATGAAATTATGACTTAACACACTCTTAATTTTCCTAGTTTCATAAGAAAAAGAGATCTCCCAAGGATAGAATTGACTTTCAACCTTGAGGTGAGTAAAGTCTATGGGGAAGATCTTTTTACTTCCTTATGATAGAAAATGATTGAAATGGACTTTTGGGAGATCAAAAGGGAGATCAAAATAATACCAAATGAATTCAATCAAATGTGATGTGAAAATTGAAATGAAAAAATAGGGATAGCACAAACAAAAAATGTAACTTTTCAAAAGATTCGAGAAGGACAGACTAAAGTGTACCTAGCTTCAAAAGTAGTTGTTGAGTGTCCTACAAGGAAAAATTCACCCTAGGGAAAATGGGTCTCTATACATGGGTCCAAAATCTCATTTCACGGTCCTCTAATCCCAAATTTTAGTGTATAAGAGTGAATTTTCACCCTTTATGCAAATTCCCCTTTTTTCCTTCTCCACTTTAGAAAACCAAGTTCAAAGGCTTAATTACACCCAAGCTTGTTCCTTTCATTCCACTTGGCACCTGCTTTGAGCATCGGTGAGGGAATTTCTATTAGAGATTCCCACATGGTGCATAGACATTTGCATGACGTGCTTACGTCCCTGGAAAATTCCCACGACTGAAGTAGTAGAGGTGTTACACTTCTCATTGGAAGTTGATTAGTAATGCCCTCTTTAGCTAACTGACCCGAATATAGCCTTTTTTCCTTCTCCCCTTCAAATTCACTCCTTCAACAAGCATTTTATCTTCCACAATCTCTTCACAAGCTTCTACACACTCTTTTGCATCCATTTCAAGCATCCTTGCAACACTTTTGTACTCCATTGTAGCAGCAACTTCACTCTGCCAGTTCAGTAGAGCAAGTTTGGGACCACACCATTGTAGTAGAGGCTTGAGTACTCTCATTCTCTCCTCCATTATCCTTGAGTAATTTTGGTGGAGGTGGTAAGCTTCCCATTCCTCTCCTCTACTACTTGGTTGAGTAAGCACACTTACTATTTTGTATTATTTTTGTGTTCTTCATTACATTACTTTCTTTATCATACTCGCTTTCTTGGCTGTCCGTGGAGGTGGAAACACCTAAACGGGGGTCTAACTAAGGCATTCCCCTATACATCCACCCAACATTTTTCCTCCTCTTTGTGTGTAGATGAACATGCTTTTGGGAGCTAGCTGGTGAACAAATTCCTTTGTGAGATCATTCTTGCCACCCGGACTCTTATATTTTCACTTTATCACATTAGAGAATATTTTTTCTATTTAATATTGTTGTTTTAGCCCTTTAGAGTGATAGTTATCTAGGTTGCTAGCTTGTTTTCCTAGGTTTGACCTTGTCTCTTTAGTTTTCTAGTCGTACAGATGCTAGCACACTTGAGAGAGGCCAACATGCCACGTTGTCATCCTAGGACTGTTCTTTCATTCTTGGGAAAGAGCTTCATGAGGCGTAGTGTTGAACCTAAAAATTGGCTTTCCTAGCCCCATCTTATATTTTAGATCTACAAGGTGATTGAGAGACTTCATAGTCCTCATCATTCTCGTCTTGCATTTCTTGATACCACATTAAGCTGAGGTAAGTTAGGGAAGCCTTCCTCATCTTGGCCTTCTGTGACTTGGGGCCTTGCACATGTTGGTGCCCCTCTCTTAAATTATTGGTGAACTTGATGTGAACCAACCTCTTTTCATCCATTGGTGTGGAGGCTTCTCTTTTTAGCTTTGAGACTGTTGTATTCTTGAGTGTTGTGAAGGTTTATGAGCATCACAACCTAGTCAAAAAAATTTGGGTACATCGTTAGGAGAAGCATATGACACCTTCCAATTGAAAGGATGAAGGTCTCTACTGGTTTCTCTATAGAAATTTTCTCTGGTCCCACCATTACTGTGGCTATGTAGGAGTAGTTGTCAAGGGGCGAATTAGGATTTTGTGACGAGACCGATCACATCCCCACTCCTCCTGTGTCTCCCACACCATCTTCGATAGACAAGCATGAGGTTTTTCAAATCCCTTCAAAATATGTCTCCACCCTTAGCAAAGGGCTGGGTGCCTTAGAAAATCACTTGGAAAGAAACCTGAAGATGGTTAGGGCCACTCGGGTCATTAGTGAACAAAAATACATGATTGGAAAAGATTGAAGAGGCTTGGAACTCTTGGCTAGTCTTACTAGTCTCATAGAAGCATGTGCTCCCTCGAACGCTCCTAGCATCATGTGAGGAGCCTCTTTTGAAGATTATGAAGGACAATTCGGAGTATCAATTCCTCCCATGTCTATTTACATTGCCGATGTGATCCCTTCTATAAATATCCCTTCTGTTTCTGAACAACCCAAAACTATCAAAGTAAACAAGGTACCCTTGGGATTCAGCTTCACCCCTCCTGTCACCTCTAGTGGTGGATGTTTTGGTGGGATGAGTGGTGGAGGCTTTGGTAGTGGCTGTAGATTTGGTAGCAGAGGTGGCACTGGTGGAAGTGGTTCCGACAGAGGTCTTGGTAGTGGCTTTGTAAGCGGAGGTGGTTCTGGCAAGGGCCCTATTAGTGGTGGTGGCTTTGGTAGTGGTTCTAGTGGAAGTCACATCAGTGGAGGTTTTGGAGGTGGCTTTGGAAATGGTCTTGCAAGAGGTTCCTCTGGCCCTTTATCTTCTAATGATGCTATTTTGAATGCCATCCTATAGAATATGGGTAAGATTCAGAGCTAGTTAGCGATTCTTTCCCAAGCTTTTGCCTAGCCTATCTTCCAACCCTTCTTTTGGCATAGCCTATTGTCGGTTGGAATCCTAAACACTCTCTTCTTGCAAGGAATAGAGACCCCTAACTTTGAAAAGTATGGAAAAAAGGGGACTTGCAAACACATGTGTTTGGTTTTAACGCCTTGGTACTATTCCTTTCTTGATAATTCTATTTTCTCATTTGACCAACTTGTAAATTAGTTCCTTAGAAAATTTCAAGAAAACATCTAGTTGAAGATGACCTTTTCAGATCTCGTTTGATGTAAACAAGGAGACAATGAAAAAATTGCTAATTTCATTGCATGCTATCAAGTGCTCCTTTAAAAAATCTCATATTAGCTACCCAATTCTGACATATAGAAGGTATTCATAGGGAACTTACAAAGGCTTTGGCAAGAGAAGTTCACCCTTTATAAGTACCATTCTTTCACGCATTTGTGTGCAGCCTTACAAGAGTACCAACAGATGGTTGTTCAGTTCAGGGGATCCTCCTCATGCTCTTGTTATGAAGGAAAGTCCATCGTATCAATTTATGGGAAAGGAAAGGTTGTCACAAATGTAGTAGCCATTGTTGATGACAATGGCCTCAAACGCAACCAAAAGTTCACAAATTTATTAGAATCTTATTCTTCTATCTTGTAGAAGTTGTTGAAGGATAAGATCATAACCTTGCTGAGTTCTAAGCCTCTTAAGGAGCCTTACCCTAATTATTATGATGGGAGCACTTATTGTTAGTACCATCAGGTTAATGGACATGATACCAAATGTTGTATGCGGCTGCATCATGAGATAGAAGACTGCATCGAGGACGGTACCATGCATCTCAATGGGAGTAAACAAAATGCTAACAAATCAGTGGTGAAAGGTAATAGTAAATTGCAGATATAAATGGACCCATTTCCGTTACACTTTGCTAACATGATTATTGATCCCACTAATTATGTTACTCAACTTGAAGCCTATGTTAACATGGTCATAGTGACATCTATTGCTCTACCTACACCCGATTCGTCGGATATAATATTTACATCACAAGATTTTCCCTTAAAAAACAAGCCCTCTCCCCTCTACATTCCCACTCGCCTCAATGGTAACATTGTGATGGGGGTCCTAGTGGACCCTGCGAGCTATGTGAATGTCATCATAGAGGAAACATTGGTATTAAATTTATTACAGAGGGAAGAATATGAAGAAACAAAATCTACCATTTGTACACATAATGGTATGTGTCTCAAACCATATGGCTCAATAACCCTGTCCGTCCTAGTTGGACCTAGGGTTGTTGACATGGTTTTCAATGTTATGTTAGAGTTATATTTATTCAAGCTAAAGCTAGGCATACCCTAGTTAGATCCCATGAATGGAATCAACTCTGTTGCTCAAAAATGTTTAAAATTTTCCCATGAAGGTGTCGTGCATGTAGTGCATGACACTAGATATCAGCCCTTGGTAAACGGTGGTAGATATCCATTGGATCACTTTTGGCCTGCCCTAGTTGGTCCACTTGCTCCGAGAGTGGACCTACTATAGAAGAATTATGTAAAGTATAAGATTGGGGGCAAGGGATAGCCAAAACTGACCCTTCCTCTGATACAACAGTCGGTCGCCTCCTCTTCCAGAGAGGAGAAGGAGAAGCCTGCACCTACCACTCCCCCTTCCCAAAAGGGAGAGGAGAAGTTCACACCAGCTCCCTCTCCTTCCCGTAAAGGAAAATAGAAGGTTGGATTTCTCTAGATTGCCTAATCCTCTCCCCTTTCTTGGGAGGGGTACTGGATGAGTCAGCCTGGTGGCTATCCCTTGAGTTCGATGATACCTCCTTGGTGCAGGCCTAAGCTCAGGATCTTAGATCTCCCTAATGAATACCCTAGACCATGGTATTACTTATATGGTAGAAACAAAGGTTCCCAAATGGAATTCAATTAGTGACCTCCTACTGCTCCTACTCCTAAAGAAGTTAACGGGAAGATGCCCATTGCCAAGGCCCTTGAGCCGACTCCCCCCACTACTCCTTAATCTACTCCTCTTCCTCCCATTCAAGAATCTATTCTTCCACCAGAGACAGTTGTAGTGGATGTTCTCATGGTTGAGCAAGATCCTTTTGTTCCTTCACATCCTCCAGCTTCTAACCCAAAGAGTCATAGAATCCACCTTGTGCGTGAGTGCAAGCATTGGCGAAAGGCTCTCTTAGTTGAATAGGCTACCTCAGAAAGGAAGGAGGAAGAGACGACCACCCCTGCTTCAGGGTCTCCTACAGTGTCTTCCTCTCCCCTTCCTTTTGCTTCTCTTCAGTCTAGTTCTGTACTACTCTTGGCTTTTGCTACGAGTATGAATACACCTAATCCCAAGGGGGTGCAGGTGTTCATCACTCCTTTGGTGGAGTCGCCTTTGCTAATGTGTGTTTCAGATATCCATCCTTTCCCAAAGCTCATGGATATGACTAATACCTTAGTTGTATCCACTATGGTCCTTTCCTCCTCTTCCTTTGCACCTCTAGCCTCGTTTGTGGGTTGTTCGACTCCTCCAATGAAGAAAAAGGTGGAGTGTGGTCCTTCTAGTAACGGAGGACGTAAGAGGAGCCCACCTTCTTCACAAGGTGGTCCTATGTTGACTTGTTTTGTCCTAGTGACAAAACTAGTCTTGATGTCCCCTGAGTTCATAATCGCTCTTGAGTCATTCGATGAGCATAACAGTGAATCTCAAGCACAACCTGCCCCATCCATTGAAGTTAAACACAATGCTCCTATAAGGTGCATGTTTAACTATGTGGATGAAGTTCTAGCCTTGTCAGTGATCTTCATGAAATCGCTGAGCCTAGCTCCACAAGAGTTCTATGAAGAAGACCTTGTAGGGGCTTCTTCTTTAGCCCTTGTTGTGGGAGGGCTAGAGACTCCTCTTAGCATCCCACCACTTCAAGCTCATCCTCCTCCCCCTACCAAGATGTTAGGAGGCCCCTTCTTGATCTTGTGTGTGTGTGTGTGTGTGCTATGATGTGTTCCCTCGTGATCATGTTATGTTTTCCTAGATGACCCTTGTCACCCTTGTAGGTGCTTGCATACAGGCGTAGTTTTTATGTCGTAAAACTTCCTCTATTTGTATCATCATTCTTCAATGTTTTGTGCTTGATTTTTGATAAATTGGGGATGATGCAAAGCATTGGGGGAATTTAGGCTTCCCTTCCATGTTGAACGAATTTTTTTATTTTTACTTTGTTCTGTGCATTCTTTGTGATCTAGTTGGGGATTGATGATCTTTCACCTTATACCACGGTTACCTATTATTTATATGAGAATGAAGAGATTTGACCCCACTAAACTAGATCCCCCTATGCCCTTTGTTCATGTTGTCTTATCTCTTTTTATTTCTCTTTATCTTTCTCTCTTCTTTGCTTGAGTTGTCCCTCCCATGTGTAACAACACATTTCTTCAACATTTCAATTTTTTGAAAATGTATTCGTTGCCAGTGAATATTTTCTCAAAAATCTTCACAAATATTTCTTTATTATTACATTCTGCACTTGGAACCCTAATGAAACATGTTTCCTTCATCATGGGTTCGTAAAGAAAGGACTTGAAAACCTCCCTCTGAAGCAGGAACAACTTTGAACTTCCCCTTGTGTGGGGCATATTCTTCCTTTTTGAATTCCTTGATGATGGATCACTCTAAGAAATAAAATATCTCCTTTCAAATTGTGCATCCCTTGAGTGGACCCCTTCTTCACGATGGATTCCTAAGGGATCCCTTTGAAATTTTTCCAAAATTGTTGACAGTCTACGCGACTGTCCGCTTACTTGCTACGTGGCCACTACTTGAATCTTTCAGAGTATGCTTTCTTAGGTTTCTTGCATGCAAGAGATCTTGGGGGATACCTCCATGTAGGTTTGAGAGCCTATAGGGCACTTCCTTTGAGCTTTGTCCATGTGAGAGATCTTAGGGGTGGCTCCCCTACAAGTCTACAAGCTTGTAGGGCACTTTCTCAGGTTCCATGCGAGAGATCTTGGGGGTTACCTTCCCTATAGGTCTGCGAGTCTGTAGAGTGCTTCCTTGGGAATTCTTCATGTGGGAGATCTTGGAGAATACCTTCCCTACAAGTATGCGGGTTTGTAGTGCACTTTCCTAGCTTCCTCCATGTGAGAGATCTTGGGGGACATTTCCCAGGTATCCTCCATGTGAGAGTTCTTGGGGGACACCTTCCTTATAGGTTTGTAGGCCTATAAGATGCTTTATTCATGGGGCTTCTTTCATGTGAGAGATCTTTGGGGTGGCCTCCTTGTAGGTCTGTGGACCTGTAAGATGCTTTCTTTCTTTAGCTTCATAGTTCTTAGAAGCTATGAAGTCCTTTGCTTATCCTCCATCTTCAGGTTCATCATATTGTAGTATGATTCCTTGATGGTTCACTTATACATTCCTAACCCTACTCTTCTTTGATCTATTGTAGTGAAGAACTCATTAGTACTCGTGCTCGCTAAAGTGGGGGAAAAATGTATAAGAGTGAGTTTGCACCCTCTATGGAAATTTCCCTTTTTTCCTTTTCCACTGTAGAAAACCAAGTTCAAAGGCTTAATTACACCTAAGCCTACTGATTTCATTCCACTTGGAACTTGTTTTGAGCATTGATGGGGAAATTTCTATCAGGGATGCTCGCATGGTACACATACGTCCACACGGTGCGCTTACGTCCTTGGCAAATTCTTGCAGCTGAACCTGCAGAGGTGTTACACTTCTCATTGAAAATTTATTAGTAACTCCCTCTTCGGTCGACCAACCTGAATATGGCCATTTTTTCCTTCTCCCCTTCAAATTCACTCCTTCAACAAGCATTTTATCTTCTACAATATCTTGACAAGCTTCTACACACTCTTTTGCATCCACTTCAAGTATCCTAGCAGGACTTTTGCACTCCATTACAACAACAAATTCACTCTGCCACTTTGGTAGAGCAAGTTTGGGACCACACCATTGCAGCAAAGGCTCAAGTACTCTCTTCTCTCCTCCATTAGCCTTGAGTGAGTTTGGTGGAGGTGGTAAGCTTCCCATTCCTCTCCTCTATTACTTGGTTGAGAAAGCACACTTACTATTTTGTAGTGTTCTCGTGTTCTTCATTACATTACTTTCTTTATCATACTCACTTTCTTGGCTGTTCGTGGAGGTGGAAACACCTAAACGAGGGTTTGAATAAGGTAGGCCCCTATACAACCACCCAACATTTTTCCTCCTCTTTGTGTGTAGGTGAACTTTCTTTTGGGAGCTAGTTGGGGAACAAATTCCTTTGTGAGATCATTCTTGCCACACTAACACTTGCATTTTTACTTTAACACATCAAAGAATATTTTGTCTATTTAATATTGTTGTTTTGGCCCTTTAGTGGTAGTTAGTTGGTCTGTTAGCTTATTTTTCTAGGTTTGACCTTGTCTATTTAGTTGTCTAGTCATACAAATGTCAGCGCACTTGAGAGAGGCCAATGCGTTGTGCTATCATCCCAAGATCACACTGTCATCCCAGGACCGTGCTTTCATCCTCAAAGAGAGTTTCCTGAGGCATAGTGTCAAACCTAAAAAACTAGCTCACCTAGCCCCATCTTGTATTTTGGGTCTGTAGGGTGATTGAAGTACTTCGTAGTCCTCATCATTCTTATCCTGAATTTCTTGAGACTGCATTAAGTTGAGGTAAGTTAGGGCAGCCTTCCACATCTTGGCTCTTCGTGACTTGGGGCCTTGAATGTGGTGGTCCCCCTCTCTTACACTTACCTCCTGACTTCTCTAGATTCCATTGTCTAAAAGTTGGAAAAAATTTTGTAGGTGAGTTTCTATGGCTTGACAACTTTGCAAAATTGCACTTTTGATCCAATTTTATTCCTTCTTCACCTGCAAATCTGCACACACAAACACGGGGAAAATTGTTTATTTTTGGGTAAATAGGGGTTTTCCTTGGTCAAATGATGCCTTTGTAATTAAACCTTGATAAAATAATGACAAATGGAAAGAAATTTGTTGAATGAATAATTCTATGTCACAACTCACCAAACCCTTAATGGCTTCCCTTAGAGGACTACAACCTAACACATCTCTGTAAGGATTGGATCTTGCATGAACTATCTTGAATTATTTCTTGATTTGATGCTTGAAGGCTTTTTGAATGCTTGAAACCTACATCACAATGTTAGCTCCAAAACATAATATGAACACACATAACTTTGACATGATGATATGATCTTGATTTTTGTTGTAAATGCTTGATAAATCCACTCTTCTATGCTCTTGACGATAATATTTTCTCCTATGATCTCTTGATTATGCATGTTATGTTTGAATTGATAAAATAATCTTGTATTTATAGGTGTTTATCTATTTTACCAAAAAATGGATTCCATAAGACAACATTTGAAACTTGAATTTGAACCATTAAAATGCTACCAAAAACATATTAAAAATTGAGACCTAGGACTTAAGGGGGACCCATTTTCTCTTGGGTGAATGGGTCCTGGGACCTAAATCCAGGACACACAATTTCCAAGGTTTTTAAAATAATGTTAGCATTTTTTTAATGTCAGTTTCCCTTTCAGAAAATGGGAATAATAAGGTTTAGGAATGCATAATTTAGGAAACTAGAATCTTAATTAAGTCAAATTAATTAAGGAGATGCAAAAATAGTGTGAAAATATATAGGAGTACATTTTTCAACACTTCATTTATCCCCCACTTTAGTGAGATTATAATCCCACACTCAAACTGACACTAAAGTAGACAAATAAGTTAAAAGAGGTCTAATTGTACAACTGTTAGAAATATGAGATGACAAGGATCAAGGAGGATGATCAAGGCCCCAAGATTAAAGATCCCATGGAAAACCAACAAAGGCACAAACAGACACATGAATACAGTAGCGACACAAGATACAACATCATACAAAAAAAATTAAATGGATCAAGCTTTGACTATTTTTCCAACTGTTATGGATGAAGCCTAGGCTATTTGTCCAATGATATGCTCACAAAGGCCAGTGCAGTTCGATATACACTAGGTGAGCCTTAAGGCAATATGAGAAACACAAAATGGTTTGATGGTGTCTGATATACACCAAGTGTGTACCCATAACTATACCAAAGCTATATTCCCTAATAACTTTGATAAGGTGCCACATATGACAATCACAAGGCTAGTAGGTTGCATTATGCTAGACACTCTTGGAATAAAGGCACCACAAATAAATTTGTGTTATGCTTGGTGGCCAAGAGTTTTGGTCTAAGATAGTCAAAGGGGTTTTTCTTAGTTCATGAAAGGTCTCACTTTAGGGAACATCATGCTCGATATGATCATCAAGAGAGGACTAGTTGAAAGATAAAAGATTCACACCTTAGGGAATGCAAGCCATAACATTACCACTAAGAGGAATTCCATATACCAAGAAAGGTCACACTCTTGAAGAACATTAATCCCAATATCACCAACAAGAGGAAACATCACATGAAATAAGAAGACCATTTGTTGGGATTAAGGTGTCTCAACCTTAGAGTCCTAATATTAATTTAATTTGATTTATTATTGTATTAATTTGTATTATTTAATTTCCTATAGTGTCATGTCACAAATTGGGACCCACCAGTTGGGTGGCATCCTCGTTGGAGGTGATTGAATGAAACATAATCATCCCAAGTGGACATAGTCATCCCACTTTAAAATATTTGACCTATGAAAAATTCTATGGTGTGTCATAAGGCATCTTCATGCATGGGTGAAAGTTGGCACTTGAGTTGGGTTATGATAGGCTATAAGAGAATTGGGTATTCTTGGTTTGTTATGATAGATTCTCTTATAGCTGTAAGTATTGAAAACTATGACAAATTCTATGATAGTTGTAAGATGTGTAAGGCATCTTTCATAAGCTATTTTTTAGCATATTCTAGGCACCTAAGCTTGAGGAAGGAATATTTGCATGTTTGACCATTGTAAGAGGTGTAAGGGGATATGCTACATGTGTCCAAATGCATGTCTATGGTGTGGGATATTGTGCCATATGTATTTGGGTACCCATCTCCTTATATATTCTTCTTGAAGCTTGTAACACTCTATATATTGCTTGTGCCTTGCATTTTAGAATTCATAGTTTGTTTATAGGTAACAAAGTTCCGCCGATATCACTCCAGAACAAGTGTTTGTTTTGAAGCACTTGTGTAGAAGATTTGTACTTGGAGATATATTGTAACTCTTATTTTTTATAATAAATAAGTACTATAATTTTGGATGGTGGGGTTTTTTACCTAAAAGTGTTTTCCCCACATATATTTGGTGTCACTATTTTATGCATTCTTGTTATTGTATTCTATTCTTCTCTATGTGTTTTCTCTTGTTGTAATTGGATAAGGTGTTAAATGAAATTTTGTAACTCTCCCCTACTTATATTAGTGTAATAAGTTGTTTCTGCTCACCCAAATCCCTTTCAACTTTGAACAAGAGGTCATGTCATCAAGCAAGCAACAAGCGAGAGGCATAATGATCCCCACTTTAAAGAAAATGCTAAACACCATGTTGTGAGAAATTACTTTAAAGTAGAATAGGATAAAATCAAATAGATAGAAGAGACAGGAGATCTTATTTTGAAATGCCTATGCAAAATATATGTTTCCAAATGAATCTACGTCATGAAAAGGAGGTTTCCCCACATATGCAATCCTGAGATAACACATAAGGGATCCATGGATTTGGGGTCACCATATGTCTTTGCTACAATGATATAATCAAGCTCAGAATCATCATCATTCCACAAATAGTTCATGGAACAACAAGCACAAAGGAAGAATGAATCATAGAGAGAGTGAAAACAAAGGAGAAGCCTTTTGGGTCAACATTGAAGAGACCTAAATTTCTCACCACTTTGCATCGTCCCCAAAAGGAAAACATAAGACAAAAGAAAAGATAATGGTTACACTAGATAGAAGAATGAATATACAAATAAAATAATATCACATTGGGTTTACCAACATGAAATAAATGAAAAAGAGGATAGGAGTGTGAAAGGGTTCACCAAAATAAAATGATGACCTAACACACTATCACTTTTCCTAGTTTCATAAGAAAGAGATCTCTCAAGGATAGAATTGACTTTCAACCTTGAGGTGAGTCAGCTCTATGGGGAAGATCTTATTGTTTCCTTATGATATAAAATGATTGAAATGCACTTTTAGGAGATAAAAATAAATTACCTAATGAACTCAATTATGTGATGTGAAACATGAAATGCACAAATTAAGGATAGCACAAATAGAAAGAGTAACCTTTTTGTAGAATTTAGAAGGGTAGAATGATGTGTACTTGTCTCCAAAAGTGGGTGCTAAGGGTACTACAAGGATAGATTCAACCTAGGGTGGATAGGTCTCTGTACAAGGGTTCAAAATCTGATTTCATAGTCCTCTGATCCTAGATCTTAGCTCCCTATTTCTCTAGATTCTATCATTGGAAAGCTAGAAATAAATTTTGTAGATGAGTTACCATGGCTTGAAAAATTTGATGAAAACTTTTACAACTTTGAAAATTTACACTTTTGATCCAATTTTAGTCCTTCTTCACCTGCAAATCTACACACACAAAGAGAGGAAAAAATGTTTATTTTTGGGTGAATAGGGGCTTTCCTGGGTCAAACCCTGATTTGGTAATTAAACCTTGATGATAAAATAATGAAAAATGGAAAGTAGTTTGATGAATGAAAAATGATATGTCACAACTCATCAAACCCTTAATGGTTTCCCTTAGAGGACTGAAGCCTAACAAATCTCTCTAAGGATTGGATCTTGCATGAATTTTCTTGAATGATTTCTTGATTTGATGCTTGAATGCTTGGAACCTACATCACAATGTTAGCTCAAAAACATAATATAAACACACACAACTTTGACATGATGATATGATCTTGATTGCTATTGTAGATGCTTGATAAATCTTCTCTTCAATGCTCTTGATGATATTATTTTCTCTTATGATCTCTTGATCATGCATGTTAAGTTTTCATTGATAAAATAACATTTGAAAGTTAAACTTGAATAATTAAAATGCTACCAAAAATTTATTAAAAATTGTGACCTAAGACTTAAGGAGGACCCATAGGGTGAATGGGTCCTAGGACCTAAATCTAGAACACATAATTTCCAAGGTGTTCAAAATAATGCTAGTATTTATTTAATGCCAATTTCCCTTTTGGGAAATGAGAATAATAAGGCTTAGGAATGCATAATTTAGGCAATAAGAGTCTTAATTAAGGCCAATTAATTAAGTGGATGCAAAAAGAGTGTGAAAATTTAAAGGAGTGCATTTTTCAACACTACACTTTTGAAACAACTTGGCTATAATGGAAAAGGTTGTGGTGTTAAAGAACAAGGTATTTGTGTCCCTATCAAACCTATCATGCAAGAACAACAAGAGTTATTGATTATTTTCCTTTGAAAGAAATGAAAGCATCGAAGAAACCTTTGCTTAATATCAATATCATCACACAAAACACTCCTAGGGAAAATGTACATCATGGTCATGATATTTATTCATCTTCCAATACATTTTTTAATGATGATTGGTGCTCATTATATTTTACACCCTCTTTTTGTGGAGGGTACAAAATATCATAGTCTAAACCTAGAGAGTCTTGTGTATGTATGACATATTCTAGTAAGAAAGAAAAATATCTTTTGCAAAAGCAAGGAATATCTTCTACTATTGATCAAGAGAGTACCTTTTTGAGGCTTCTCCAAGCCCATTTGATATCTCTCCCTCTGAAAACACAAAATATATTCTGCAACAAAAGATCATTGAGTGCATGGTCAGCATGGTCATTCTACCAATGAATGTAAGGCCCTGAGTAGTAAAATTCAACATCTTAAGGATCGTGGTGCTATTCCCTGTGTTGTGCTATTCCTTATGTTTCCTTCTTAGTGATGATAGAATACATATCCTATGAAGTGTGACTTTTACATTGGCATCATCTCATTTTGGCATGGACATATTGACATTTTTTCCTCACTTTTAATCATAGAGGTTGAACTTAGTGTAGTGTTGGAATAGCATTGATCATTTTATGGCAGTGACTTATTGGTACACAATTTTTGTGATGAATTTACCCATTGCCACCCCTTGTTATGAGTTCACACCTTATAGACCTAGTGTGTGTTTCTCATTCTTCCTTTGGGGATCACCTAGTGTATATCGAACTGCACTAGCCCTTGTGAGCATATTTTCATGGCCACCAAGCATAACACAACTTGCTTTCCAGTGGAGCCATGTGCTTCATAAGTGATTTAACATCCTTGTGAGTGTATTTTATGGGTCTGGCATAATGTAAATTGCTAGTTCATCTCTTTTTTCACTAACTTTAACATTGTATGCTTGTGTATCTTGTCTTGTATTTATCTTTTACATCTTATGTGTCCCTTTGTCCTTATGTTGGTTCACCATGGGATATTAGATGTTGGGGGCTTGTGCAAAATCCTTTATCTTTGTCATCCTATCTTTCTAATATTCATACACTTGTACCTCTTTTGACACATATTTTTCTACTCTAATGTGAGTCTGAGCGTATGTTTATACTCTCACTAAAGTGGGGGCTAAATGCAGTGTAGGAAATTGTATACCCTTTGCAATTTCACACTTTTTTTGGGTAACTTTATTAATTGGACTTAATTAAGCCTCTAATTGACCAAATTATGCATTTCAAAGCCTTATTTTTCCCCTTTTTCCAAAAGGGGAACCTATATTTAATTGATGCAATTAATATTTTAATCACATGTGAGAATGTGTGACCTGGACTTATGGGACACGACCCATTCACCCAAGGGAAAATGGGTCCTCCTTAAGTGCCATGATCCATTTATAAATATGTTTTTGGTGGTATTTTAATGATCCAATTTCAAAATGCAATTGTCAATTTTTGGAATATAATTTTTAGGAAATTAGATAAACACCTATAAATATATAGTTTTTTAATCATTTGAAACTAGAAAAATCAAGAAGTAATTTCAAAAAGAAAATGTTCTTATCAAGAACATTCAAGAGCAACATTACCATCCATTTGGAGCGACAATGAATATTCTAACATCACGTCAAAGTTATGTGTGTTCATGTTGTGTTTTGGAAGCTAGCATTTTGATATAGGTTTTCAAGCATTCAAGTATCAAATCAAGCAAGATCGAAATCCTTAGGGTGATATATTTGTCTTTAGTCCTCTAAGGGTTTCCCTTGAAGGTTTTGGTGAGCGATAAAAAACAAGTGTTCATTCATTATTTCCTTCCCTTTGTCATTATTTTTCTAACAAGGTTTAATTACCAAACTAGGGTTTGACCAAGGTAAACCCCCATACAAACAAACAATTTTTTTTTCCCTCTTTGTGTATGTGTAGGTTACAGGTTGAAGAAGGAGTGAAAATATCTTGAAGGAGAAATTTTGTATTGTTACATTTGTTGCATTCATTTATGTTAAGACATAGAAACTCAGATTCATAATTTATTTCCAACTTTCTGATAGTGAGACCTAGGGAAAATGGAAGCTTAGATCTTGCACCAGAGGACCCAAAAAAATGATCTATACACCTATACAGAGACCCATTCACCTAAGGGTGGAATGAGTCCTTGAAAAAACCTTAAAACCATTTTTTTTAGCATAGTTGTCACTCTCTACACTTTCTAGATCCAACTATAAATTGTTGTTTCATTCTGTCAATTTTTAGGAATTTGTATTTTATGTATTAGGTCATATAGGATGATTATGTTCATCATTTAAAAATATTTTTAATGCAATTCCAATCCCCCTTCAGATATAAATCCAAGTTTGATTATCTCACCTTCAAGTTTGAAAGTCAATCTTTTGTACCTTGTGATCTATATCTCAATGAAATTTATAAAAATGTGGAAATGGCCCTAGGTTATGGACACTAATCTTAGAGTCAACACATTTTTTATATTTCAAGGGATACTAGGCTAGGGAAAATAAACTTAGATGAACTTTGGGAAATAATCAGAAAGGAAAATAGGTCCCTAATAAACTAGAGATTAGTTGAAAGTGGGTTTTTGTAAGCCACAACTTTTCCCATGGTAGTACAATGTATAGACCTAGTCATAGAATTTATTAAGCATTATGATTCCAATGCAAGAGAAATCAAAACAAATGATAATCTATTGGTCATTAAGAATAATAGAGATACATTTTCTTTATGTTTGTGATTTCTAGAAAGAGAGGAGTATACATACTTTAATTTTATTCTTTCTCATCAATGTTTCCAAGAAAAGGAAAGGAAAATAGAAAAATGTAATGTTTCAAGATTGGTTTGCCACCCCAAAGAAAAGAAAGTATTAGCTACCCCAAAAACTTCATAGAACTCATTTTTTAGATGAGATTTTAGATATGATAGTTCTCCTACATAGACTAAAGGGTAATGAAATGGCCTACAATTTTGAAGATTGGAAATATTTCTTCATCCAGATAATTATTCATGGTGAAAAATACCTTGATTGGGCTTAACTTATTAGTGATCAAATATACTCAATGATAGTTCATTTTCCCTTTAATAAGTCCTTCTATATGTCTTCATATCTATTCTATGCTATTGCATGTACAAGAACTTGACCAGGTTTATGACCAATCAAGGTTTAGGATGAAACAATTAGAGTCTATGATTACTACACTCAACTCCAATTGGAAAGGAGTTTCGAGATTTTTAGATGAGTGAATGATGCATTCACTATGAGGATGGTTAGGGAGATCCAAGGAAATATTGTATTAAGGATTTCTCTAGAGGTTGTTCAACTAATTGATACATACAACAACCATTTTATACAATTTCAAAGATTCACATACATCAAAATTGGGGGATTTGATTTTTTACCTTATAAATTGCCTAAGTATACAAAGGATAGCTTCGTTCTTATTGTCACATGAAATCATGCCTTGTTGAACATGATTTTCAACATTCCAATGAAATAATATAAATGACCTCAAGGTGTGGGACTTTGCAAAATGAGGTCAAGTCTCTAGAGAAGGTTGACTTCCTCTTTTATTCTAAGTATGAATATGTTGGTCCAATCCAACACATGAATTCCTACCACTAACCCTACTCAAACAACTCACAGGGGAAAAGGGAGAGAAATAATGCATTAAAAGGGAAAAGGGAGATGATACAACAAGATATAAATGTTTCTTCCTGCTCAATACAACACCATACATCAATTAAAATAGCCAAAAGACTTACACAATTCTTTATTTTTCCCAAATTTCATAGGTAACATGGAGTTTAGTGTTTGAACAGATTCTAAAAGGAAAGAAATATCCATAGAATAGAAAATACAACAATAAATAACACACCATATACATATGGAAGATAACAAAATATCACTTAAACATGAAGGTAATGAAGATTTACACAACATATTCAAGGAAAGAATAGGTAAAATGATTAGTTTCATTAATACAAAGGTTTGAAAGCTAGTATATAGTTGTGGAATATAAAACTTCAATAAGTATACCAAAGAAACTAAATAAGAACCTTAGAAGGAGCATAAGGTTTCCTTGCGCCGGTATTGGCATGGTGTGATGGTTTATAGGTGGCATTGTTGTTCTTGCCACCAAGGTTCAAACCCCATTGGGGTGGTATTTTTGAATGGTTGTATCCGGTTCATAGCTCCGGTCAAAAGCGTTTACCCCTTGAATAAAAAAAAAGCATAAGGTTGCCCCTTATATAAGATAAAAATCCAAAAAGAAATATGCCCAGGAAGAAGAATGAATGACACTCAACACTCATGCCTTTGCATTGATTTCCATGTGGGTTTGTATGTCAAGGGATGGAGATCTCTCATGAAAAATGCAATTATTTATTTATTAAATGCAAAAATATGTGTTTCCAAATTGTTAAGTCACTTTATGGGACCCAACAAAGAGTTGAAATTATACATGCAAGGTGAAAGAGCAAGATTGTGACACTTGTCACATGGGTGCTCATTTGGAAAGAGTTGTAACTCAGAGTGATTAGGAATCATGTTGACATGTGGTAGCTTATTTTGGAAGCAAGCTTTGGTGGGGTCCACTTGTGAGCATGTTTATCTCTTCAAAAAAGTAGAAGCAAGGAAGGGTGACACTTGTCACCTAGGGTCTCATTTGAGAATTTAGCATTGTGAAAACCTCAAGGAGGATATAAATGATTCCATGTGGCATGTGTTTGACTTGTTGACTAAATATTGGAAGGGAATGTTGTTAAATGGAGACTAAGTTGTAACTCAGAGTGACTTGGAGTCATTTTGATTTTTGATTTGGCAATTGACTTGATTTTCTCTATGGGATGCCTAACATGTGATGTTGCTTGATTTTTGGAGTTGAAAGCCTTGCATGTGCTTGCATATTGTTCCATATTGTTGCATGTATGTGTATGTTTGACATATTGCTAATTAGGTCACTTGGGACTCATGTAGTCAATTTCAGTTTGCATGTATGCATGCATGTAGAGATTGTGAGATTGACACATGGCAATGTTGGATGCCCATGTATGATAAGGATATATATTTATTCCTTAATGTATTTTTTTGTAATGTGAGATTCTTGTTTAACACACTAGATATTGAGAGGGGGGGTGAATCAATATCTAAAAAACTTAAGCCCCTCTAGAACTTGAACCTTTCAGCATAGATAAAAATTCAAACCAAAACCTTTAAACAATTAAAAAAATGAAAGATATAGTAGTTTAAACTCTTAAAAAATTTAGCAATCTTCAATAATGAAAGATACAACAATATTATCCTTAACTTGATCAATAGTCCTCTAACAAATTAGTAGTAATTAAACACATCAGTAGTAAGAAGGATAAGACAATGGACACAAGACAACACCAAGATTTTTACATGGAAAACCCAATGAGGGAAAAACCATGGCAAGAGTTCTCACTACTTAGAAAAATGATCATTTCCAAAAGACTTAAAAACTAAGGCACACCACCTTAGAGCAAGATATAGGGGAATTTCAAAACTGAAGCACACATAACTCTAGGGGAAAGATACAAGGACTTGATGAGATTCACTATGTTAGAGCAAGAAACAATTTTTTTAAAAGATAAATTATAATATTTGTCAACAGAACACTGTATTGACTGAGGTGTTTAAGCACATTTGATCTTTCTTCTTCACACTTTATCACTTTATTTGCAGTATATTCAATACATTCCACACTCACACTTCTTCATACTTGTACACACATCTTGCATCTAATTGTTTTTTGCATTTATATCCACCACAAGATCTCAAAACATCAATTAAGTGGCTAAGAAAGAATATGAATAATGATTTCACCAAGTTGGCCACAACAACCTATTGTGGTCCTATCTTTAAGATAGATAGGACCAAAAAAAATCTTATTACATCTTCCAATGTGATCTAAAAGAATTCACATGTTGGTGCATATCAACCAAAATTGGCAATAAGGAAACATATAGATGAAACATGAAGTAGACAACCAGTCAGTCTAAAAACATACTTCCAATTGAAATAACATAATGTAGTCACCAATAAGATAGGTTGGGTCCCAAATTTATCATTACACAACTTAAAATTCTAGTTCAAACCTCCAAGAATACTACACAAGAAAGAAAACAAGCCTTGTAGGCCAAATATCTACAAATTACCCAAAAATTCAATTCAACAAAACATTTGACACCAAAGAGATCCAAAATTAACATGAAAATCACATGGGGATGTTCCATGAACATCCAAGAACACTTCCAAAATATTTTTTATACTATCATGCTAATAAAAACTACTATAACACAAACAGGAACACAATACTTGACCACAGAATCATTTAATACATGTAGTCATGAGATATTACATTAACAAAACAAATTTTGGACCAATTAAACACATGAAATTGGAGTTGAGACACTACACATACATTGAGAGAATATCCACAAAGAACTATGAGTAGAGACATCAATGCAAAGAAATGTGGAGCATTTTTCAAACTAGTCCAGACAAATAATAACATTGCAACCTTCTACAAATTATAGAAGTATCCTTGAAAATTTTGGTGAGCTAAAAAGATAGGAGTGCAACATCCGCAGAACAAAAACTTTGAATCCCAAACTGCAAGACCAGTTCTTCAATAGTCGAGGAATGTAGAGCATTCTCCCAAGAAGTCTTCAAAGAAACTTCTTGGACCAGAAAGATTCAATCAACTTTTGAAGGCAAGAAATTTCATTAAGATAATATACTTCTTCATGAGCAATATGAGAGAGGAAAAAGCATACTATAGACCATCAAAAATATCTCTCCATCATCAAAAAAAATTCTAATCCTCATCTTAATATATCATTATGAAATCAAATCTGCTGACAATAACTATGATGAATACTTCATTGATTAACATCAAAAAAGGCAAGGCATCTAACCATGAATTTCAACGACACCTTACATTAATGCTAGTCCAAATTGAATGTTTTCAACAATGACAACCAATGCCAAGAAACAACCACTACAATAATCTCACAAAGCATTTACATAAGAGAGATCAAATACAGACTATCTCCCTTCTCAAGTGTTGACAACAATGACAACTAGAAATAATTCACCTAGTGTTTTTATCAATGACAACCACTACCAACAATCTCACCCTTTAGCATTGATGAAAACACACACCTTCTGACTCTCTGCCTTTGACATCAAGGACAAATGGCCAAAGATCTTCAATTGAAACAACAACACAAACTCACCCTTTGACTAACACTTATTTTACTCCAAACTCCCTCTTACAAACAACTCCCCCTAAGAGGAAACACACATCAATCTAGGAGAAAAGGATATGATAAGAATTTATCCCCTAGAAAGATGAAACATCTATGCATCTATTTAAAACAAGGAGGGGAAATAACCCCTAACTTCTATTAGAGATACTCAAAAGTATCTTTTGAAAGTGTCTTTGTGATGATACATGTAATCTGGTCCTTGGTAGGCACATGCTCCAGTTTGACTTCAAGCTCTACAACCTTCTCTCTCAAAAATTCATATTGGATAGAGATGTGTTTAGTTCTTGAATGCATTACCAGATTCTTGGAAATATTAATTGAATTGGTATTATCAAACAATATTGGAATATGTTCATCATTTACCACCTTTACATCCTTTAAAGATTGCTTCATCTAGAGCACCTAGTCGCAACAAGATGTTGCAGTAATGTATTCATCCTCTACTATGGATAATAATACTAAGTCCTACTTCTTATTGAACCAAGAGACCAATCTATCTCCCAAGGAAAATTCACTGTGAATTGTACTTCTCCAATCATCCACACATCCTACCAAGTCAACACCAGTATAAAAAATCAAATAGAAGTTTTGATCCTTTAGATACCTCAAACCATAATCCAAATTTCCCTTCAAATATTTGAATATTATTTTCATGTATTTCTCATGAGATTGCTTATGATTGGCCTGAAATATATATAAAAAAAATTGCATGCATAATATCAGTTCTAGTAATATTTAAATACAATAAACCTCCCATCATAGACCTATAAAGAGTCTAATCAACTTACAAAGACTCATCAAATTTTCTAAGTGATAACCAGTCACCATAGGAGTACCCATTGGTTTGAAATATTTCATTCCAAACTTCTTCTGCATCCCTCTTACATACTTAACCTAAGAACTAAAGATACCATATTTTTGAAACAAATGAAGACCAAGGGAGAAAGGAAACTCACCAATCATTGACATCTCAAATTATTTCTACATCTCTTTTGCAAACTTTTTGCACATATCATCATCTCCGCCAAAGATGATGTCATCAACATATACAACCGAAATCAACAACTTATCTTCCTAAAACTTAATGTAAATATTGTTATCTACAACACCTTTCTTGAATCCTTGCTAAAGTAAATACTTATCAAATCAAACATACAAAGCTTTGGGAGCTTTCTTGAATCCATACAAAGCTTTCTTGAGTCTCCAAACCATGTCCAAATCTTCAAATAATTGGAAGCCATCTGGTAGCTCCCCATTCAAGAAAGCTTATTTGGCATCCATTTCATAAAATTTGAAGTTCTTATGAGTAGCAAGAGCAAGAAAAATCATTATTTCCTTCATTTTTACTATTAGAGAAAAAGTCTCCTCAAAATCAATACCTTCAACTTGTGAATAGCCCTTACAGACCAATCTAGCCTTGTTTCTTAAAATTTCACCATCTTCATTTATTTTATTTTTCTAAAACACCCACTTAGTTCCTAGATCACATTCTTATTAGCAGGCCCGAGATTTGATTCCCAAGTTTGATTCTAAAACATAGAAAAAAGGGGGAAGAGGTGAATTAGAAAGACCTAGAAATGAGGGACCTATGCCAAAAAGCCAAAGGGGGTGTCAACCTAATCACCAATCCACTTTTTCCATGTTCACTAGGAAGAGGGAGAGTGCCACAAATGGTTAAAATTGACCTACAACATCCAAGATGAGTTAACCCTAGATTTGGACACTATGCTACCTTAAACTTCCTTATGATAGGAAACAATAAAAAATGACTAAACAACAGTTTTGGGAGAAGAATAAAGATGCATTAACAATCCAATTTATGAGATATATCACTTGAAACACAAAGTATTATGATAATACTATTAGAAACAACAATCAAATAGGAGATCTAAGAAGGTAAAGATGGTATGTACATGCCTCCAAAAATTCTAGAAAATCAAAAGGTGATTTTGTAGCCCTCTATGTACACTATGCTCATGTACTTGCAAATATTTAGTCCCAACTCCAAATCTATAGAAAAAAATTAAAAAATTGGTTTTTTTGTATGGGGCTTTCCCTTGTAAAACCCAAAGTTTGGTAATTAAACCTTGATAAAATGATAAAAATATAATAAATAACATGTGCAAGCCCAAACCTTAAGTGCATCTAACTTGTTAAGAGCTAAAATGGAAAGAAACCCTATTCAAGTGTGTTAGAATAAGATCCCTAAATGGATATGAATAATGAAAAATACCTAGTTAGGGAGAAGTCAAAACACCCTAATAGATCTAAAATATTATTATACCTTGCTTTAGATAGCTAGTAGAATGAAGATTGAAGATGGGATCACTTAGGAAGCAAGTCAATAGGTTAAGGAGAATGGATACGTGAATGTCCCAAAACCTAGAATCCATCACGATCCACCATAGGCATCAATCTTCAAATCACGAACAATGTTTGATCTAACTTGGAAAAAGTGGCTTGAAGACCTGCAAAAACAAGTGAAAAGTTGCTCCAAGACTTTAACCTTACATTCTTGAATGTTTTATTCATGCTCTTGAATGCTAATTTTGTGAATATCTTCTCAATCTCTTGTCAACCTAGTTTGAAATGGTGAAATGACTAAGCTTTATAGGCTTTTTCTTTAATTTCCCAATTATTAAATCTCAATAGCCGACCTTTGCAACTTGAATTTAGATCATTAAAATGCTACCAAAAAATATTTCAAATTGGGTTTTGGCACCTAAAGGGGACCCATTCACCCTTGAGTGAATGGGTCTAGGCCTAAATTTCCAAGAATCATTTATTTTGGGGCCTTTAATTTATTAAATTCATTTGTTCAATGCATAATGTGGTGTTGAAAATCGATAAAAATAGGCCTAGGGATGCATAATAAAGGGAATTAGGGGCCTATTGTGAAGGGTAAATATGCATAAATGGGAGGTCACTAAAATAGGTCCAAATTAAGTTTGAAATTATACTTTCACTTAGAAAGGAGTACAATTTTCTACACTACATTAAATAGCCCCCACTTTAGTAGCCATATGATACTACATGCATATGTAAGCTAAAGGACTTAGAAAGTAAATTATGCTGAAAAAGGATACTTATATGGATTCATTTGCAAATAGGGAGAATGAAACCCCCAATGTAGTCATCTGTAAAACCACAATGTTAGGAACCACATCTTGCAAAATTGATTTGTTAGGCATTCGAAATCATCTTATCAAACTTCTATAGAGAATCAATTGTGAGAATAGATGTATGCCCCCTTATTTCACTTGCTTTATGGAGGTGGAATTAGGTTAGAAATCTAGCCTCATTGAATTGCTAAGAAACATCTAAATAAGGTATTGAAAGTATAATACCACATATTGACAAACATTAGATAAGATCAAGGATAGAATTATGAATGCAATAAACAACATCAAAAATGGAGTTCGCCATCCCCCATTATGTTGGTTTGAATGAAATTTTCTTAGAATAAAATATGCTTTCTTTAATAAACTTGACTATATATGAATGAAAATGACATTATAACTATCATTTTACTATTTACCTTTAGAAAATTATAGTGTTGTAGAGATCAATAAACATGCCTAGCTGACGAGAGTACCAACCTCCTAGATTAGATGTTTTACATGAGGAGGTTGCATGAGGTGAGCTGCGACACATGGTGATTCCACTATATATTCTCTTTTGATTTTTTTTATGTTCTACACAATTTTTTATGAAATTTTAGATGTTCTAGGACCCCATCCAAAAATGTTGCAAAACATCCCATTTTGTCACAAAGCATCCCAGAATGGCTAAAGTGTCATGGAACCCCATCCAAAAATGGCCAGAGCATCCAATTTTTTGCCAAAGCATCCTAGGATAACTTAATTTTACTTTTAATTGTTCTATTTAATTTCTTAGGTATATTACTTATTATTTCTTCTGTCTTTCTTAGTTTCCACCATGTGCATGGAAATGCCTTGGCGAGCATCTATTTACCCTTGTCTGGGAGTAGGTGACCCAGCTATCCATAAAGGAGGAGGAGATACTACGCAAAATGGGATTACTTTGGATGATACCTCTTTCCACCCATGAGGTATCATGATTTCGTGTTGATGGCACTCGTCGAGAGGTGGAATGCCAACACATGCACATTCTAGTTGCCTTCTAGTGAGATGATAGTTATACTAGAGGATGTCCATTAGGTATTTAGGATACCGATCCATGGACATGCGGTATAATTTGAGGAGGTTTGGACATATTGATAGATGTAGGAAGATATTCAATATTGTCTCAATCACCCTACAGCTACAGAGCAGATTGGACCAAATGTCGAGCTAGAGTGGATGTTGTACTCCCACACACCCCAATTACAGTGCATTATGATCATCATTGTAGCCTTAGGCTTTAGCATTAGTTTTAGATGGACAAGGCACTCACTTAGATAAAGGCCTTGTACATAAAATTTGGAATATGGAGTGACATCAAACCATCTATTGTTGGGGTTGTCATATGTTAGCTCATTTATACTATGACCTTGGGCAGTATGTACATAGAGAGTTGCATAGCATCGTGCATTGTACACTATTACAACTATGGGCCTTTTATTATATCACATGCACAATCCCTATAGGCTATCACATGATAGCAGCTCTTGGTTACCCTCAGGCTTTCAACTACACACTGGGATGGATTTGGCAGGTTGGGGACCTATGGTTCTATAGAGTTATATTTGATCAACTTGATGAGGATGACATAGTATGGAGACCCTACAGGACTATACTGTAGATGCGATATCTCACATAGTATCTTGTTAGGATGTAATGATATATGCTTTTATTGGGGTAGCATGATTATAAAGTCTTTCCATTCTATTATGATCATGTCAAGAGACAGTTTGGGAATAAGAAGGTACCTCCTAGTCCACGACCTATAATGTACTTGAGATAAGCACAAAGTGGCACCCATCTAGGGGACATTCGACAACCTACTATTGATGATTTTATCTCCAACGATTCTAACGAGCATCCTTACATGCCCCCAACATAAGATTAGGACAACGTAGGTGCCACGATAGCCTTCGAGTAGTGGTGTATGGGACCATGGCCCATAGAAGTCTTCCCTATGCACCACCCCATTGGCAATGTTAGACCTCATCCAAGTTATGGGGAGGAGAGAGAGAATGGAGCTATGGATGGAGATATAGATGATGAGGACAGAGCAGCTGAGATGGTTGATAAGGATAAGGAGGATGAGGAGGAGCAACCTATGAGAGATGATCCTTCAGAATCAGTGGGCATTGTAGATGCCCCCAAGGAGAGACCTATAGTTCCTCATATAGTCACTCAATCACAATCGGTGAGCATGGTAGGCATGAAATCTCATGAGTGTCGAGAGAGTAGCGGTGCTAGACCCTCCACACTTCCTACCCTTCAAGATTTTGATCGATAGGCTAGTGGCCTAGGTAATGATATATTTTTTTATTATACTTTTAAGTTCTAGTTATGGATGTTTTATCATATCATGTTCTAATGCATCTTATGTTTTACTTGCATCAGGTGACATCTAGGGGATGCAAGATTTTCTAAGACAAGTTATTACATAAATGACCCTCATCCTACCCCCACATTAGGCTACACAAGTAGAGAATGGCCCACCACCTATGGTGGGGCACCATGTGCATCTATTTAAGCCTTTTGCATGCTAGAGGATTACATATGGGGAGGCTATGAGTGCCCTTAAGGATTACAGAGTTTGGGAGGACCAGTCGAGCACTAGAATTACAAAGCTTTAGGGTACATATGAGGAGATTTGATCCACCCAAGTTCCAGCTAAGAATGAGTTAGTGACTATCATACAGGTAGAGCTCAACACACTATAGGGATAGCTAGCTAGAGTTCAAGAAGATCGAGCGAGACTATAGGTAGATAAGGATCAGGAATAGTAGGAACACGTCACACTACTTGTATGCATAGTTTTTTGAAAGGGCGAGCTCTAAGGCCTAAGAGAGCGGGTTAGTTGCATGATCCACTCACAATTCACTATCTCTTTATGAGTACCACCACCATGCCTTGAGGGATCTAGTGGTCATAGGCCCACTTAGATGTACTTATATTTGCATTATGCCACATTGTGTTGATCATGTATATAAACTTTAGTGTTTAATATATATAAACATTTTATTTCTATACATAATCTTATTTAGATTATATGTCAATGTGATTTATTAAACAATCTTGGTGTACATTATTTAATAAATGTCTCCATGATCTAATTTTATATGTGTGTGTGATATAAGCTAAACACTTATGTTTATTTAGATATAACATTCAGATTAAGTGTAATCATGTTAAATTAAATTTCTCATTATGATCTAAATGTGGAAAATTAAATTCATATAATGATCTAATTTAAAATAACACACACAAAATTTAATAGTATTCCAAAGAAAGTAATAATCCAACTAATGAAAAGTCACACTATAATTCAAGGCACACAAGGAATGTTTTTCAAGAATAAAACAGTGTGAGATAAAATAGAAAACTATCTACTAAGTATAACAACATGATTTAACATACATACTATTCAAAAGAGATGTTAATTTTAATCTTTGTTCAAATGCACAACATTTATAGGTTCTTTAAGAGGTGTATTTTCCATTTCTTTTAATGTATATGCACCATACCCATATCTCTCTTGAATGGCATAAGGGCCTAACCAATTTGGACTACATTTTTTATTTTCCACCGGGGATACCTTTAACATTACATTGATTTTTATATAACACTAAATCAATGTAAGAAGCTCATGTAGGTGCTTGTGGGGGGTATTTTGGAGGAAGATTGTTAGTTCAAAAATTAGTTCGTATAGGATATTGTTGGAGAAAAATGGAACAAGATTATTTTTCCTATGTTAAGAAATGTCATAAATATCAAGAACACAATAATTTTATTCATGCTTCTGGCTCCAAACTTCATTCCCAAGTTCCTATTTGTCCATTTTCGGTTTGGGGTTTGGATCTTATTGGAAAAAAATCACCACCTTCTTCCATTGGACATATGTTTATCATTACCACAACTGATTATTTTACAAAATGGGTAGAAGCTATCCCTCTTTGTTCCATGATAGTTGATGAAATATTTTGTTTCATATTGGAACACATTATTACTCACTTTGGTCTCCCTTTGTACCATATATTTTTGGCACCCTAATCCTTTCTAGCTCTTCTAGGGTTTTTCACTTAAAAGGAGAAAGAAGGGCCAAAATGCTCATGTTACATTCAATTCCAATGCAATATGGATGAAATATACCTAGATGGAATGTTTTAATGCAAGAATATAATAATATTAATTGATTAATGAATGGAAACAAAAGGAGAACAACTTATTTGAAAACACATTGTGTAATGTATAAACACCTAGAAATGAATGAAAATTGCAACAAAACTTCACGAAACTGAAAGTATGCACTTGGAATATGGATGAATATTGGAAATAGCTTCTAGAATGCTACTAATGCTGATTTTTAGGCCTGGTGGTACTCATTCACCATTCTAGGCGAATCAATCCTAGTTTTGGAAAATTGTGTTGGAACTTGTTTTAGACAAAAGGGTTATCTAAAAATGAAAAAAACTCAAAATTGACCTAGAAGTAGGACTCATTTTCCACCCATGGTGAATGAGTCCACTTTTTAATTTTTGATTATTCAAAGGTGGAATCCAAAGCTCTCGATCTACACTTTGACTTGTTGAATGAGTTTTTGTTGATATTTTGACTTGTTGAATGAAGAGAAGACTTGAGCAACCTTGAAATTTGAATATTAATGATTTCCAAGCTTTCAAGAGACCTAAATTTTCAAACAAACAAGATAAGAAAGATAAATGTTGGATGTTAAGGCATGGGGGTTTTCCTTGGTCAAACCCCTTTTAGGTAATTAAACCAAAATAGAGAAAGAATGTGATGAAACACAAAATAATGGAGTTGATTACCTTTCCAGGATGTTTGATCTTGAATGTATGCAACAAAACATGAAGAATCTACTCTTGAATGTCTGAAAATTGATCTTGAATGGCTTGTAATGTTAAAACCCTAAGTTTCTTGACTTGAGATGGAAGATTGGTGGATGAATGAATGATAAGAGATGTGAATTAGGGTTAAAATATTTATATTTATAGGTATTTCACTTATTTTACCCGTTAATACCTCATTATTGGCCAACATGAAGTGAAATTAACCATAAATTTCACTTTTTTCTCGTTCAAAGATAAAAAAATGGGCCAAATAGGAATCATTCACCACCCATGGTGAATAGGTCCCACCTGGATGGGATTTATTCATCATGGCTAGCGAATGGGTCCCATAGGGGCCATTTTGACAACTAAGATGCTAGGAGATAAGGAAATAAGGTTTAAATTGCAACTTTGTTGGGTATTTTATTAATTTAAGACTTGACATGCACAATATGGGTTAATAGGGGCCTATTAGTGATGTAAAGGTCAATTAGGGCTTGGGACACAAAATTCAATGTGAAAGTGTAATTAAATACACTTTACAACACTAAAATGAGGTCTACATAGCCTAGGAAGGCACAAAAACCAATGTGAATGTCCAAGACACAGTACAACACTAGTTTAACATTAAGTTTAAGTTATAAGCCTTATAGATTGATGTAGTAATGTTATTAAACAGATTTTATAATGTTGAATTAGGGAGAAATGTGTTTAATAGGTCTAGAAAAGCATGAAAGTATCTTAAAACACTTTACAACACCTTTACAAGATATCGTTAAATTCATTTAAACAGGTCCAATACCTAGTGTGGATGTGAAAAACACCTCACAACACTAGATTAAGACCTTATTAAGTCCATTTTATCATGACTTATTCCCATGTCAAGCAAGAGGTCCTTTTCTCTATGAGTGATAGGATGATTTTGCTTCAAAATCACCTTAAATTAGACATTCAAGAGAGATCTTAATGTTCAGATGCGGATGCTAAAGAATGACAATTTCAAAGGAGGTTGCGCAAGCCCCCAGGATCTAAGATCCTAAGTCAAACCATTGAGATACATAATCATGCAATGTCAAGAACTAGGAAGAAGAGAAAGATGAAGATGAAAAGGTGGATCAAGCTTCGACCGTTTGTCCAGCTACTTGTGGATTATATCTAGGATTGTTTATTTCAGAAAGAAAATGCATACTCACTCTAGGGTGACATAACTCTTGACTATCCGCTGAGTGAGAAGTCCACAACATACTCACTCTGAGGTCATGGAACTTTTGATTGTCTATGGGGTGATAAATCTCAAAGGTGAGAAACATACACTAGTTGGTATGCACTAAAACACATAGGTGGCTATGGGGAAAGTCGTGCCTTGGAATGGGCTTCGCACTCAACCATATCAAAGTTATACCTCCTGATAACTTTAATAAGGTTCAATAAAGGAAAATTATTTTTGAGCTCTATGAGGTAAGCAAAACTTTGTATGGTTGACACTCATAGACATTGTTAATGCAAGATAGTGTAAGGAATGCTCAAGGGGATTTTTCTTTGTTTGTACAATGCCTCATCTTAGGAAACATCATTCTTAATGTCTCCAAGAGAGGATAAATGCAAAAGAAGTGTCACACTCTTGGAGGGAATCAAACCCAATAACTCCACCAAGAAAAGGACACATCACAAGAAATAAATTGCACAGTGAAATGTGAGTGGTGATGTATGCACCCACTTTAAAGCGGTTGTGAACACCAGTAATGTAAGAAATTTCTTTAAAGTAGAGGAAGAAGAACATGAGAGGTTACGTGGAAAGCCCTATGCTAAGTCATATGTTTTTGATAAGCTACGTCATGAAAAGGGGAGTATGTCATATGATATCGAACTTAAGGCATGTCATCCACATCCCAAGCTTGCTCTTATGTATTCATGAAAGGTTAACAACTAGCCAAAGGAGGCACTGAAAAGTGATGTAAGAGGAGAAGGATATTGAACCCTTTTCCCCCATTGAGTGCAAAAAAAAGGTGAGCCGAAATGATTGATGAAATGCATGCTAGAGTGAAAATTAGGATCAAGGAGAGGAAGTAGGTGCCTCCACAAAAGGAAGCATTCGAAACTCTTGAAAACTTTGGATTTTATGATTCAAAGCTTTACATTCATTAGTGGAGTGACCATGAACTCTATGATAGGCATAGAATAAAGTCTTATAATAGCATTTTTTATGAGTTCTAGGAGGGAGGGTGATCAAGTGATCTTGGAGGAGTCTCGACAAGATACCCTCTTGATGTATGGTAAAAGATTTTCTTGTTATTGAGGACAAAGGTACATCTTTCTTAGTATTAGTTGTCATACTTACACAAGACTCTACAAGTTGTGAGATTTGATTCTCTTTTGTATAAGAGGGTATAAAATCTAGTGAAGTCAAATTATGAGTGTCTTGTGAGATGACATTGACATTAAGTGAGGGTGTAGCTTTTTGTTGGATATTTAGGAGAGGATGATGTTCAAGACCACTAGGGTCGAGGGGTTCAAGATGGACGATGGTTAAGGTTGATTTAGAAGTGTGTCGTGTGATATTGTTGATGTTGAGTGAAGGCTTGGTGATTTCTATCATAGGACAATAACCAAGACCATGAGTTGTTTGTTGTGTGAGGGGGTCTATAGGGTTGTGGATACCTTGTTCATTAGCACCACATCCTTTTCCACTATATCCAAATTGTTTTATAAGCTCAAAACCTTTTCCAAAAATCATTTTCATTGCTTTTGGTTGGGTGGTTGTTCATTATTAAGTTCTTCAAAGCTTGTTATGTAATGTGCTTCTTTGTCTGAAGTGGTGGAGGTGGATGCTTTCGAAGAATCATCTACTGGTGTTGATGATGTTGATGCGTTTAAGGAATTTTTTGTGTATTTCTCAAGTTGTAAGACACTATCAAGTTCAAGATCAATGTCAAGTGTGTGGACTGTGTTGTTGTAGATGTATTTCATTTTGCGATGAAGACTAGAAGACACACTTTTCATGACATGAATCCACTATTTTCCTAAGATAAGGATGCTTAAAAGTTAATAAGGCATGACATGGATTGGTGTATTCATGGTGACCACTCAAGTGGTAAGAGGCATAATGATTACCCTGAGTGATTTATTTTTCACATTGTCAAATCCCTTAATAGATAGAGAATTAGGTCGAATGATTGATTTATCAATGAAAAGCCTATCTAAAAGGCTCACACTACACACATTAAGAGAAGAACCAATATCTACAAGAGTTCTCTTTATCCCTTTTGTTTTGTATTGATTGATGATCATGAAAGCTTCATTTTTTTTTGCACGTCCAAAGAGGGGAGTTCACTTTGGTGGAAAACAATGTCAACGTTTGGTCCTTGAATCATGGATGCTATATTAGTTGGTTGCATATTAGAAGGGATAGGAGCTTGTTGCAAGGAAACTTGAATCATGTTGTGATAGTGAGGAGAGGCTTGAATATGGTCCCATAATGATATTTTAGTAGGAGTATTCTTTAGTTGTTCAACAAGATTATACTCCTTTCCGCTTTGTGGAGGTAAATAAGGAGGACCTAGTAAGATGGGATTATGCAAAGACAAATTTGTTCAGGTTTGTTGTTGCTATAGATTATTGTGAGTGTTATATGTATGAGAAACAATATTATAACTTGGTTTCTATGACACAATAGTTTGAGGAGGGTAAAGGATAAGTTCAGGTTTATTTTGAGTTTGTTGTTTATGTGAAAGTGGGTAAGGAATTAGAGGGTTGTTAGGATGTCCCATGGGGTATGTATGAGGAACATTGATTGAGGGGGATCTAATGGACACTTGCACATTCATAACCTCAGCGTTCTTGGTTTGATGTATCTCTAATGAAGGGAAATCGAGAATCACCTTTTTATCTAAGGAAGATACATTATTTTTGTTGTCATTTTTTAGCACCATGGTATTCTCCCTAAGAAGAGAGCTTTTAGGAGAACAACAAGCCACATATTTTTGACAAGGCTGAGACTGCCAAGAGGGGGATGATTAGAAGAAGGTGTTAATTGAATGTTTATTTTCTTTAAGGTCTCATTCTCTTGTGCCATGTTATTTACCCTACTAGGAGAGCTTGTAATATGTTCATCCAAGTTTTAAGTTTTTAAAGTAGATTCATCACAAGTGAGGGAGGCATAAAGAGAAGGATCACTATGGTTTTCAAATAGATTATCCGAAATGGGAGGAGAATTAGGTAAGGGAGGTTCAGGATTCTCATGACTCTTAATAGTGATATCTTCTAATACCAACCTATCCTCTCGAACCGTAGATTTTTGCATTCATATGTACTTCTCTAGCTCTTCTAGGGTTTTTCACCTAAAAGGAGAGAGATAGGACCAAAAATGGGTTCATTCAAATTAGGATGTGTATGATGTTATTTAAGTTGAATGAAGTGAACAAAATTATATTGATCTAAAAGACTGATTATGAATGCAAAATCTAAAATTATGATTTGTTTGAAAACACATTATGTATTGCAAAAGTGAACTAGAAACTTAAACAAATGATAGTAGAAATTGATGAGACTAATCATAGTACACCTGGAGGTAGATTTATGTTATTGGATATTTCTGGAATGTTTCAATAAACATTGTTAATGACCACTAGGACTAATTTGCTATGCATGGCTAATCAGTCATGCTTCTGATGAAAAGTCTTAGAAATAGGTTTCTTACTACTGGGAGCTAAATTTTGACAAAATCACTTTTCAGGCCTACAGGTGGGACTCATTTTCCATGAGTGGAAAACTAGTCCACCTATAGGAATCAACAAATTTAGGAGTTTATTTTGTGTAGCTAGATTTTTTCTTCTGCTTCCTATAGGTGTCCACTTTTGAAACTGTCAGATTTGGGTTTGAAAGTGACTTTTTGTTGATATTTTACCTTAAATAAATAAGAGATGACTCAAATAAATTTTAAATTCAATCTTCAATTTTTCCTAAGCCTCCAAAATGTCTAAATCTACAAACACACAAGAAGAGAAGAAGAAATGTTGAGTGTTAAATCATGGGGGTTTGCCTTGGTCAAACCAAGGCAAACCCCATTTAGGTAATTAAACCAAAATGATGAAAGAAAGGAATGAAACATGCAAAAATGGAATATATTATCTCTCCATGATGATAGATCTTAAAATTATACAACAAAATGTAAAGGTTCAACCCTTGAATGACCTTAGAAGCTTTCTTAATAACTTGTAATCATGAAACCCTGGGTTTCTTGACTTGAAATGGAAGATTGGTGGATGAATCATGAAGAATGGATGTGACTTGAGTTATTGGATGTAAAAATGAGTTTAGAGAGGTGATTTTATATAAAATTCACCTATTTTACCCATTAATACCTCATCACAGGCTAACATGAAGCAAAATTAAACTTAAATTTCACTTTTTTCTAGCTCAAAGGTAAAATTGAGCCAAATGGGACTGGTTCACCATATATGGAGAATGGGTCTCACCTGGATGGGACTGATTCACCATGCATGGTGAATGGGTCCCACAAGGGGCTATTTTGATAGCTTGGATGCCAAGGAATAAGGAAATAAGGTCTAAAATGCAACCTTGTTGGGTATTTGATCTATTTGAACCTTAGGATGCACAATATGGGTTATTAGGGGCCTATTAGTGATGATGTAAATGTCAAATAGGGCTTGAGACAGATGAATCAATGTGAAAGTGTAACTAGATACACTTTCAACACTAAAATGAGGTCCACATAGCCTAGAAAGGCATAAGAACCAATGTGAATGTGCAAGACACATTATAACACTAGTTTAATATTAAGTTTACTTTAAAAACCTTCAAGATTGATGTAATAATGTTATTAAATACATTTATAATGTTGAATTAGAGAGAAATAGGTTCATTAAGTCTAGAAAAGTGTGAAAACATCTTACAACACTTTACAAGATCTTAAAAGCATATTATTCAATTTATAAGGGCCCAAAACTTAGTGTGGATGCATAAAATGCCTCACAACACCAGATTAAGACCTCATTAAGTCCATTTTATCATGAATTAATCTCATGTCAATCAAAGGGTCATTTTTTCTATGACACATTTATCCCCCACTTTAGTGAGAGGATGAAATTGCTTCAAACTCACACTAAAGTAGACATTCAAGAGAGATCCACATGTAGGTCAAGTTCCCAAGATACAAAATCATGTAAAGGAAAGATCTAGAAGAAAAGATGTACTCACTCTAGGGCCATAGAACTTCAGGTCATCTGTGAGGTGAGAAGGCCACAACATACTCATTTTGGGGCCACAAAACTAGTTGTCTGTGGGGTGAGAAAGCCAGAACAAATAAGATACATACACTAGTTGGTATGCACTCACAAATGAAAAGGTGGCTATGGGGAAATGTCATGCCACTAGGTGGGCTTCTCGCTTAACCATATCAAAGTTATACCTCCTAATAACTTTAATAAGGTGCCACAGAGGAAAATGATGGTTTGAGCTCTGTGAGGTAAGAAAAACTTCATATGCTTGACACTCATAGAAATTGCTAATGCAGAATAGTGTAAGAATTGTTCAAAGGTATTTTTCTTTGTTTGTGCAAGGTCTCATCTTAGGTAACATCATTTTCAATGTATCCAAGAGAGGATAAGTGCAAACAATCTCATCCTGGGTAATGTTGTACCTAATGCTTCCAAGAGAGGGAATCACAAGAAAGAGAAAATCACACAATCAAATGTGAGTAGTGATGTATTCCCCCACTTTAAAGTGGTTGCGAGCACCCATACTATAGGAAATTTCTTTAAAGTAGAAGAGAAAGAAGAAGTCATGAGAGCTTACTTGAAAAGCCCTATTCCAAGTCATATGTTTCTGATAAGTTGCATCATGAAAGAGAGAGAAGTATGTCATATGTGAGCCACCTTAAGACATGTCATCCATATCCTAAGCTTGCTCTTAAGTATTCATGAAAGGTTAATGATTAGCTAAAGGAGGAAACAAAAAGTGACATATGAGGACAAGGCTACGAAACCCCTTTTCCCCACTTAGTGCAGGATAAAGGTGAGCGGAAATGATTGATGAAATGCATGCTAGAGTGAAAATCAATATCAATTAGAGGAATGGGGTGTCCCCACATAGGGAAGCAGATGAAATTCCTGAAAATGTTGTATTTAACGACTCAAGGCATTACATTCATTAGTAGTGTGACCATGAACTCTATGATATGCACAAAATGAAGTCTTGGGATAAAATTTCTTTCGAGTTCTAGGAGGGAGGGTGATCAAGTGATCTTGGATGAGTCTCAACAACATATCCTCTTGATTAATGGGAGAAGATGTTCTTGTGGTTTGTTTCAAAGATACATCTTGCGTAGTAGTGGATGTCATACTTACACAAGTGTCTCTAGAGTGCAAGAATTTATTATTCTTAAATTATAGGAAGATATAAAATCCAATGAATTCAAATTATGAACATTTTGGAAGATGACATTCTCATTAAGCGAAGGTGTAGTTAAAGGATGATGTTGAATACTACTAGTTGTTAAGGATGATGTAGGAATGTGTTTTGTGAGATTGTTGATGTTGAGTGAAGGTCTGGACAAAGGACAATAACCAAGACCATGGTTTGTTTACCGTGTTTTAAGCTCTATAGGGTTGCAGATACCTTGTTCTCGAGCACCACATCCTTTTCCACTATATCCCTATTGTTTTATGAGTTTATACCATTTTCCATAAAGCATTTTCATTACTTTGGAATTAGGTGGTTGTTCGTTATTGTGTTCGTGAAAGGTTGTTGTGTAGTTTACTCTGTTGTCTAAAGTGGTAGAGGCAGATGCTTTCCAAAGGGTGTCTGAATGTTGGGTTGACATGATGGTTGGTTGTTCTTGTGTTTCCTCTTTCTTTTGTGTGAATATGTATTCACCCATAACTGATGGTGTGAATTCTAAGGATCCCTAATTGTCACCAAATAATTTAGATGACCATTTATTATCGTTGTGTTCAATTTCTATGTTGGATGTTGGAAGCAAATTTCAAGCTTGAGATCTACTTCAACTTGATAAATGCTATTGTTATTGTGATAGGGTGAATTTAAGTGCTAGAAAATGAGCAGTAAACAAAAGAAAGCAAATAACACTAAAAACACTCTACACCTCAAGATTAGCCTAGTTGGATCCAATACAAAATAAAGATGAAAAATGGAACCTTTTACCTTGTCACGAATCGATCCTTTGGTTGGCCCTTCGATCTTTGGTGTTGTATGCTCATTGGATGGAAAGAGATGCAAACTATAGGATGGATGCAAAAAGGATGGAAGTGGATGCAAGCATGAAAAATGGCTAAGTATGGATTGATAAAGAAATTTGCAAGAGTTTGGCTACTATGAATGATCTCCCCCTAAAATGAGAGAAAAGAAGGGGTATTTATAGAGATTTTAGAATTCTCTAGGGAAATGGACAGTCAAGATTGAGCCACCAAGATCAAAATGTAGGGCTAAGGTGAGTTGAGAACTCACAAGCCCTCACATCTTGACATGTGGCATGTGATATGGCTTAAAAAGGGTGATGTGTATATGAGGTGGAAGGATAGTACATGACATGGAGGTGGTACATAGTACCTTGGGATTGGGACAAGATCTCCTCATAAAGGAGGTATTTGTCACCATGTGGGTGAGAGGACATGTGGGAATTAAAAAATCCTCAAAAATTCTTATGGTGATGAGAGAAGGAATTTAAAATTCCTTTAAATGCATTGGCGGATTAAATGTGAATTAAAAATTCACATGGGGAATGGAGTGCCTTGTTCAAAAGGAGAAAGCTTTTAATGAAGTTGACTAAAGACACATCCCATAAATGATATGGGGATTAGAGATTACCTAATTAGGTGATTAAGGTTGTGCAAGTACTTGATTAGACCAATTCATGACTCATTAGAGGCAAGTGGGAAATTATGGAGGATGGGACCCGAATGATGATTAGGGGTGTGCACATCTTAATCATAAATTAATTATGACTAAGAAAGACGGTTAGATTGTTAAGAGGGATTAGAAACCAACTTGCAAAAGTTGGAGGATATGACAATAAGAGAAAAAATAAGGAATTTAAAAATAAATTTAAAATTCCAAAAGATAATATGACTAAATTAAATAAAGTGATGCATTTATTTAATTTAGAGAGGAAAGAGGGGAAAAATATTTATTAATTAAATACTTTGGGAAACCTTATGGAAGACATGAAATATTAATTAAATGAGTGGTTTAATTAATACTAGCAAAGAGGATGAATTAAATGAGTAAATGGATGATTAAGGAGACGACTTTGACCATATGAGAGTGGTCAAATTTGGATTTCTACATTTTTCCCCTCTTTGAAATACTATTAGGATAATAGGGTTTCGAAGAAAAATAAAATACAGACGATTCTATGGAAGAAGCAACTAAAAAAGAGATGCCCCGGCATGGGAGAGATTGCGTGAACTACCTGAATGAAGGACAAATAGAGGGGATGCCCCACACTTGCAAGGGATGGCTTATGATGAAAGGTTGGGAGAGAATGGTAGGGTATGCCCCCTCGAGAAGGGGACAGGGATGGAAAAGGGGCTCGAAGCAAATTCTCGAAACTATGAAGTGGTATATGTCGATGGAAAGAGCACAAAAAATCATGAAGGTTGGAGCTTGAACAGAGAAAAACGGGTTTACAATGTGGAAATGGTGGCCTCCAGAAGATAAGAAGGGGAGGGAATTAGTTGAGGCTAAAAAAGGTTAAATAAAAGGAAAAAATTCCTTTCATTTTAAAGAGTGAAAAAAGGGGGGGAAAATCTATAAAAGGTAATTGAGGGAGTTACCTCTCCTCATTTGCACAGCTATCAAGTGAGCAGAAGAGGAAGAAGAGGAGAGAGCCAAAGGGAGGAGACACAATGTTGCAATACGATTTAGACATCATTCATCAGGGAGACGAGAGATGATGATTCTTAGCAAGTGTGTTGTGCCACACCAGGTGAGTCTGAAACCCCACTTTGTGATTTTAGTCAATTTTTTCAATTTTTTGCAAAAAGAAAATTATGGGTTTTGAGGGGTTGCTTGGGAGGAAAAATGGGTTAGTGGAAATTTTTTTCAAGAAAACGATTTGGGAGGGTGGCTAGACAGGCCTGGGCGAGTCCTCCCGAGCTCGGGTGGGTTTTCCTAGCCAACGCGGGCGAGTCCACCCGGGCTCGGTGGAGGCCCGCCTTGCCAGCCCGGGTGGGTCCACCCAAGCTGGATGGAGGCCCACCCAGCCAGCGTGGGTGATTTTGTGCAGCTAGCCTGGGCGCGGACGGGCTCACCCTCGAGCTCGAGCAAATCCGCCCAAGGGTCGAAGGGAAGACGAGACAACCAAAATAAGCTACAGGCAGGGGGAAGGGATGGTTAAGGGAAATCCTGGAGCAGGAAAAAGTAGGAAAAGATGACGCTAGAAGAGATTGATAAGGTGTCATTGTTATGGATGTAGAAGGTGGAGATTTTGTGGACGCTAGAGAGATGGTCTAAGGTGTTGATGAGATGCATGGCATGGATGATGGGTGCGGAGCACCATGATTGGTAGAGGTAAGATTACTTCATATGATGACATATCTGATGATTAAGGCCCACATGGCCATGCTGACAACCCTGATAGAGTGCTGGGACTCGGTGACATCGACGCTCCATCTACTGACTGGGGAGATGGCGGTGACCTTGGAGGAAGTTTGGAAAATTTTGAGGCTCCCTATAGCAGGGCTTGCAGTTAGCGAGTATTGGTCAGCAAATTAGGCACTGGATGAGTCCGTGCATGTTGTTTTTAGCAATGATGATCTATCAGTTTAGCAGGGGCAGCTGGATGTGGACAGGTGTTTGTCCTGCAGAGTACCAGTATTGTCTTTGTACTTAGTGGGATCCTAGTGCTAGATCAGAGTGGAAGATTCCTGCATCTTAGTTTCGTTGAGGTGATTCAACATATCATCAAGGGCCAAGAGGGGTAGTTTGCATGGGGACATGCATGCTCGCACAGCTGTATTAGGGCATGCAACAGGTATGCTACCGGAAGGCACTGACTATGGCCCATGTCACACTACTACAGGTTTGGGCGTGGAAGCACATCAGGGTGACTAGACCGATTGTGCACAGATTAGGAGAGCAGGATGACAGAGAGGTCGTGGCCTATGGTTGGGGAGTAGAGGCAGGAGCGATACTACGATATCGGGATGTGAGAGATGTAGATATATGGAGGAGAAAGTTAGATGATGTGCAGACGGAGATGATAGTATGGCGTCCTTATATGCTGTGGCATTTTAGGGGTTGGAGGGGTGATGAGGAGGCACACAAAATTTACTTCTTCACCCATTGTTATATTGTTGGGAGAGTTCCGTTTATAGTGGAGCTACATAGACCCGATCGGGTGACACAACAGTTTGGAGTGAGATAGGACATTCCCGCGCTGCGAGTGAGATTTCAGTGACTGTCACAGGAGTGGCCATGGGGGGCCCCACTAGGCCTGGATGCAGTGTGGGTGGAGCTAGCGACACTAGAGTTTATGCCATACCTAGATGGGCGGGAAGGGCAGAGGGATGCAAGGGTGATAGATCGATATTGGCAGTGCTTCAAACGACATCCACCACCACAGATTACCCTAGTAGTATCAATTGAGGGAGCACTAGGGTTTGGATTAGAGGATGAGAGATGACTGAGGGAAACGAGACTGGTACCCCAAGGATGATAGAGAGGAGGTTAGGTGAGAGGAGGATAGCAGGGGGAAGGACAGGAGGCGATGGAAGCAGCTGAGGAGCCAGCAAGTGCAACCAGGAGGGGGAGAGAGGAGGCTATTGGAACAGCCGAGGAGCTAGTGAGGGCAGCTAGGAGGAGGAGACGATGGGACAGATCCTAAGGGGATGGAGCAGAGGAAGGAGAGGATGAGGTCAAGGTTGCATTGTAGCAGGATAGCGGGCCAAAGATCCAGGGAGAGAGGAGCCAGGAGGCATGCGCATCCCCAGGATGTTAGTATTAGGAGAGAGGAGGTTGACACCAGCAGAGCATGGGAGATATAGGAGCCAAACATGGCCATAGGAGGGCATCAACAACAGAGACAGGAGGAGGGCGAGGCCAGCGGAGCGCAGGAGAGGATGACAGGGAGAGAGGGAGCCCCTTTAGTGATAGACATGGATGCAATGTAGGCATCAGCAGAGAGTGAGGGGTATGAGCCATGGGAGATGGACATTGACACTGATGTGTATGACATTCGAACACTATCGACAGCACCTCCCCGAGGAGAGGATCTTATGGTGGTGCTGAGAGAGACTCTGGAGAGACTACACCTCAACGAGCAGCGATCTCGACAGACAGAGGTAGAGCGGATTAGATTAGAGGCAGTGTTGAATGAGCTACAGGAACAATTCATCCAAGGTGAGAGAGATTACGCAGTCCTGGCGGGGCTGGTGTCCAGTGTGGAGAGGAGATTGATGAGAGAGAGATGAGGCACGGGATGAGGTAGTTGACCTACAAGCAAAGATAGAGAGATTGCGAGCAGAGGTGGCTAGGGAGCATTAGGAGGGAGATGCAACAAGATGGGAGCAAGATCATTTGGTGGATGAGGCAGTGATACAACATGATGTTGGAGGGGTGACAGGGTAGGAACCATCAGAGACTAGGATAGGGACTGTCAAAGATATAGAGGGTCTACAGAGATAGCTAGAGCAATTATGGAGAGAGAGAAGATTGGTACTAGGAGTGGGTTGAGCTTAGAGACATAGTGGACTATTTAGAGTAGACAATTAGGAACATGGGGTTGATGCAGCGAAGAGAGGAGACAAGGAGAGAGATGTGCATGTTGTGGTCAGAGAGAGATTTGGCACATGCATAGGTGTAGGTCTTAGAGGAAGACAGGGATGTGGTACAGGAATGTGCTTAGGTGGCTCTGGAGAGATAGGGATTCAATAGTGTCATAGGTGTCAGGTCTACGACGAGAGCGAGATTCTGCCATGTTGAGACTGCAGGCACTTTAGAGGGATAGGGATGCAGCAGAGGCTCTGGCACAGGCCACACAAAGAGAGAGAGATGTTGTAGAGGTATGGATGCAGACACTACAGGGAGAGCGAGACACAGTAGTGCCTTAGTGGCAGTCAGTGCAGGTTAGTGATGTGATAGGGATTGATACACAGGGGTCACAAGGGGAGAGGGATGCAATAGTGGCTAGGGCAGCGGCTGTCGAGGAGATGAGAGATCGGGTTAAGGAAGAGATGGCATAGTTATAAATATCTTAGGAGGCCTGGGAGCAAGAGAGGAGATTGATCACAAGAGATCAGGATAGATATCGTTAGGAGCAAAATTTCATTCGTGTTCAAGTTGCTAAGCTAGAGGAGAATGAGGCAATATTTTGGATGGTCGCGTGCTACCATGCAGTTCCAAACTCAGCACAACGGATGTTCCAGTATGTTCAACAAACACCACAGATGCCAGTGCCATCTCAATCATTGGGGTCATGGACCCGAGGTTATAGTGATTCACTAGGTGTTTCACTAGGCAGGAGATCAATACCTAATTCGCCACAGAGATCAGATGTGGGTAGCTCATTTGGGAGATGAAAGGATACTAAGTTTTTGATAGATGCAGGTGGAGCGTGTAGTACTTATTGACAAAGATTAGAGATGCTCTATATCTCTAGATTTTATACCTTATTTGATGATGTATGAGGGTTATGTGATGGATATATGATAGATTTTGATGTATGATGGATATATGGCATACATTGTATTACTTTTATTATGATATGGGATAGTCCTTATTGACACTATGTAGTATGTTTCTTGTGATGGGTGATTCAATTTATGTATGCACATGTATATGATATTTCCTTCTTATGTAGATGGATACTTTGGTTTATTTATGCACATGTTTATGATACTACATGCTTATGTGGATGTATGAGTATATGATACTTCATGCCTATGTGGATGTATGAGTATATTTATTTATTCACATATTTATGATATGACAATGGATGATTGGGTTTATGTACTTGTGGGATATGGATGATTTTATTAATGCAGATATTCACATGGTGATATGGTGTATGCAAATGTTATATCTATGATGACTTACGTGTATGGATGCCTAGTTGATTTATTAACATGTATGTATATGGGTATGATGAATTTTGTATGAATATTTTATATATGTAGGATGTGATGTATTATGAGTCTGACACTTTGTGATGCAGGTGGCGATATATGTGTGGTTCTAACGCATTGTGATGCATGTGGAGATGTATGTGTGCTTAATAGAATGAACTTAATATGTGATCATGCTCTTGTAATTTATAGTGAATTAATAATGAAAGGAAATAACACATGGTCATAAGCATCAATAAGAACTGACATGATAATGGAAGATGGGTATGTAGTGATTGTAAAAAATGGGTGTAATTTTTCACCTATCAAAAAATTTTACTATCCTGAGAGGAATGGGAGAGAGCGGGATAAAGTATCTGCACAACCAAAATCACAGGGTGAATGCAATGCAGTAGATGATGAAATGCAATCCTAATATGAGTTTCCATCTTTGGAGCACTAATTTTTTCTATAGCATAAGATACCGAATACCCTGATATGTAAGACCAAGGCGAGTTGGCATCCAATGCATGAAACAAACATAACAAACAGAAAGGCTACCCCAACACCCCAAGGTCATGATGACCTTGGTTGGGCCAGGTATTGGGATAACTACAAACACACAAGGATGCCCCAGCATAACACAAGACTTTAGGGATCTTGGTGGGTACTATGTGGGACAACCGAGAAGACAACAACAAAGAAAAGACCAAGATGAGCCCCTATGTAGACAAGTCAAAGCACACCATGATATGATGGATCAAGGCGACTATGACAAGTGTTGATAGTGAGCTTAAATGATAAATAAAACCCAAAACATCAAAGATCACAATCAATTTCAAAACGTCCTTTGCCATAGGATCAAGGGGATGGATGGGATTGATGAGGTCTGCTAGGAAGGATGCATCCTATTAAGACCGATGATGGATACTAAACTAGAATGACCTAGTTTGATGCCAGATGTTTTTCACTAACCAAATCTTTTGATAATAGGGAATTTTATTTGAGAATAATGAGCCATACAAGGGCATAGACTAACATACCCTATAGACCTAGGGGCTCAAGGGCCGATCAGAGATTAGTCTTGCCTACGTGAAAGTGTAGAGCCCTCGTAGCTCATGAAAAGAACATGGATAAAATGGAAAAAGGATGGTGAAGACATATGATTGATGACCAACCTGTGATGGTCAGAATAACCCGAGGCAGATCAAATGATAAGCCTTGCCTACGTGACAATGCAAGGGAAACGTAGTTTGATTGGTTACGCAATAGGATGAGATCTAGATGAAGACCAATGCGATGGATGATCCTATGTGATGAAACAAACCGATCAATGAGGAGAAGAATGACATAAGCTCAAAGTGGGATACTAAAAAGCTCAGGATGGGGGATAGGCTAGATGGGTCATCCAATGCTCAATCAAAATATACCAAGTGGCCAAGGATGGGATGGGTGAGGATGATAGTGCAGATGAAAGCATAAAATAACTAGGATGCCAAGTAGATAATGATTAAGCCCTCTACGGATGATGCCTGTTACCAGGTTTTCACCATCCATACTTATCCCACTTGCCACCAAAAAGTGGTTTTCACCATAGGACGAACTTATTTCTCTTTACTATTTTTTGGATTTTTTTCATTTTTCTAATAGGTGGGGTTACCAAGTGGACTTAGGCATATAACTCCTTTAGATGCATGATGTTGATGGGTTTGTCAAGGGGTTTTCCTTCAAGAGTAGTCAACCTGTCTGCCCCAAATCCATCTTTGGTGGCTATGATATAAGGCCCCAACTAGTTTGGATCAAATTTTCCTTTCTTGTCTCGGTCTTGTTTAGTATGCTGATTCTCTTTGAGGACAAGACCACCCACCTGAAACTATCGAGGGTGAACCTTCTTATTATAGTGACGCTTGAGGCAGTTCTAGTATGCTTGTAGGTGATCGTAAGCTTTGATTCTCCTTTGATCAAGTAACTCCAGTTGTGCAAGCTGTGCAACACGAGCATCCTCCTCACTAATAAGATTTTTTAGGGAAATTCTCAGTGATGGGATCTCAACTTCAATTGGCAAGATGGCTTCGGCACTATAGACTAAAGAATAGGGAGTGGCCCCTGTAGGGGTGCGGATGGAGGTGCGATATGCCCAGAGGGTGGGATGAATATGGAGGTGCCAATCTCGAGCGGTGTTATTGACAAACTTTTTAAGGATGCAGATGAGGGTCTTGTTGGTTGCTTTTGCCTAACCATTTCCCTGGGGGTAATAAGGTGTTGACCAATGATCCTGGATGTGAAAGGTGTCATAGAGGTGTTTCATGGCTTGGTTTTTGAAGGGTTTTCCATTATCAGATAGGATGGTAGATGGGATACCATATCTACAGAGAATATGGTAAAGGATGAACTTTGAGATCTGAATACCAGTGATCTATGAGAGCGGCATGGCTTCCACCCACTTAGTGAAGTATTCAGTGGCAGTGATTATGAATGTATAGCCGTCAGATGATGGTGGGTAAATCTTTCCAATCAAGTCAAAACCCCATTGAGAGAAGGGCCACGGTGCTAGGAGGGGCTGAAGATCCTATGTTGGAGCATGAATCAAATCTACATGTTGTTGGTATGGAAGGCACTTCTTCACAAATTCACAAGCATCATGCTCTACTATAGGCCAATAATACCCAGCTCGGAGAATCCTTTTGGCTAGGGCCATACCATTTGAGTGAGCTCCATAAACACCACTATGTAGCTTCGTTAGTGTCATGTGGACTTCAGTCTCATTTAGACACCTAAGGAGGATCCCATCATACCTACGATGATAAAGTGTATCACCGATGATAATGTAATAGGCCGAATGTTGAATAAAAGATTTTTGTTGGTTCTGTGTGAGGTCTAGGGGTGGGATATTATCATGGAGATAGGTATATATGTCTTGGTACTAGGGAGAGGTGGGACCTACAATATCGCACACCATATTAGTCTCAAGAATATCATAAGCTAGGATTAAGAGTTGTTCGAAAAGGAACTCACATTTCATCTGGTCTTTAGGCATGTCAATCAGGGAACCAATAGTGGCCATTGCATCTACTGCTTTATTCTGTACCCAAGGAATTTGGTCAAATTGTATGAAGGTGAAATATTTCTTGAAATCATCCACCATGCACTTATAGGGTAACAACTTATCATCCTTTGTGAGGAATTCATCATTAACTTGCTTGATGACTAATAATGAATCACCAAAGATTTTCAAGTGAACTAGTTATATGCCACTGTTTTGCAATTTAGAGGTCGGTAAGGAGGGATTCATACTCTACAATGTTGTTGGTACATGGGAATGCTATCCTGAATGATTTTGGAATGTAGTCATCTTGAGGGGTAACTAATAAAATTCCCTGCGCCTGATCCATTATGAGTGTATGAGCCATCAAAATACAGTGTCCAAGCTGGTGCTTCTGTAACTATGTAAACTTCTTTGTCTAGAAATTCAGTGTCCAGAGGGTAAGCATCTACTAATGGTGCCTTGGCCAACTGATTAGCTACGACCTATCCCTTCATGGCTTTCCGCTCCGCATACTCTATGTCAAATTTGCTTAGGAGCATGACCCACTTGGCCATATGGCTAGTCAGAGTGGTTGTAGATAAAAAATATTTCAGTGGGTCAATTTTAGCAATTAATTTTACTGGATGGCTAAGCATGTAGTGTCAGAGTTTTTGTGTACTAAAGACTAGTGCAAGGCAGGCCTTTTCCATGGGAGAGTACTTTAATTCATAGCTAACCAATGTCTGACTGATCACCCTCTCCTTCGATGATTCATCATGTTGTGCCAACAATACCCCTAGCACGACTGAAGTGGCAGAGATATACAACAGGAGGGGTTTCCCTAGAATAGGTGGCATCAAGTTCAGAGGATGAGCTAACTATTCTTTGATCTTATCGAAACCTGTTTGACACTGTTGGTTCAATCGGAAGGTGGAGTCTTTCTTCAGGAGATGAGTGAATGGCTGACACTTATTCATGAGCTAGGCTATGAACCAATAGATGGATTGTATCTTCCCTTGGAGGCTTCTTAACTATTTCAGATTGCGCAAGGGTGGCATGTCCAGGATAGCCTTCACCTTGGCGGGATCAACCTCAATACCCCTTCGAGAGACTATGAAACCAACAACTTTCCTAACGTGACACTGAAGAAACACTTTTTTGGATTTAGCCGTAACTTGTAATGCTCCAACCATTCAAGGATCTTTTTTAGGATGGTAGGATGTTCTGCTCATGTTCTGTATTTTCCTAATAAGTTTTCGACATAATCCTCCATGATGATATGGATGAGGTCATGGAAGATGACCATCATTTCCCTCTGATATGTTGCCCCCACATTTTTGAGACCAAAGGGCATAACATTATAGCAGAAAGTACCCCAAGGTGTTGTGAAGGTGGTCTTGTGTTGGTCCTTAGGTGCAATTCGAATCTAATTATAACTAGAGAAGCCTTCCATAAGGGATAACATCTCATGTCCTGCTGTGAGGTCAACCAACATATCAATGTTAGGTAGAGGGAAGTCATCTTTTGGGCAGGCCTTATTAAGATCCCTAAAGTTTGTGCAGATCTGAATGTCTCCATTTGGTTTGGAAACTGGTACTATATTGGAGATCCACTCAGAGTAGTCAATTTGTTTGATAAAACCTGCATCTAGTAACTTCTCCAATTCCTTCTTGACTAACAATGCTACATGTTGATGCATTTTGCAGAGCTTCTATTTGAAAGGCTTGGCATCTAGGTGAACGTCTAGATGATGAACCACTAAGGCAAGGTCTAAGCCTAGAATGTCTAAATATGACCAAGAAAAATTAATGATTCCCTCTTGGAGTAGCTGCATGATGACTGGATACTCTTGCTCTAAGAGTGACTTAGCTACATAGGTGATCTTAGGATTTTCAGAAGTACCCAGATTAACTTCGCGAGTCTCTTCAATTAAAATGGATGACCATGTAGATAGATGAGTTCCCACAAGGGGAAGATGAACATATCCATCCTCCAGTGCCTCTTCGAGGTTTTTTCCATCAGATGCATCCTTTATTTTTACTTTTTCAAGGTCAGGAAGTGCCTCGGGGAGGTTTTCACTAGATGACCACTTTTTAATTTTCTTATTCTTATTTTTGTGACTGGAGTGTTCATCCGCTCCCAATCCCATGAGGTTGACATATGTATCCGTAGACATATTGATAGGCGTGTTGTCATGTAGGTCCCAATCAATAAGCTCAAGGTGATGAAGGGATAGGCTAATGGTACAAAAGGATAGGCATTCAAACATGGATGATAGTTCAATGTGATCGATGTCATCATATGCATGCATGATGGATTCCTCCTCTGGTATGTCTTCCAATGAGCCATCATCCACGATGACACTATTGGAGGTGTTAGATGATGTTGTAGGGCCTTTCTACTTTTTATCATATCTGATGCCTATGTTCTTTGGTAGCTTTGATGTATTAATAGGCTGCCACCACCCCTGTTCTTCTTTACCTAGGCCCCTACCTTGGTAGTTATACTTTTCTACAAACTTAGCTGACTAAGGATATGCTTCTTGAAAATATTTTTTTAGAGTGGGATTTGGTTGGGGTTCTTCTCAGTATACCCATTGACTTATATTCTCTTCTGGTGCATCTATCTTGATACTAGGGCACCTGAAAGTGGTGGTAGGGATGTTTCTACCATCGAAGGTGACAGTCTTGTTTTCCTTTGGAGTAGCATGTGAAGGTTGACCATACTCGTGTGGTGACAATAGCATGGTTGCTACATTAAGAGCAGTACGCATTTTGTATTCACCACACCCTTTTTCATGATCTGGACTTTTGTGACTATAGGATTATTGGTGGAAGATGGAGTGGTTGTCATGCTAGAGGGTGGATTAGTAGATGATGACAGAGATGCCACCATTTTGACCCCAGTACAATGATGTAAATGGGGAAATAACGCTTCTAAAGCATGGCATTATTCAAATGGTTGGGGGTTTGCATAGATGGTGACTTCTTGTCTGTTGACTTGGAATTTTAGGCACTGATGGTACATGGAGGGGATGACTTGCATAGCATGGAGCCATGGGTGACCAAGGAGGAGATTATATGGAAAGTCCAAATCAAGGACATGAAAGGTAGTGTACTGAACCACATGTCCCACTTAGATAGGAAGACTAATAATTCCCTCTAAATTCCTTTGTGCATTATCATAGGCCTTGATTGTGATGATCTGATTACTTAAATTTGCTTGAGTATACCCCACCTATTTTATGAATTTTAGAGTACACAGATTGAGGGTAGAGCCATTATCTACCAAGACCCTATTTATTTTATGACAGGCAACCACGACTTCAATATGCAAGGGGTGATTATGATTGACATCGATGTTTGGCATGTCATTTTGGCTGAAGTGCAACTGATAAGATAAAGCTAGGTGTCCTACCAAAGCTTGGAATTGTGTAGGATCAATGTCATTAGGCACATGGGTTTCCTGTAGGGCTCTATTGAGGATTTCTTGATGTACAGGAGAAGACTTAAGCAAATCCAAAATGGCGATATGAGCAGGGGTCTTTCCTAAGTGATCAAGGATGTTGTACTGAGAGCTTACAGGAGTTGATTGGGTGGGTGCAGAGGTTGTAGGGATAGTGATGTGGGCTCATCGTGTAGTCACATCACACTGAGGGTATTTGGATTTGACATGTATTATAGATACATAGGGTTCTACCTGCTCAATGTAATGGATAAAACCCTCGTAATTGAGGGGTACATTCTTATAGCTTATGTTATTTGTGTTGTTGTCTTGGGGATTGCTGTTGGAGGTGCTCACACCTTGATTATGGTTTGGAAAGGCGTTTTGATATATCTATAATTGAGCATTGGACGATGAAGCTTCACTAGTGTCAACTTTGATATCTCCTGAATAAATAAGATCTTTGATTGTATGGAGCTCACAATATTCATTTTCCCTAAACCATGCAGGCTTGGGTTTGGATTCGTAAAGTGGCTTGGTGATAGGATACGTGATTGGATAGTTGATTTGTAACAACTTATTGAAGAAGACACTCAGGGGTTCTCCTAATTGAGCATACTGACATTTAGTGTTCCACTAGTTGTTCTAATTTGACTGTTGAGGAGGACGAGGCACCCCCTGTGGTACAAATATGGCGTTAGGTATGGATGGTTGTTGTCTCTAAGATGTATTAGCCACTTGGACATGTTTAGTACTATTAGTCATGCCATCATTCATTGTGTTCTTGTTCTTGTTCCAAAAATGTGGCTTATCTTCAAATGACCTTTCTTAATCATGGCTATGTATTTTAATGGCTCCTTTGGCAACAAGGGTGCATTCAAGGATAGGTCCCTTTTCCACTATCTCCATGAAAGTGGTGATGCAATGTAACCTAATGTTATGAGCCATGTCAGGATGAGAGTTCTCCATGAAGAGGGTGACCATGTCCTCTTTTAGAGGGGTTTTCATTCAGCTTGCTAATGCATGCCACCTTTGAATGTAGCTAGCAAAGGTTTCACCCTCACGTTGTTTCTCTTTGATGAGATCTATGGTGTCAGTGTCATCCAAATTGAAGAAGAAGTAGGATACAATTTTTTTTGACAGGTCCAAAAAATATTTTATGGACCTATGTCTGAGGCTCATGAACCAATCTAGGGCATTGTGTGTCAGGCTTCGTGAGAATAGGTGCAAGAGATAGTTGTCATTGTTCATAAATTCTTGACACTGGGAGTAAAACTCCTGTAAGTGGGCCTTGGGATCCTTGTTCCCCCTATATCTGTCAAATTTTGGTATTTCAAAATGTTTAGGGAAGGGGATCAATGAGATGGAGGGATCGAATGGATATGGGCATATGTCCTCGAATTTGAATGATTGTTTGCTAGTCCCTACCTAAAGATCTTTTAGAGTGGCTTTAATTTCTAGCAAATTTGAGTTGACTAGTGGTGGGTTGGATGGATATAAATGGTAGGACGATAAAGGATCCTATTGAAAGAGCATCAAATTGTTGAGGTATGGGTTTGGATGGTGGAGTGATGACATGCCTTGTTGGTATGCCAGGGGATTTTGTTGATATGTGGGTTGTTGTTGTGAGGTATAGTATGGAATTGTTTCATAGAAATGTGAGGTAGGCTATTGAGGAGCTTGGATGTGATGTTGTGGATTGACCTATTGATACTGAGGGTATTGTTGTGATTGTTGGGAGGCCACATAAGGTGGTTGCTACTGGGATTGCTATTAGTAATAATGATGTTGTGGTGGTTGTTGATGTGATGTGAGATGTTGTGTGGGCTGAGATGGGATGTTGTATTGTGTTTGAGCTCATGGTCGTAGGATGGATGTGAGGAAGGGGGATATGGTCTGAGTGGGAGGTTGAGACAGATTGCTTTGCAGCTGAGATAACATAGGGGGTTTTGCAAGGGAGGTTATTGGGTACACAAGGGGACATTCAGAGGTGGTAGATTAAATTGGGGGGCTGTGGAGATGCATATGAAGTTTATGGAAAGTTTATGGCCCTAGAAGGTGCAGGTAATGCAGTGAAAGGGGTTCCCCCAGTGTTGATAGGAGGCGGATTTGAAGGGGGTGGTGCCAGTAGCATTAGTGGTTGTGGTTGTAGGATGTTTTGTGGCATGCCAAAGGCAAAAGGATCATTGGGATTAGTGGTTTTGGCAGCCCCTATGACTAAGATTTTTGGATGCGGGGGATTGCTAACGGGATACAAAACAGCGTTGCCGAATTCATTTTGATGCCAACCTTCTATGGGAGGAATATTGGGGATGTATGAACTACCTGGTACATTGTGTGAACCTTGGGGTATATTACGTGCAGAATTGCCATACTTGGATAGGTCGATACCTGATGGCAGTTTGACACCCTTGTCAATTAAGTGAGCAAATATTTTTTTGCCATGTTTTTCAAGAAGCCGATCTATCATTTGCACATTGACCAAGTTACTAAAGTGTTCCTCAAATGTAATTTCAGGTTGAATGCCCATGTTTTCATCCCCGGGGGATGATGTGTTTTGATCATCGATATTGGATTGTGATAATGTTCCATTGTGTGGATCTCGAGGGATGTTAGCACTGTTATTGGGGTCTTGTGAGGCATTGGCTACGTTGTTCGAGTGTTGAGAGATGTTTGGTGGGGATTGTTGTTCGACCATTTTCCCCATTTGTGAGCGGGTCTGAATGGGCATGCAAGATGATATGATGGAAAAGGATGCTAGAATGACCTTAGTGTTGAAATGATCAATTTGATTTGATGATTGATTAGCCAATGAGGATGTGGCTCGATAGGATTGATTTGATTTTGATGATTAATTTGTCGATGAGGATGTGGCTTGATAGGATTGATTAGATTTGTCTGAAGTGGATTCAGTTGATTGGTAGATAATGAGTCAATTCGAATTGGATGATATAATAATTCAATTTGGATTGATGATTGATTAGGATGAATGATAGTGATCAGAATCTGAAACAAAGTTCAAGAGTGATCCTTGGTAATACATGTTGATTAATCGATTAAAGGGGAGATGTATGATAATGACACTGAATCCAACCTAAGATAGAAGTGGAATGATTGGGCTAACAAGGATGACCGACTTAGGATGGATGATGATCCGAAGTTGGTTTTGATTGATGACAATTAGAGATGAAAACCTAGGTCAATTTGGATAACCACTTTAACAAGGTTTCAATGGGATACCGATGGTCAGAAACGTGGAAATGACAATCAGATTGTAGGATTGAAATGGGTAAATGAGGACTTTGAATGGGTGAATGGATGCACGAGCTAAGGGGATGAATGTTTAGGATAGTGAACAAATTCCTGAAATAGATGCACAAATGTTTGAATGGGGAGACAAGTGATCGAGATGGTGAAACGAGGGTCCCGAATGGCGAAGCAGATAAAAAAGTCGATCGGTCAAGGGTTAGGTCTGCCCAAGGAGAAAAATTTGGTCAAATTTTGTTAAAACATGCTTGGAAGAAGTAGGTCAAAGGTTAGGTCTGCCCCTGGATGGGTCAGGTCTACCCAAGGAGCAAAAATTGGTCAAATTTGGTCAAAATAGGCCTAAAAGGGGTGGTCAACAGGTCAAGTCCACCCAAGGAGTAAAAATTCTTACAAAAGGAGGGAAAATCCAGCTATGTAGAGGTCAGGTTTGGCTGTTTGTTAGGGAAAATCTGGATGTCTATGAGCAAAAATCTGGCTGTCTACAGGTTTGAATTGAATTTTGACAAAAAGAGTAAGGAAAGGACTCAAAACACAATAATCATCAATCAAAAGGATATGGCTAAGTGAAATAAATTAGACAATCATTAGTTTCGCACAAAGAAGACAAATCAAACAACACAAGCCTAAGTCTAGTAGAAAGGGTATGGTCGACAAAGTCCTCTAATCTAAGATGAACATGGTCACTAGGGAGTCCTTGATATACACCCGATACCTGAGGCCCAAACTGTGAACACCAACCTGTTACAAGCATGATTCGAGAACCTTAAAGGCTTAGATCAACTCTTCACATCATCTCATTGCTTCACCAATTATAATGTGGCTGGATTGAGGTACAACTTTTGCTCTCCCCCCTTTATGTACCCCGCTGGTATGCATGGTTGGAATTTTCCCTTGGGGTGATGAAATTACCAAGCAGGTCCCGCTAAGAAAAATAAAAGGGGTGGACTCAAAGGACGTGGTAAGCTACAATTTCTCGTCACTTAGGATCACCGAATGGCACAAGGGGATTGGATACATCAAATAGCTCACCCAAAAACATGGCAAACAAAGTTGATTGACACCCCATAGTTCAATTATGTTCCTAAATTAGGGGTTCAAAACCCTTAAATAGCCAAAAAGATTGCCAAGAAGTGAAATTTTACCTTCTAGAAAATACTGTCTAGGGAAAATCTAGCTATCTATGAGGCCAAATCTGGCTATCTATCAGGTTAGTACCACCCCTCCATGAAATTTTTCCCAAAAACAACTTCTGAGGTCTGAGGAAGGCAGGTCCACCCTTGGAAAAAGGTCAAGTCTGCCTATGGAGGTCGAGTTCACCTATCTTTCAGGTCAGGTCTGCCCTTGTAGGTTGGGTCTACCCCTGGAAGGCCAAATCTGCCTCTCTGTAGGTTGGGTCCACCCCTTTGTAACCTATACCTTGCAAAAAGTCAAAAAATAACAAATGTGAAAGCAAGAGACCCGTTTGTGGGTCCCATCGGACATGCCAAAAATTTGATAGGGAAAATTTAAGTGCTAGAAAATGAGCAGCAAACAAAAGAAAGAAAATAACACTAAAAACACTCTACACCTCAAGATTAGCCTAGTTGGATCCAATACAAAATAAAGATGACAAATGGAACCTTTTACCTTGTCTTGAAACGATCCTTTGGTTGGCCCTTCGATCTTTGGTGTTGTATGCTCCTTGGATGGCAAAAGATGCAAACTATAGGATGGATACAAAATGGATGGAAGTGGATGCAAGCATGGAAAATGGCTAAGTATGGATTGAGAAAGAATTTTTCAAGAGTTTGGCTACTATGAATGATCTCCCCCTAAAATGAGAGAAAAGAGGGGGTATTTATAGAGATTTTAGAATTCTCTAGGGAAATGGATGGTCAAGGTTCAGCCACCAAGATCAAGATGTAGGGCTAAGGTGAGTTGAGAACTCACAAGCCCTCACATCTTGACATGTGGCATGTGATATGGCTTAAAAAGGGTGATGTGTATATGAGGTGGAAGGATAGAAATGACATGGAGGTGGTACATAGTACCTTGGGATTGGGACAAGATCTTCTCATAAAGGAGGTACTTGTCCCCATGTGGGTGAGAGGACATGTGGGGAATTAAAAATTCCTCAAATATATGGAAACATTCCATAAATGATATGGGGATTAGAGATGACCTAATTAAGTTGATTAAGGTTATGCAAGTACTTGATTAGACTAATTAATGACTCATTAGAGGCAAGTAGGAAATTATGGAGGATGGGACCCTAATGATGATTAGGGGTGTGCACATCTTAATCATAAATTAATTATGACTAAGAAATAGGGTTAGATTGCTAAGAGGGATTAGAGACCAACTTGCAAAAGTTGGAGGATATGACAATGAGAGAGAAAATAAGGAATTTAAAAATAAATTTAAAATTCCAAAAGATAATATGACTAAATGAAATAAAGTGATGCATTTATTTAATTTAGAGAGGAAAGAGGGGAAAAGTAATTATTAATTAAATACTTTCGGAAACCTTATGGAAGACATGAAATATTAATTAAATGAATGATTTAATTAATACCGGAAAAGAGGATGAATTAAATGAGTAAATGGATGAGTGAGGAGATGAATTTGACCATATGATAGTGGTCAAATTTGGATGTCTACAGTTATAAACATATTTCATTATATGATGAAGGGGTGAAGGCACTGCATTCATCTCATGAATCCATGGTTAGCCTAAAAGAAGATTATACAAAAGATCATAAGGTGTGACATGGATAGAAGTTTGCAAAGTAACCACCCCAACCTTAATAGGTAAAGTGATTACACTGAGTGGTTGCTTTATTGTATTGTCAAATCTTCGAATAGAGATGAAATAATGTATGATTTGTGACCTGTCAATTACTAATCAATCAAGGAGACTCAAACTACACACATTAAGGGCAGCAACATTATCTATGAGAGTGTGCTTTATCCTATTTCTTTGTAAAGGGAAGCTTCTTTTGTTTTATGAGTTAGGAGTTAAATTCAACATAGAAAGTAATGTATCTTTCCAGTTTCCTTAGTGTATATGGAAGTAGTATGAAGACACAAGTTTTCTGTACATTGGTGATTGTGCCAGATTTGTAAATGTTGCTTATTTGTCTCACCCACAATAGAAGCAACCAGATTTGAATCTACTTCATATTGAGTTCCAGAATGGTATTTATCTTAAGTTAATCATTTGATTTTGAAAGCTTTCAAGGAATGAAATCTCACTTTGTGTTTTGCTTAAATGGTAATCTATACTCAGTTGTTGAAATCAACACTGTGAATGAATGCAACTATGTGTTAATCGCAAGTTAATTTTGTTCTTTGGTTTTCAGTTAGCAATTCCTTGAAAGGTAATAAGTCTAGTTAAGTTAGGTGAAATATCATTCTTTTCAGTACCAAAACCTTGATCTATCTTGTTATGTTTCTTTAAAACCCTACTTAAAGTAGGTTTAAATTCATGTTTGATCTTAGAACAATCCAGAAGCTCATACCAGCAGGCCCCTTGAATATTACTGTTGCATTGACCACTGAGTAACATTAGCACAGTTGAGACCCAACTACAAAGACCTTGGGAGCTAAGGCATCCATGTGTTTCCTTTCTATTTCAGGAGAAGCAAAGTAGCAATGTTTTGCTTGCATTGTTGTGGTGCCAAAATCACTGTCAACAGGAACTGGTGCTAGAAGGAGGGCTAAAAGGGCAAGTTGGATAAAATTGGGTTTTTCTCCCCAGAAAGGCCCGACAGAGTTCTTCGATCAACTGGGAATCCATCATCTTTCATAAAACTCAAGACCCCAACAAGACATAGGCATCACAAAGATGGGCCAACCATTATTCCACCCTTATCAACTCCACTCACTCTACCAAGATTTTCACGAATACCCCATTGGATACCCATTAATCCACCATCCAATTCATCTCAATTGTTATCACAATTGATTCAATCCATACAACAGCTGGCTCAACCGCCACCACCCCCACCAATGCCATTCTTTTAGAATAACCCCTCTCCGTTGGGGACTATCCCTAGAGGTTTCCACGACATGCCTAAGAACCCTAAAATATTTTTCCCCAAGTACATCCATGGTGAATCGCGTAGTGTTGAAGAGCACATACAAGCTTTCAAGGATGCTTGTACTAGGGCTTAGATAGCTCATCACGATGTAGTATGCAGATTGTTCCCTTACTCCTTAGGGGATATGGCATACAATTGGTACCTTAATCTTCCTCAAGGTTCCATTTTGACCTAGACACATTTGGAAAATGCTTTCATTAACCAGTTCAGGGTGTATGTGGATCCAACTCTCTTATATCATTAGTTTGCAACCATAAGGAAGGAACCAGGTGAATCTTTGCCTTTATTCAACACTAGGTTCTAGCGAATGTATAGGAGATTACAAGATCCCTATCTAGTTACTAAGAATAGTGCTATCCCAGCATATTTTAGGGTTATAGACCCTTTGCTAGGTTTTTTCCTACAAAGAACTTACCAACCAGTTGATATTGATTCTCTATCCAAAGTATATCACTTAGCTATCAAGCTGCAACAACAAATTAGTTCTCAATAAGGGAGTCTAGGAGGGGGTTTCCCTTCAATAGGATATCAGATGCATAGCTCAACTCCTCTATTCAACACTGTCCTAGGGATGTCTCCTTTCCACTATGGACCTATGTCTGAACTACAAACCCAACCACCTCTCCCATTGTTTTCTACTGGAACTCCTGATCTCTTTCAACAACCACAGGTCCCTCCAAGTTCCCATGGTTATCATAACCAAATTGGAACGCCAAATCATGTTGATCAACCACCTGTTGTTAAAAGCGTGGAAAGTGAAAGGATAGTCCAACTTATGAGTGAGGTAGAAAGATTGAAGAAAACACTGTCTCAGGTTACAAATGACATGGCTCAGCTTTGACTGAATCCCCCTCAAAGCCAAGGGAACTATCCTAATCAGAACAACAACAATCAGGGTACTTATCAGAATAACAACAATTACAACCAAAGGGGTTATCAGGGCCAAAATTCCTCTAATCAAGGGTATTAAAGCCAAAACAAAGGGTATAATCAAAGGCTGAAAAACAACAGACAATGGAACATAGGGCCCAACAATGGTGGAGTTTCTCATAACTATCAAGCAAATGAGGAAAGGGCGCATGTTGCAAATGTGGCTGACCTCAATTTCATGACCAATTGGTGTAGGCTGCATGATACTGCAACCCACTCTGAGGTGAACTGCCCTCAGATGGAGAATGTTGTCAAGATGGCACATGAAGACGCCCACACCTTCCAAGGGAATTCCAACAAAGGAGGTGACTCAGTAGAAACAACAATGACCTATGATGTTTTTGAAGAGGAACCTTTATTCCCAAGGCAAGAAGAGAATGAACTAGAGGAGGATTCATATGACACCCAAGCTTTTTAGACAAAGGGAGGACACTTCCTTGGAAATCAAAGTAAGGGGCCATTCACTACATTAGCACCTCCTAATCACATGGTTCCATCAAATCAGAGTGATGATAATAATCCTTCTCCACCACAAGGCCCGCTTGATTTCCATAACAAGGGTAATTCCTTTGGTGTTTTCAAAGGTGGCGTGAGTTGTAGTGCAGAATTTGACATTATTTCTGAGATGTAGAAACAAAAAACTTCTTTGTCATATTTTGAAATTCTAAAGTGGTGCCCTGCACAAAGGGAGATAGTGCTAAAAGCTTTAGAGCAAGCCAACAAGTTGAAAGGAAAGAACAAGGTGGCACCTGTTGGGGACATGAATGCAGCCTTATACAGAGGAAAGGTAGGTACTCCCCCATTTCTTTTAAGTTTAAGAATTTGTGGAAAGAACCTTCACAACTGTCTATTAGATTCAGGAGCTTCTGACAATGTTATGCCATTTTTTGTATGCAAGAAGTTGGGATTAGACCCCATTTCAAAAAATAAGGTCATTCAACTTGAAAAAATAGAGGTTAATGTGGTGGGAGAATTAAGAAACATACATGTTCAAGTAGGATCTGACCCTAGGATTCTAACAAATATAGATATTCAAGTGGAAGACATTCCCGAGACCTATGGTATGCTACTAAGTAGAGATTTGATGAAAATTCTAGGGGGATATCTTTCCCTTGACTTTTCACATATGTGGCTACCATGGAGAGGGATCCCAACTCAGATTAGGATTGAAAGTGAGCCTTGCCTCAAGCATATCATTACTGAATATGATTGCCACAATGAGGTAGCCTATTTCGAAACTGGGATAGGTGTTTATAAAAAAGAAGAAGCTTTAACCTTTTTTGTTTTTGATCCTAAAGAGCTGCCAATACCAAAGTTCCCTGATTCTGTAATTAATGAAAACCAACAAACATTGATAAAAAAACTATAGCAAGATCAGCTGGTTTTGGGAGAAGATGTAGATCTACAAAGTCTCCTACTCCCTAATTGGTGCAGGGTACATTATCAAAACCATTCTGAATTAATGTGCCAACCCTACATTGAAATTTTAAAACATGTTGCCCAAGCTGAGGAAGCTAGCACAAGTAGCCCCAAAACCATTGCAAACCACTTCTCAGTTGAAGCCAAATCAACATATTGATAAAGAGAAACCCCAAGTCTTGTTTGATACCCTATGCTCACAAATGAAATAAAACCCAAGGAATCAACAAAAGGGACAAGTGATTGCCAATAAGATAACCACGAGATTTATGATACGACTAGGCATGAACTGCAAAGTATACATAAAGAACCTATAAAGCATCCTTTCCTTATGTCTGATGCAAAAGATCAAGGAGCCCCACCTCTAGTTAATCCTATCCAAATACCTACAAAAATTGAAAAAGGATTAACCCCTACTTATGATTAGTTGTGGACCCTTACCTTTGATGGATCCAAGTCCAAAACCGATTGTGGTGTTGGGATTGTACTAACTAGCCCAAAAGGGAAAGTCTTCTTTGCTTCTTACAGGTTGCAATTTAGATGCACAAACAACGTGGCAGAATATAAAGCTCTGGTATGGTGACTGATGTTTGCACACAAGAAGAAGGTCACTGCCTTGGTGGTCAAGGGAGACTCAGAGATAGTTATCAAGCAGGTGCGCAGCCAGTACACCTATCACAATAGAAGATTGGCAGTATATAGAAATTGGGTATGGAACCTGATTGAGGAATTCAATGCTTTTGGGATTAGCTTAATCCCAAGAGAAGAAAATCAGGTAGCTGATTCGTTTGCTATTACTGCAAGCACCCTGGAACCTATGCAATGATCCAAGTTTAAAAGATTCTTAGTGGAACTGATGTCCACCCTAGTTATTCCTAATAATATCAAGAATTTCTAGGTTTTTAATGATGATCGACATATTCTGGATTTCTTAGCAAGCTTAGATGTTTTGTTGGGGAAAATTATTGATGAGTCCAACAGAGATCAAGGGGATTGGAACCCTGAAGAATGTGATACAGAAGGAGTCCTTAACCTAAAAGGTAATAGCATCCCCAAGGGAATGGTGGCCTTGGAAATAATTTTTGATTTAGACCTGAGGGCTTGAGAGAAAGCATCAGCTGAAGACAAAGGAGGCAAATACGAAATGGTTAACCTAGCTAATTCAAATCTTCAAAGGAATGTCTACATAGGGAAAGCATGCCCTGAAGCAATTAGAGAAGACATACTGAGGGCACTTAAAAAGGATATTGCTGTGATAGCCTAGGGATATGAAGACCTACAAATGTTTGATGCTTCTGTTATGACTCACACTATCCCCTTGAAGCCCAAGGCTAAACCCTTCCGACAGAAGCAACACCCTATCAATGCCCTGATTGAGCCGTTGATTTATAAAGAAGTTCAAAAACTGTTGTCTACAAGGATAATCTTCCCTATGCGCCATTTAATGTGGGTGGCTAACTTAGTCCTAGTTCGTAAGAAGAACAAGGAGATCAGGCTATGCATCAACTTCTGAAATCTCAATAGAGCCTTAGAAAAGGATAACTACCCGCTTCCTTCTCTAGATGAAGTCTTGCAGACGGTCAATGGATCTCAGATGATGTCATTCTTGGATGGTTACTCTGGATACAATCAGGTAGTAGTTGACTTTGAAGATAGAATGAGGATAGCTTTCACTACCAAGTGGGGAACGTTTGCATACAAAAGGATGCCATTCAGCCTGATAAATGCTAGAGCAACTTTCCAACATGCCATGGACATAGCTTTCAAGGACCTAATTGGAAAATGCATTATTTTTTACATAGATGACCTGACAGTGTTCTCCAAGGATCAACTGAACCATGCTGCCGATTTAGCCAAGGTTCTCCAGAGGTGTATCTAGTATTGCATCTCCCTAAATCCCAACAAGTGCATGTTCAGAGTCTCTGAAGGAAATCTCTTAGGACATATAATTTTAGAAAGGGGAATATTGATCGATCCAGACTGAGTTGAGTCCATTTTGAAGATCACTTGGCCAGGAAGCAAGAAAGAAATGAAGTCTTTCTTTGGAAAAATCAACTTCGTGAGGAAGTTCATCATGGACTTTGTAGAGATTGTATAGCCTCTAAACGAAATGATGAAGAATGACGCCAAGATAGAGTGGATAGATGAGGCAAAGGACACATTCTCACAAGTCAAGTGATCCATCTCTAAAGCACCCATTCTCACTAGTCCTAACTACTCAAGATTTTTTTATATCTATTCTTTCACCTCTGAACACTCGTGTGCAATTGTATTAACTCAACGAGGGGAAGAGTCAAAGGAGAGGTTGATTGCTTTCATGAGTTATCCCTTCAAGAATGCAGAAATTAGGTACCCACCCCTAGAGAAGCAAGCTTTTGCACTAGTCCAAGTTGTCAAGAAGTTCAGGCACTATATTCTCTAGAGCCAAATCATTGTTGTAGTTCCTGATGCAGCTGTAAAGTCTCTACTTATGCAGAGTGAGCTGGGAGAAAGAAGAGGAAAGTGGGTGGCTATCTTACAAGCGTTCGATCTGGAGATACACCCTATGAGACTCATCTGAGGTACTAGTTTGTCTGAATCCATGGTTGAAGCTGGCGATAACATCATTTGTCAGAAATACACGACCCAGTCTTTCTCTAATGACCCCTAGTATGCTGACACCATTTGCTTTATGCTTAACAATCGATGTCCAAAAGAAATGAATGCCACTCAAAGGAGATCCCTAAGACTGAAGAGTTCTCATTACATGCTCAAAGGAGGATTTCTATACAAGAGGAATTTTGAAGGAGTATACCTGAGATCCCTCGATCATCAAGAGGCTAAACAAGTGATCTTTGAGTTTCATGGGAAACATGGCACAGGTCATGGTTCTACAGATTCTTTGGCCCACTAGATCCTTAGAGCTAGTTATTATTGGCCTTGTGTATTCAAATATTCCCATTAGCATGTGAGAACATGTCACATATGTTAGATTTCTGCACCAAGGGAATGTCGTTCAGCTATACCACTGCAGCCAGTCTATGAGGTAAGGCCCTTTTCCCAATGGGCATTGGATTTCATTGGGGTTATCAACGAAAACTCTACTATAGGACATAAATTCATCTTGACTACTACAGACTATTGCACAAGATGGACAAAGGCTATACCCTACAAAAACAACACAATGGAGGTAGTGATCAAGTTCCTCACCGAATGCATTACTATAAGGTTTGAGGTACCCTTCACTCTGGTATGTGACAATGGATCTACCTTTTCTTCTGCTGAGTTTATTTCTTGGGAATATGATCACAATACTTTCTTGAAGTATTCATCAAATTATTACCCACAAGGCAATGGATTTGTAGAGTCAACCAGTAAGAACCTTTTAGGGGTAATTAAGAAGCTACTAGAGGATAACCCTAGGGACTGGCATACCCAGCTGAGATTTGCGTTGTGGGAAGATAGGACTAGGATTAAGGTTCCTTAAATACCTCACCATTCATGCTGGTATATGGCCAAGATCCTATCTTTCCCATCCATCTGCAAATACCTATCCTTGAGTTCATACATAAATTCTACTCTAAGGACAATAGGATAGAAGTTAGATTAGTTGCTTTGTTGAAATTAGAAGAACAGAGAGATGCCACATTGCAACAATTCTTTAGGCACTAGGCTATTTTTAAATGCTGGTTTGAAAAAAGATCCAAAATCAAAGCTTTTAGGATATCTAACCTTGTATTGTTATGGGATAAAGCCAGTGAAAAGAAGGGAAGTCACCAGAAATTTGAGAAACTCTAGCTAGGTCCTTATCAAATTGCTGAAATCTTAGGAGAAAATGCTTTCTGATTGAGTAGTTTAACTGGAGAACATGTTCCCTTGCCTATTAATGGTAAGTTTCTTAAGCATTATTTCAAGTCTTAAAGCATGCTAATTTCTGGTTCTGCATGTAAATAATCAGCTTCTCTTTGTTTGTAAATAGTTTGCTGCTTATTTGTTTGTTCTTTCCTTTTGTCCTAAGTTTTTTCCTTTGTTGTTTGGTCTCTGTTGGTTTTGTTCTTTGGGGTTGATTTGTCTTTTCCATCTGAAACTATGGGTTGTTATCTAAAGTATACTATGGTCACAAGGAGAAAAGTGGTTTAGATATTTTTAGGTTTTCTGATTAGATGATTTTGTCCTCAATCCGTTGTTTCATGCTCATTGTCAATAAAGTTTGTCGAAGGTCTTAAGAACAAGGTGCAAAGTAAATAGCCTTCTTTAGCTCCCTCTGAATCTGTCACAAATTATCAAGATCATCTCCTCTTGTAATGATATATCTGTCCTAGGCTGATAGTGTTGTAAGATTTGAGCGAAAAATCTAATTTTCCAAGTGCTGTTATGAGATCCATGGTAGTTTTCAACCTAGATCAAATGTTAAACATCTGACATATTGAAAAATAATTAATTTAAATATCTGAAACTCTATGAGAAAAAAAAAAGAAAAAAAAGAGAGAACTATTCAAAGAGGAAAGGGGATTCGATATTAATGGGTGGTTCCAGTATCTTTACCGGGGCTATGGACACCTGACTAGTAGTAGAGCAATGTTGTGAGAAAACTAGAGGTATCTCTGTCGGGGCTATAGATGTCTGACTGGCAGCAGAGCAATGCCCAAGATATCATTGCACAATAGCTAAGGGGATCAACTCATGTAGCTCAAATCTTAAACATTGTTGTTCGAAAGGTGGGGAAACTTTATGAAAGGATGATACACTATCAAGCACACACATAGATTCAAGGGTAGTCATTGATTGATTTACATCTGAGATTCTAGCTCAACCTTGGTTGTTATAACTGACCCAACTAGAGTTGTAATGCTCATAAACCATAGATTCTGGGTAGCTGAATCCTTTAGTTTCTTGAAAATGGTTAAACAATTTTCTTAGCCGAGTCGCCATTTTTTATGCCTTGCATAACCACCCCATTTTATTCTAGAAAAAATTGGGTCCCCCTTTGTATTTTCCCTTTGGCCTTTGGTTTTCTGCCTTAGGTGTTTTTCTTTTAAGTTCTGTCAGAAGCAGAACTGGGGCCAATACTGGAACTTGGAAATTCTTTCTAAGCTATGGTCTTGTTCCTTCCCCGGTTCTAGTTTTGACAACACTTTATCTTTGTCTTTTGTTGTTTCTCGAAGACGAGTCAGGGTCTGAATCAGAAGGTTAAAATTTCTTCAAATTTTCTCATTTGGGTTCCATCCCGGCCTTGACTCTACCTTTTTTTCTTTTCTCTCTCCTTTGTTGGTCTTTTGTTGGTTTTTGTGTCTTGTGCCTTGGATGTTTTCGGCCCTAGGCATCTCTTTCTTTTTGTTTTGGCGGGCTCGGAACCGGATCGGATTCTGAACTTGGAATTCTTTCCAAGTTCTGTTGTCTTTTTCTTCCCTGGTCCCAGTTCTGCCACTTTGGTCATTATCTACCTTGAGCATCTTTTTGTTTTGTTCTGGCAGACTCGGAACCGGAATTGGAACCGAACCCAGAAAATTTTTCAAGTTTCTGATTCAGTTTCCGTTCTGATCTCGCCTCTACATGTTTTGTTCTTTCGCTTTTCTTTTCTTTTTTTGTTTTGTTATGGGGTTTTCTTCCCCTTTCTCTTTCTTTTCCTTGTCCTTTCTCTACCTTTTCGGATGACGTCGGAAGCGGGTCTAGAACAGAATTTGAACCCAAAACTTGGAAAAGTTTCTGGTCTGAGTTTAGTCCTAATCCCGATTCCGCTGTATCCATTTTCTTTTGTCCCGATCCCATTTCTGTCGGGACTTGTCTAATTTTTGCTTCTCGGTCTTAGTCCCAATTTGGTCCCACCTCCGTTGGTTTTAAATGAGAAGTGTGTGTTCCCATTTAGTTTTGGTTCTGCCTCCACCAGAGTGGTGTTTCTTTTTAATGAAATTAAAGACATGATAAATAATGTTATATTTTATTTGCCTTTATGAACTAATGGAGGGATCTATTTTGTAGGATCAGGTTATTTATCTGAAGATATCTCTTGAGGGAGTTTTTCTAAAGGATCTAAGTTTGGCGTGATGTCTGGCCAAAGAAAGGAGGTCTTGCCAACCTAATAGGGTCCCATCGACATATTTTGTGCCTTCAGTATAACGTGTTGAGTGCGGTGTAACGTCTCACCAACCAAGCAAGGTCTCCCCAAAGTGAAGTAAGCTCTCGGTGAAAGGACATGACTTTGGTGTGGTGTCTTGGCGAAGGAAGTTAGTCTCGTTGATAGCCTACAGAAGGGCCGATCTCAGGCGGGAAGAGAGCCGAAGAAGAAGGAAGCTGTGAGTCAAAGGGACAGTTGGTATCTACTAATAGGGGTAGCTTGACATTAATGGTGATATTTTAGGGCACTCAAAGCAGCTCTGCTGGAGTTTGAAAAGGGACATAGAGGCCAGAAATAAATGCTATAGATGCAAAGATCTACGGATCATTCTAGGAGACAATCTTCACCGACATGGACAATGAGGATTGGAGTTTAATACAGAACCAACTTTCTTCAAAGATATGGATGCCAACCCTGTGACACCACAGATATTTTGTAAACCCTAAAAATAGGGGCTGACATTCTTTTTAGGAGGGGGTGTATATATGGAATTTTTGCCTCTTTATAAAGGGTCTTCCTTTTAGAAGTAGAACTTTTAGAACTAGTAGAGAAAAATGGGAGAGTTAGAAGTTAGAAAGAAAAGTCAAGATAGAGGGGACAAGAATTGCATCCTATTTCTTTGTAAAGGGAAGCTTCTTTTGTTTTCTGAGTTAGGAGTTAAATTCAACATAGAAAGTAATGTATCTTTCCAGTTTCCTTAGTGTAGATGGAAGCAATCTGAAGACATAGGTTTTCTGTACACTGGTGATTGTACTAGATTTGTAAATGCTGCTTATCTATCTCACCCACAATAGAAGCAACCAGATTGAATCTACTTCATATTATGTTCTAGAACAGTATTTATCTTAAGTTAATCATTTTATTTTGAAAGCTTTCAAGGAATGAAATATCACTTTGTGTTTTGCTTAAATGGTAATCTATAATTAGTTGTTGAAATCAACACTATGAATGAACGCAACTATGTGTTAATCACAAGTTAATTTTGTTCTTTAGTTTTTAGTTAGCAATTCCTTGAAAGGTAATAAGTTTGGTTAAGTTAGGTGATATATCATTCTTTTCAGTACCAAAACCTTGATCTATCTTTTTATGTTTCTTTAAAACCCCAGTTAAAGTAGGTTTAAATTCATGTTTGATCTTAGAACAATCCAGAAGCTCATACCAGTAGGCCCCTTGAATATTACTATTGCATTGACCATTGAGTAACATCAGTACAATTGAGACCCAACTACAAAGACCTTGGGAGCTAAGGCATTCATGTGTTGCCTTTCTCTTTCAGGAGAACCAGAGTAGCAATGTTCTGCTTGCATTGTTGTGGTGTCAAAATCACCATCAACACGACTCCGGTCCTAATTCTGATTTGATTTTGGTTCCCATCCCACTAGTTTTAAAGGTAAGTGTTGTTCCTAGTTCTGGTTTGGTTCTTCCTCCACCAGAGTTAACTTTTGCTAAGTATGAGAAAGGGAAGGGGATGAAAGGTAAGATGAAGAATGGTATTTTCTATGCTTTTAGAGGACTGATGAGGGCATTTTTTTGCATGGTGTCGAGAACGACAGATGTTGCTTCTCAAGGCAGTCAACCTGTAGAAAGTTCTAGACAAAGTGGAAAACCTAAGAGGAAGAAGCTGTGAGTCTTAATGATAGACGAGATGTCTACTGGAAAAAGTAGATCGACATTAATGAAAATGCTTCAAAACATTCAAGGCAACTCTACAAGGGAGTCTCGAGGTCAAGGATGAGGGCTACGAGTTAATGATGGTAGTTGTAATAATCTTGTAGTATTGCAGTGGACCATACCTATGGGAGATCTTGGGCTGATCTGGTCGATGCCATTGTATTTAATGCATGTTTGACTTTGTTTCAAACTCTTCTAGGGCTGACGTGTTTCGTGACCAACTCATTTTCGTTAACCCTAAAACTGGGCCAACTCATTTTGATGTGTTTTGTAAATATGGTGTTTTGCCTCTTTTGTAAGAGTCATTGTGGTTATTGTTAGAGAAGTTAGGGTTAAGAAGGGTGAAGAAGATTCAGAAGGTAGTAGAACAAAGGCTAAAGAAAATTCAGCTAGGGTTTTCCAGTAGGTTATATGTCTTCTTTTTTTTTGATAGTTCAGCAACAAGAGGAGGTGATGTATCTTCTTGATTTTCTTAGCATAGATGGAGATAGTTTAAAGACATGGGTTTTTTTACATTGGTGATCTTGCTAGATTTGTAAATACTGCTTATCTGTTTCATTAACAATAGAAGTAGCTAGATTTAAACCTTCTTATATTATGCTCTAAAATGGTATTCATTTTGGGTTAATCATTTGATGTGAAAAGCTTTCAAGGAATGAAATTTTATCTTATGTTTTGTTTGAATAGTGATTTTCAATCTATTGTTAAAGTTTTCACTATGTATGAATGAAGCTTTGTATCAATTACAAGTTAATTTTATTCTATAGTTCGAGTTTAGGAATTCATTAGAAGGAAACAAGTCTAATTAGTTGAATGAATCAACATTCTTTTCAGTTTGAAAACCTTGATCTATCTTTTTTCTATTTCTTTAAAACCTACGGTTAAAGTAGGTTTAGGTAGATGTTTGATCTTGTAACAATCCAGAAGCTCAAAACTAGTAGGCCCCTTGAAAATTATAGCTATATTGACCACTTTGTGAAATAGCAACATTGGGAACCAACATCAAAGACCTTGGGAGGTGATTAGTTTGATTACCGATTGCCTCTTTTAGGAGAGGTGAGATATTTTTACTTTTATTTTATCTACATGTTATGGGTCAATTTGGCACATCAACAGCACTCAATTTGAGTCTCTTGAGAAATTTGTTTAAGATAATGTGCAAAAGGAGTTTAATAGAAAAATACTTAGTCAGTTGAAGGAAATGATTGCAAAGGATAAGATTCTATTAGCTACCTACATAAAGAACACTCAAGGATCTATATCTGAAGCTAGAAAAGCCTATAAGTCTTGTTTGATTATGTCCTAGTTTATTGAAGGTAATGAGAAAAAGGTGAATGATCTAGAAAATCAATTAGCTACCATTTCTGCTACTTTTGATCCATTAGCTGGTGATGTGGTTCAGCAAGAAGGTCAAGTAACAAATCTACTTGAAAAAATAAGATGTTTAAAGAATGAAAATGACAAAAAAATTGGGAGAGTATGTGAACTCAGGGTACTAATTTGTCCCAAGATTGAGATAATGATGAGTGCTTTGAAGGAAGCGAAAGTTGTTGTAGCAATTAGTGACCCAGAGAATCTTGAAACTATAGAGGCTCAATACTATTTAATGTGTGGTCACATAACAGTTTTGGAAAGTCTCACAAAGGTCTATGATGACAATTTAAGAGTGTTGAAACAAGATTTTCCAAATGTCTTCAAATCCTTGTAAGTTACAAGTTCATTCATGTACAGTTTTGGAATTTTGTTTCAGTTTCCCCAATTTTTTCCATTGATGTCAAAGGGGGAGAAGTGTACAGTAAAAAATGTATAGTCATCATAGGGGGAGTTGTTTTCCCAAGATTGAAGTTTATTTTTGAAGTTTTGAAATGGTAGTGTAACTCAGGTTGGTTTTGATCCGAAACTTAGTCATTTTTCACTAAGTGTTGCCATCAATGCCAAAGGGGGATATTGTTGGAAAGAGACATTGAAAATTATTTTTGGTGTTGTGATTGATGGAAACCCTAGTTAGTGAGAAATCTGCAAAACATCATTTGCTTATATCAGCAGTCAGATTGAGGATAGTCAGGAAGAACCAAACATTCGGTAGTTTGGTGATCATCAATTCACTTGCAAATTTCCAATTGTTATTTTGAATTGTGGATCTCATGGGAGGTCTATCAGTATAGATAATGTGTTGTCCAGAATCTCAATGCCTAGTATTAAGTCTTGTGTGAATTTGAAGATTCGGTTAGTTACTTTTCTATTTATCAGTATTTTGGGGCCAACTCAGTTGATGTAATATGTTGCAGATATTCAAGGAATGTTTTATTGAATATTTTTGTGTTTGATCATTATGTATTGGGTCCAAGCTAAGGTGTAGATGATTTTTTTGGATACGCATTCGATAACTCTTAAGATTTGAGCTGAAAAGTTGCTAATATTTTCAAGTTTTATTTGGAGACGACATGTTATGATTAAATTGTTAGTCACAGATATATATGTATGATCTCTTATATCTTTTTGGGGAGTGTGCGTGGTGTGTCAATGTGTATTGTGAATACCAGAAGAGTGTTAGGATGATTATATGCATAGTTTCACTTGCACATAAATATTTTGTAGAGCGAGTCAGAGCAGAGTAGAGCAGAAGTTTAGTACTAGTTAGAAGGACTAAAGATTGACAATTGAGCTTAACTGGAACTATAATCAAGCATTTGTAGATGTTATTCCTTTAGTTCATTCTCTTAGATCTAATCCAAATCTCTGTAAGGAAGTGTGCCTTCCTATTTTGAGCAATGAGATTTAGGCAGTGTGCCTGAATGCAAGTGCATTCCCATATTGTAAACCTCTTTTTGAGTATACTCAGATTATAGGGTTTCCATGTAAAAATCCTTGTGTTATGGTGTTGTGGTTATTTTCTTTATGTTTTTGTATACTTCTCCTAGTTAAATATTTTAAGTGGATTAATAATTAGAATAATAAATTAATTTTTTGTAGAACACTGATTCACCCTCCCCTCTCAGTGTTGCTTGTTTCCAACACCAATGTGAATGTGCAAGACACATTACAAAAATAGTTTAAGATTAAGTTTATTTTAGAAACCTTCTAGATTGATGTAATAATGTTATTAAATACATTTTAGAATGTTGAATTAGAGAGAAATAGGCTCATTAAGTCTAGAAAAGCGTGAAATATGTTATTAAAAGCATATTATTCAATTTATAAGGGCCCAAGACCTAGTGTGGATGCATAAAATGCCTCACAGAGTGAGAGGGAAACACATGGTGTCCATACATGTCTTCCACCATAGAACTAGTTGTTCTCCAATTTTTAGCATTCTCCTGTGCAACACTAGATTAAGACCTTATTAAGTCCATTTTATCATGAATTAATCTCATGTCAAGCAAAGGGTCATTTTTTCTACGACACACCTCTTGACATTGAGGAAGGATATTAGGAGATGGAAAAGTTAGATCGTCATGGTTATGGAGATTAGGTAAGGTGGTATTCAGGAATGTTTCTATGATTTCATCTTCTTGTTTGCTAATGTCTTCCAAAGCCAAAGACGAGAGGGACAATCAAGAATCTCAATGCTTGTAGCTCCTTTCACCAAAATACCTTCGTCACTAATAGGAGGCCTATATTGGGAGAAGAACAAGTATGCAAAATGCTTATCAAATGTTTTACTTTGTTGTCCTAGATTATGTCCATGAAAAATAGAATCGTACAAGCCACTTGTTATTCTAGAAACATGGAATGATTTAAGATAACACATACTAACATGAGAAAGTAAATTAAGTGCAATGCAATGACTTAAAATGAAATACAATTTGCAGATATGAAATAGGGTAATTTTTTTATTACACTATGCACCAATCCAAAAAAGGACATGTGGAAAATGCAAATGTGAAATGGAGCAATGCATGAAATGAGCTAATTTAGGCTAGATTTGATGAAATGCATGTTATAGAAATGTAGTCAACAGATATAGCTAGGAAATTGCACAAAATAGAAGCCTAAAAACAGGGTTTTCAGCTTTGTAAAAGGTAGTTTCAGGGGTGAAAAGGGACTAATTCGCCCAAGGTGGTGAATGAGTCCTAGTATGTAATTTTTTCAAAAAATTTAGAAGTTTTTGATGTATTTTGATGTTTTTTGAGTGCTATGATGCAAACCTAAATGAAAAATGTAGAATCTCAAAAAATTAAAATGAATTTAGATGCCAAGAATGCAACCTAAATGCACTTTTTATGAATGCAAAATTGGAAAACTAACATGCAAAGTAACTAATGCAAACCCTAATGCTAAGTCAATGTAAGGCTAGATATATGATGAAGGAATCCAAAATCAGACAAGAAAATGTTCAAAAATCAGGTTCACCAAAATGTACCATATATTTTTAGCACCCTAATCCTTTCTAGCTCTTCTAGGGTTTTCACCTAAAAGGAGAAAGAAGGGCCAAAATGCTCATGTTAGATTGAATGTCAATACAATATGGATGGAATATGGATGCAATATACCTAGATGCAATGTTTGGATGTGAGAATCTAATAATATTAATTGATTAATGAATGGAAACTAAAGGAGAACAACTTGTTTGAAAACACATTGTGTAATGCATGAACACCTAGAAATGAATGCAAATTGCAACAGAATTTGATGAAACTAAAAGTGTGCACTTGGAATATGGATGAAGATTGGAAATAGCTTTTGGAATGTTTTTGATGCTGATTTTTAGGTCTGGTGGGACTCATTCTCCATTTTGGATGAATTAGTTCTAGTTCTGCAAAATTGTGCCAAAACCCATTTCCGACAGAAGGGTATCTAAAATTGCAAAAAACTCAAAATTGACATGGAAGTGGGACTCATTCACCACCCATGATGAATGAATTTTGAATTTATGATTATTCAAAGGTGGAATCCGGAGCTCTCAGTCTGCACTTTGAATCTCTACAAGTGTCTACTTCCAAAACTCTAATTTTTGAATCTAAAAATGAGTTTTTGTTGTTATTTTAACTTGTTGAATGAAGAGAAGACTTGAGCAACCTTTGAATTTGAATATTAATTATTTCCAAGCTTCCATGAGATGCAAATTTGCAAACAAACAAGACAAGAAAGAGAAATTATGTTGGATGTTAAGGCATGGGGGTTTGCCTTGGCCAAACCCCTTTTAGGTAGTTAAACCAAAATAGAGAAAGAATGTGATGAAACATGAAATAATGGATTTGATTACCTTTCCAAGATGTTTTATCTTGAATTTTTGCAACAAAACATGAAGAATCTCCCCTTGAATATCTAAAAATTGATCTTGAATGACTTGTAATGTTAAAACGCTAAGTTGCTTGACTTGAGATGGAAGATTGGTGGATGAATGAATGATAAGAGATGTGAATTAGGTTTAAAAAACTTATATTTATAGGTATTTCACTTATTTTACCCATTAATACCTCATCAAAGGTCGACATGAAGTGAAATTAAACATAAATTTCACTTTTTTCTTGCTTAAAGGTCGAAAATGGGCCAAATAGGACTCATTCACCACCCATGGAAAATGGGTCCCACCTAGATGGGATTGATTCACCATGGATGGAAAATTGGTCCCACAGGGGCCATTTTGATAGCTAAGATGCTAGTAGATAAGGAAATAAGGTTTAAATTGCAACTTTGTCAACTATTTTACCAATTTAAGCCTCAAGATGCACAATATGGGTTAATAGGGTCCTATTAGTGATGATGGAAAGGTTAATTAGGGCTTGGGACATAAAATTCAATGTGAAAGTGTGATTAAATACACTTTACAACACTAAAATGAGGTCCACATATCCTAGGAAGGCACAAGAACCAATATGAATGTGAAAGACACATTACAACACTAGTTTAACATTAAGTTTAAGTTATAAGCCTTCTAGATTGATGGGGTAATGTTATTAAACACATTTTATAATGTTGAATTAAGGATAAATGGGTTTATTAGGTCTAGAAAAGCATGAAAGTATCTTACAACACTTTACAACACCTTTACAAGACATCATTAAATGTATTTGAAAGGGCCCAATACCTAGTGTGGATGTGAAAAACACCTCACAACACTAGATTAAGACCTTATTAAGTCCATTTTATCATGAATTGTTTGCATGTCAGGCAAGAGGTCCTTTTTTCTATGGCACACCCTTTCACATTGATTTTGGATAATGGATCTCCATTTAAGAACAATGACGTGAAGAAATTATTAGAAACCTTCCACATTGAACATAGCTTTTCAACACCACATTACCCACAATCAAATAGATAAGAAAAATTGACTAACAAGACTCTTGGAAAAATTCTACAAAAATAGTAAGTAAACATAACAAATATTGGCATACTCAACTAACTTAAATGAATTGTGGGCTTAATGTACAAGTATTAGAACATCTACAAGAAATAGTCCTTATAACCTTGTTTATGGTGCTAAAGAATTAATGCCCTTGGAGTTAGATATTCCTTCACTATGAATTTCTCTTAAATTCCTTCTCGATGATACTACTTATAAAGAGAAATGATTGCAATAACTTGAAATGTTAGATGAACAGTGTATCAATGCTCTTGAGAATCTCCAAGCTTACTCCAAAAGAATGTAATGTGGTTATAATGATAATTTCATCCCTCATGTATTTAGTAAAGGTGACTTAGTGTTGTATGAAAATCAGCGTAATGTCAATGCCCTTCTAAATGAAAAAGAAAAATTTAGCCCTAATTGGTTAGGACCTTATGTCATCAATGAAAATTATGGGTCTGAAGCCTATAAAATAACAAATATGGAAGTTACACCCTTAAAAGAACCTATTAATGCCACACATTTGCATTAGTATGATGCATAGTTCTCTCTCTTTTGAATAGTGTGTTAGAGCAGTGTTGTTAGATTAGGTAGATAGTATTCTATTTTGTCTCAAATTACTTCATTCTTTGACAAATGATAGTAGTGTGTCTTAGAGTCTAAAATGATTTTTTAGGTGGTTTGAATTATTACTTTAGTTTCCATACTATTCAAAAGAAAATCTTGTGTGTGTTATGTTAATTTAGATCCTTATATGCATTAAATGTTATTAGATCATAGGTGCATTTAAGTTAAAATAGCATACTCCATCACATTATAGTATCTAACATAAACTAAAAATGTTTTAATTATATCACATAAACATTAAATCATGTAGATATTTATTAGACATTGTTTCAAAGGGTATTTAATAAATCATATTTGACATTTAATTCAACACAAGATCATAAAAACATAAATGCTTGTATATCATATATATCAACAAAAGTTCAAGTACATATATCAATGAATACAATCCTAATAGGGCTCATGACTGCTAGACCCCTTAGTGCCTGGTGGTGGCCCCCATCAAGAGATGATGGTATGTGATAGTGTCCTACTCAAGGAACTCATGGCTATTTGTAGGCCCCATGCCTCTCCTCTCATATTTGTCTCTTGTATGAGTTCCTCGACATGCTACTGCTATATGTTATCTCTCTATGACTATAGCCTACCATATCTCTCTCCAGCCTCTAGATTTCTGCACAAAGGGTAGACTTTGTCCCGCTATTTGATGGACCTTGAGAGGTTTAAAGCTCATCCAATGTTGTTTGTAATGTGGAAAGTTGTCCTATAGCTAGGTCGGCATGTTTGGTCGCACTCTCATACATTGTCCTCAATCTAGCAAAAGACTCAAAGAGATCTATGTGTTGCCTCATGGAAGGTGGGGACACATACTCTGAAGGTAGATCATCATCCATGCACAGTGAAAATATCATCTCTATAGTAACACATTGATAGAGCTCATACGACTCTCGCATGGACCGTAAAAGATGGAAAGCATAAAAGGTATCAATACACATCATGATATATATATAAACCATATACACCAAAATTAAAGAGCATAATGAAAAACATAAATATCAGATCATCACCTCTATCTCTAGTCCACCGGTCTGGGTATAACTGTACAACAATGATCCCCCTCTATGTAAGATGCATAGATGGATTTCTATTGTTGGCCTCCCCACACTCATGAGTGTGGATCTCTGATGTGGCTATTGCATGTCAACTAGTGACCCTCTTAGGGGGTGTATCTCTCCTCTTAGGCGCAAATGGATCATCCTCTATCTCATCAACGTCCTCATGCATAGAATGGGACTCCTCCTCCTCCTCCTCTTCATCCTCATATGAACCTAGAAATATGTTAGGAATAGTGTCATCATCATTTGTATCTCCATCAACCTGCTCATCATCCCTATCCTCTCTACAACCTAGAAGAGGTTTGGTGTGGCCTATAGGGTAGTGAATGGGAAAGACATGAGCTAATCATGCTCTAACCCACCACTCGTCGTAGGCCTAAGTGGTGCCTACATCATCAGCCTCAAATACTAGGGGCATGTCGTGGTCCTCATCCTCTGAACCACTAATGTATACATCCTCAATCGTCAAATGATGACTGGCTCTAGGTCTAGGGGCATTTTATGTTGATCATAGGTATCTCAGTCGGGTCTACAATGGTACCTAAACATGGTTGAACTAGCACATGATACACTCATAGTAGAATGGTTTCACTATGTAATCATGTCTCCCTAAAGGAAACTAGTCCTACTACTACCTAACTAGCTTGTGTTTGTCATTTTTCCATTGGGGAACCTAGAGATATGGTCTCTAGGAGATATCATCCTCATATATTTGATCAAATCTAATATGCTAGTGTAGTAAATCTCCCTCCTACCATGCTTGCCTCAATGTATAAATGAAGGATCATGGGTAACGCATGACAACTATGGTAGGAAATCCAATGGGTCTTGTACATGTGATGCTCTTGAAGTACCATACCTATAAGAGCATACAATGTACTATGTTTTCTAGCTCCTAGTACACAAATCATCTAAAATAATAATATAGAAGTGAGAGCATACTACAACCCCAAGCATAAATGGTCTTGTGCTCCTCCATGTCTCTGATGACGTGAATAAGTCCACTATCTAAGTGTGCTCCTCATTCATCTGGTACTAGAGTAAGTGCTATAGTAGCATGGTCAAAATATGTCGAAGTAGTGGTTTCTACGCATGTAGAAGCCATCTAAGCTCAATGCATGGACCGACGATTGACCAATGGATGGGCCACTATAAATAGTATAGGATATCAGCCTAGATTTTCCCCAGATGGGAATTTGTAGGATTCAGTGTATCTCCTTTAGGGTGATGGTCATCTCACCCATAGGAAGATGGAAGGTACATGTGTTGGAATCCAATATCTCTACCAAGACCATCAACATAACATCGTGATACCTCATCGGTGACATGGAATATACGCAAAAAAATCATATATCCTATAGAATGTTGATGTCCTCCTTTGACAATCATTTGACAGACTCTTAAAGGAAACAAAAATGTTTCCATCTGTGGTGTTCTTGGGCTTGAGGATGGATCTAAAATAACAAAATAGGTAAAATAAATCCTAAATTTATCAATTAAATAACACTCTAAAGTTTCTCTAAGACACTTTGTGGCCAATGTGGACACTTATGCCTTTTTTGGATGGGAGGTCTCATACACTTTAGAAAATTCTGGACACTTTGTGCCAAAGTGGAACACTTTGCACCAAGGTGGGACACTTTGCGCCAAGGTGGGACACTTTGCGCCAAGGTGGGACACTTTGCGCCAAGGTGGGACACTTTGCGCCAAGGTGGGACACTTTGTGCCAAGGTGGGATACTTTGCGCCAAGGTGGGACACTTTGCGCCAAGGTGGAACACTTTATGCCAACAATGGACGCTTTACAAAAATATTTTCTAGGGTCCTAAAATTACTAAAAATACATGAAAAAGTACAAAAAATGCATGAAAATGATGAAAAAGTAGAATAGAATCCACTCACTGTATGATGAAGCGTGCCTCGTGCCACCTCGTCATGAACAACGTCAAGTCTAGGAGACCTGTAGGTTTGTTGACTCAGCATCTTGGATTGCTCTACAACAAGGTAATTTTCAAAAAGGTAAATTTCAAATGAAAAGTAAAAAGTGTCATTTTCATTAGTATATAGTAAACCCTAGTAATTAAAGCTTATTTCATTTTAAGGGCATTTTATTCAAATTAGCATATTGGGGGCTAGAGGACTCCTTTTTCATGTGATTTGTTGTGTTGGATTCATAATTCCACCCTCGATCTCATCAAATTTATATCACTATGTCCAGTATGGTACTTGGAAATACCCTATGATACAACCTACACAATTCAATGTGGTTTTGTATTCACCCTGATTCCACCTCCATAAAGCAAGTGAAATTAGGGAGCATACATCTACCCTCGAATTTAATTCTCTATAGAAGTTTGATAAGAGTATTCTTAAATGACTATCAAACATTGTGGTTTTGTAGGTAACTACAGAGTAAAAGCACAAACCTATGTCACACTTTATAAAAGAATTGACCAACAACAAAAAAAATTCTAAACTTTGACCACATAAAAGTGGTCTTTATGTTTTGAATTTGAAAATGATGTAAACTAATGAAATGTAGAACTTTTGTTGAATTTTATTCTTGTAATTTTTTAGATTTAAAAAAAAAAATTCATTACTTTTATATCAATTTAAGAACAGATTTTGGAATGCTGAAAATTTTACAAAAAAGTGACTTCAATGGCCGTCAAGAAATAAATTAAAAAAAGCTTCATTTTTTCCTTTTTTTTTCTCCAAATAGGTAACTTCAATATCTGGTGCATGGAAAAAAATTTCAAATTTTGATGCATATTTTTCTTGTAATAACGGTTTAAATTCAAACTTGTCAGAATTTGATATTTTTCACGTGCCGTCAACTATTGTCTATTTTTTTAATCATTTTCAAAAAAAAACTTAATACCCTTTTGAAGAAGAGTCTATCCTCTTATGCTCCATATATTTAATATATATATATATGTTTACTATTATTATTTAATTTCTAATAAACCTATTTTTTAACTTTAACAACCTACTTGCATTATTTTAAAAATAAAATATATTAAAACTAATAAAAATATTTTAAAAACTACATATTTGGACTCACCACTCCAAGCTCTACAAAAGGATATTTTTCTTTTTTGTAGAAAAATTATTTTGACTGAAGAAATACTTAGTTGAAGTTGAGAGTTTCAAAAAAATCTAAAAAAAGATAAGTTGGCTACAAATTAGGATGCCACATAGACAGTTTTAGTAGAAAGGGTTTAGCTTGAAACCCTTTCTATAGAAACCTCACACATTAAAAAATCCAATTTCACAACCAATTTCAAAGTGGGAAAAGGAAAATTTTATTTTTTTGGGATTCAGATGAAACTTATTCAGTTGAAATCCTGTGTGCCAAGTATAGGCCATGTGGTTTCAGTTGAAACCTATTTAGCTGAAACTTTTCTAGTCAAAAATATTTCGCTCAGAATTATTTATTTGGTTGGAAGTGTGACACAACTTTGTGTTTTCACCCTACAGTGGTGGCTTCATTTTCCCTAATGAATCCATATGAGTATCCTTTTTATATCTAGTTTAATTCCTTTACTTGCATATGCATGTAGTATCATATGACTGCTAAAGTGGGAGCTAAATTTAGTAATGGAAAAAGTATCCCTTTTTGTCACTTAATTTGGGAATAATTTATATTAAAATGAGCCTAATGTTGCCTTGATTTATTATTGTAATGTGTTTTACACATTCACATTAAGTTTAGGGCGCTTTTAAACTAAATGGACTTAATTGTGCCTTATTTAGGGTGTTGTAAAGTGTACCTTTACTCTTTCACACTAATCTAGGGCTTTATTAATTAATTAAGGTTAATTTTCGTTAATTGTCCCCTTTAATTCAAATCCAAGCCTAATTAATTGGAAATTCTGAGGGATAAAACCTGACATTCATAAATGCCATTACACAACACTTATTTTTTTGGTGGTATTTTAATGATTTGAAATCCATAATTCAATGTTGGCTTGTGATACTTGAATTTCAAGTATTAATCTTAAGTTATATATAAATACAAGGTTATTTCATTATGTTTCAACTAGAGAGAAGAATCTCAAAAAAAATTCATGAGATTGAGTAGTTATATTCAAGGAGAAAGCAAGAGTTAAGTCTTGGAGCAACATTATAGTGTTTTTATAGGCCTTCAAGCTCATTTTGTTGTCAAAGATCAAGAATTATTGAAGAAGTGATGATAGATGCCTATGGAGAATCATGATGGATTCTAGGTTTTGGGAGAACCACCATGAGATTCAACCAAACCTAATGATTTTTTTCATAAGTGATTCCATCTTCTATGATCATTCTACTTTCATTCTAAAGTGAGGTACATTCAGATTTATGACTTATTAAAGGGGATTTGGGATCTCCTAAAGTAGGTCTTTGGCATTTTCATGTTCCATTCTAGGATCCTATTCTAACACACTTGATTAAGGTTTCTTTGCATCATTAAAGATCCTAATATTAGACACTTTTTTGGCATATGGCTTTTGGTCTTGTCATTGATGGCAACCTAAGTCATCGATCCGGTATGCACTTCAGTATCTGACCATACCGGAAGATAGAGTAGAGAACAGGGTATCTAGTTAAAGTTGAATCTGTCAAGTGGTTTGCATTATCATTTTTGGTTGTGGATCTCAGGGAAGGTCTTTGGGTATATGAAATGTCTTATTCTCAAGTTTCATGTTGTTGCATCAAGTGGTGTACAAGTTAGGATATTTGATCATTTGATTTTCTATTCAACATTGTTAGAAGGCCAACTAAGTGAATATGTGATGTTGCAGATGTTCAAGCTGAAATTATTTGGAATATTTTTGTATTGAAGATTTTGTTTTGGGTCCTCACTGTGCTATGGCTAACTTTGGTGGATGCACATTAAATGATATTCATGATTTGAGCCGACAGTTGGTAAATATTTTCTATTTTATTAAAGCCAACATATAGCGATCAAAGCCTTGGTGGTGGATATATATAAGAGATCAGTTGTTTCATTATGGTGTGTGATTTTTTTATGTTTGTTGTGAATATCATAAGAGTATTTGAGTGTTTATGCATAGTTTCACTTGTGTAGTAGAGGATTTTATGAAGTGAATTATGACAAAATAGAGCGAAGTGTAGAATCAGATAGAACATCCAGAATATGATCTATGAGCCTAACCAAAACTTTAATCAAGCATTTGTAGATGCTACTTTCTTTGTTCAACCTTTTTGATGTAATTCAAATCTTTTGTAGGTTAGTGAGCCTTCTTGATTTTGAGTAGTGAGCTCTAGGCAGTGTGCCTGAATGCAAGTGAATTCCCATTTTGTAAAACAATTATATTTGAGTACTCAAATTGTGGATTGACCTCCACCATGGTTTTTCCCTTAATAGAGTTTCCACATAAAAATCCTTGTGTTGTGGTGTTCTAGCTTATTGTTTTATTTCCATGCATCTTTCTTTTGATTGAATGTTGTTGTCACTTAAGAGATCGGATTAATAAAGTTAAATATTGCACAAGATTGATTCACCCCCCCTCTCAGTGTTGCTTGATTCCAATAATTGGTGTTAGAGCTAAGTTCCTCGAAAGAAGTTTAATAGCTTGAGGTGGATCTTGGAATGTAATGGAATCTGACAGTCTTCAACAACAAAATTTGGTGGTGCTTGATGATCTTGATTAGTCTAAAGTAGAAGTTTTGGAATTGAAAGAAAATCTTAAGGATGTTGAGAAATTCATTTAGAAATTGAAGGATCGGATTATAAAATCTAGGGAGAAGAGAAAGAATCTTTGTGATCAGATTAAGCAGAAAGAGAGCAAAAGCATGCATGATGTTCACCTGAATCAAACCTTGAAGGAAATAACTAAAGAATGTAAAAAGCTTTCCAGAGACAATGCCACCCTAAAGCATGATATGGAATCTATGGTGATGAAGATGACTAAGGAGATTGAAGAAAGTAAGAAGAATGAGGAAAATCTTGTCCAGTCCCTACAAGAGATATCTGATGAATGCAACAAAATTAATGGAGAATCCATTCAATTGGAGATTGAACTGCAATAATCCAGAAATAATGAAGAAGAGCTTTAAAAATAGATTTTTATTCTCAAGGATGAACTTACTTCTACAAATGAATACAAAGAAAAGTTCAAAATTAGCTTAGTTAAGTTTGATGAACTCACTCAAGGACAGAAGAATGTAAATTACAAGTGAGGTCTTGGATATGAGAAAGGAGAAAGGTTTGGATCTGGACAAAGGAATTTTAGATAAGGAAATATAATGTAAAAAGCAAAAAGACATCCGATAAGACAACCTAATGCTCAAAATTTTAATGGATACTATTTTGTTTGCAATAAATTTGGTCATATGGCTTCTCAATGTAGAAGTAAAATAAAATCAAGTGATCCATCATTCTTCGGTCAGTGTTTCAATTGCAACAAGTTTGGTCACAAGTCAATTGAATGTAGAAATATGTCAAACAACTGTGTCAAAAGAAGGAATGTTAAATGTTATACCTGTGAAAGATTCAGGCATATTGCTAACCAATGCAGATCGAGAAGAAATCAATGGAATGATTGGTCTTGACAACGAAATGTTGTGTGTTACAATTGCAACAAATATGGTCACCTTGCAAGATTTTGCTGAAACAAAAATATGGATAGAAGAGGTCCGACATATAAAGGCATAAATATGCAGAAAGATGATAAAGGAAAAGGGAAAGTGATTGTGGATGAAATAAGAGATTAGATTGTTGAAAAACCAACTTCACAGTCCCCAAGAATCACCTGCAAGCAATCACTTGTCACAGAAAGGAAGAGATGGAGACAAAAAATTAAGGGTGCTCTGCAAGCTTCAAGAGAGATTGCATTAACTAAATCGTAATAATTAAAAAGATCAATCCTTAAAAGTAGATCATGCAAAACCTAAAAGTAACCCTAATAGGTAGACATTTAATAATTAATATAATTATTAAATGTCACAATATGCAAACTAAAGTGAAATCTTGAGGAATAAAGGTAACTTAATTAACATAATTAAGCTAAAACCTTTACTCTAACATAGATGAAGAAGACATGGGTGAAGAAGAGTTCCTCTATTGTAGGAAATGAGCCAACACCAAAACCTACTTCTGGTAATTCCTCTGGGAATTAATTATAGGCCTCTGGCCTAAGGGGATCTATCAAGAAAATATTTCAAACCCCCTTTTGGTAATTGACATTGGGATGCAAATGAGTGTAGTGATTCCTCTTATGATCTACAAATATTGTTGAAATAGTTGGAAAGAGTATTATGTTGAGTTGAAGGTCCATAGAAGTTTTTGTTTGATGACTGAGAAAACAAGGTATCCAAATAAGTTAGGGAAAAAGCATTTATTAAAAAGGAACTTAAGTTTGTGAGTTATAAAAAGCAAGTTGAAACCATTATTTTCCACTTTGTATCAAAGAAAAGGAGAGCACTTTGCATTAAAATATCGAAAGCATGAAGAGAATTCAGTGGCAGAACCCTAATCCATTAGGTACTTCAGTTGTATTGAAATTTCAGTTTAATTTGGTGTACAGTTGAATTTTTTTTTCAAGATATGTGTACGGAAGGGAAAATGGAACAAATCAAAGGAATGGTAAATCTAGATGAGGATAGCAGTGAGAAGATTAGAGCTAAATGAAACATGTTGTCGCACGATCAATTGAGATGGCTGAAAGAAGCGAAACACAAAAGTTTAGATATTTGGAGTGAATTTCCCTATTTCGTAAATGCAGAAATTGTCAAGTTTACTCTAGAAAAATTGGATGACGATATTCTAACTCTGGGTAAACCCTACCATATGTCAAGAGAAGTGATGAAATTGTAACTTGGTTATTAAAAATTGGGGATGTGCCAAGGAAGAAATCAATCTGAAATAAAGAAGTTGAAACCCTAATTGGAGTAATTGGAGATCAAAGGGCATTGATAATATCCAAAATTAAAGATTCAATGACAAGGTACATTGCACATGGAATAACCTACAAAATATTTTTTAGAAATAGAGAAGGTGCAACTTTGGCAGGTGTTGTTTACATCTCACACAAGATGATAATGGAATATTAAGATTTTGATCTTTTCAGATTACTGAAGAATCAACTGATGGAGAATGTGCAATTAATAAAGAAGACAGATTACCCTTTCAGGTTTGGTACTCTTGTTATATGTCTTGTGATGTATTCTCTAAATTACTTGCCACTGAACAACAACTTAATATGGGAAGAGAGTGAACTAGTTTGCAAGAAAATTTTCATATACTCTAACAATTTGGAAAATTGTGATCAAGTATATGAAAGTTTCTTTAAGGGTTTGCTAAGAAAGTTTGGGTCAATTGGTATTTCCATTCTAGTAAGGGCACTTGAAGTTGGTTCCTCCTCCGGTGAGATGGAGAGAAAGAAGAAAACAGCAAAATAAATTACTCTTTGTAGTCCACTAGCATGCAAGACTCCAAGAGTTGAAGGGAAAGGAAAAGAACGGGTGATTTAACAAAAGAAGAACTATTGTAGCTTATTCATGAGGAAGATGGAATGCAAAAAATTGGGAACATATGGTCTATTAGACCTTCATATGAGCAGGACATGATCTTAAGCGTACTAAGTGCTCATGTTGTGCACAATCATATCAAATTGGAGAGTTTGGAGAATACCTTTGTAGAAGAGATGATTGAATGCATCAAGGAAATCATGGACTTTGAGTTTCATAACAAGGAAGAAGAAGTCATCCTACACTTGAAGAATCAGTATAGATTGTCACTTACCAAACTAAAAAGGCACATGAATCAATTAAGGCAATGCATAAGTGCAATAAACAACATCTATAACTATTGTCTTCGATGGCCTCATGTAATCAGGAAGTACAAAGAAAAGCTGAAACAAATTGAAACAGAATTGAATAGTATTGGACAAAATTTTAACATATCTTAGGATCATGATGGTGAATTAAGAAAAGGATTCATGAATTGTAGACAAAGCCTACAAATGTTTAGAACACCAGGAATAGGATTGTTGACACCTTTTGGAAAGTGAGGGATTTAACCGAATGCAGGTTGGAACAATTGATTGAGATACTAAGGAAAGGAGAAATATTAGAAGAAGGCATCACCATTCTAGAATCCCTCATCAAGATTATCAACTATACATCTAAAAACAACATGTGTTGGAAACTAGGAATACTGAGATAGGGAGGTGAATCAGTGTTCCATAATTTGAATCTCAAATCAGATCTTGAACTATCAACAATATTTAACCTCTAATAGCATCCACAACAAATAAATAGAAGGAAACATGCATGTACATTAATAAGACAATGTGAACACCATAACACCAATATTTTTATGTGGAAACCCTATTAGGGGAAAAAACATGGTGGAGATTAATCCACAAAGTATACTCTATTAAAAGTATGATAAAAAGGGGAATACACTTGCATTCAGGGACTCTGCCTAGAGCTCACTACTCAAAATACAAAAGAGGACTCACTGTCCAAAAAAAGTTTGAATTAAAGCTATTCAAAATATGAACTGAGAAAATAACAACTCTAAATGCCTGGATTCAGTTCCAATGGAGCACATGAAGACTAATTTTGGACCTTCTGCCCAATTCACAATTTTGCTTTGTTCTGCTCTGCAAAAAACCTTTTGCTACACAAGCAAAATTCTCTCAAAAGATCCTCTGATAATGCCTTATAAAATTGTTCTACACTTTTTCACACACATCACACCTAAAATGAATTACCGATCTCATTTATATATCCGCTAACAAAAATTCTATTACTATATGTTGGCTTGAAATAAAGTATAATACTCTTCCACAAGTCAACTCCAATCACCAATTAGAACTAATGCGTACCCACACGAGTTAGCTAGACTATAGTAGGGGCCCAAACCAAAATTCCCAACATAAGAAAGAGTTAAATTTATACTCCTCATACATCCAGAATATGCCATACACAACAACTTGACCATAAAGAGAAAATAAGCAATAAATTATTCTATTGAATCTCCAAACTCGTACATGGATCAATGTAATATCATAAAACTTTATCAAACAGATAGCATACATGATTAACAAGCATCCCTAGGAATCCACACAAAAAAATAATGATCCGGTGAAGTATTCAGATCAACTTACCAACTGGATACTTTGTTCTTCATACATTCTTCTGGTAGAGTATTGTCTTCTACTTTCCTTTCCGGTAGGAACTGCTTCTAAATTGCAAACCACACTACTGACCCCAGTTGCCATCAATGACAACACTAGCAGCCAAGAACAATCTCCTAAATCCATATGCCAAAAACATGATTATAATCATCAGGATTGTAGTAGAATCATGGAAGAATTTTCTTCCGAAGATGAAGGAAAAGTAAAAAATAATCTTCAAACAACAGTTGTATTTCTTCAAGATTTTGAATTAGTTTTTGCATAAGTTTTTGGTTACACTTCATAGGGGGAGAAATAAAATATTTTATTATCTTTTTTTCATTGATGTCAAAGGGGGAGAGAGACCAGTGAAAAATGCCTCATTAAACTTAGGGGTAGTTTTGTCAAGTTTTGTCAGCTATGGCTTTTTTAAGTTTTGAAGGTTCCAACACTTAGTCATTTTTCACTAATTGTTGCCATCAATTCCAAAGGGGGAGATTATTGGAATATGGCTTTTGGTGTTGTCATTTATGCAAACCTAATTCATTGATCTGGTTCACACTTTAGTATCTAACTATACCAAAAGACAAAGTAGAGAACAAGGTATTTGGCTGAAGTTGAATCTGTCAAGTGGTTTGCATTATTAGTTTTGGTTGTGTATCTTAAGGAAGGTCTTTGGGTATATTAAATGTCTTATTCTCTAGTTTTGTGTCATCACATAAAGTGGTGTACGAGTTGGGAGATCCGTTCATTCAATTTTTTGTTCAACAATGTTAGAAGGCCGACTAAGTGAATATGTGATGTTGTGGATGTTCAAGGTGAAATTATTTGGAGTATTTTTGTATTGAAGATTTTTTTTGCATCCTCACTATGATATGGCCGACTTTAGTGGATGCGCATTAAATGATATTCATGATTTTAGCTGACAATTGGTAAATAATTTTCTATTTTATTGAAGTCAATAAATAGCAATCAAATCCTTGGTGGTGGATATATATAAGAGATCAGTTATTTCATTATGGTGTGTGTGTGTGATATGTTGATGTGTGTTATGAATATTATAAGAGTAGTTAGGCGTTTATGCACAATTTCACTTGTGCGTTAGAGGATTTTGTGAAGTGAATTAAGACAAAATAGAGTGAAGTGTAGAATTAGACAGAAGGTCCAGAATCTGATCTATGAGCCTAACCGAAACTGTAATTAGGCATTTGTAGATGCTAATTTCTTAGTTCAACCTTTTTAATGTAATTCAAATTTTTTTTAAGGCAATGAGCCTCCCTGATTTTGAATAGTGAGCTCTAGGTAGTGTGCTTGAATGCAAGTGCATTCCCATTTTGTAAAATACTTATATTTGGGTACTCAAATTGTCGATTGACCTCCACCGTGGTTTTTCCCCTAACAGGGTTTCCACATAAAAATCCTTGTGTTATGGTGTTGTGGCTTATTTTTTTATGTTCATGCATCTTTCTTTTGATTGAATGTTGTTGTCACTTTAGAGATCAGATCAATGAAGTTAAAGATTGTACAACATTGATTCACCCCCCCTCTTAGTGTTGCTTGATTCCAACAAACTTAAGATTAGGATTGTACACACATTTCATGTTTCAAATTTTAATTTATCATCAAGGTTTAATGACCAAACTTGGGGTTTGATAGAGGAAAACCCCTATCCACCACCAAACATACAAATCTATTTTGTAGATTATTGGCAGATCCAAATCTGAATGTGGGGATTTCAAGTTATAGGAAGGAATTGTAGGTTTCAAACTTTAAATTTAAATTTAGAGTTTTCTTGAAGAGCCTACCAAGAACCATTCATCATAGGGTGAATGAGTCCCTATTAGGGATACATGGGAAGTAGGTTTTCATAGTTCATAAACTAGAGTTTTTGATTAAAAGTATTTTGGGAAAGTCTACCAGGACCCATTAACCATAGGGTGAATAAGTCCATATTAGGGTTGCAGAAACAAATTTTGATAGGTGCACAACATTTATTACCTTCAATTTCTCAAGAAAGTTTACTATTTCTTTATGTTTTATGATAAATATCTTCATTGCAATTTGTGGCTCTAGGTTTAGAGTTTTGTTATTTCAAAATTTTCTCCCTAAAATACTACTTGACCTAGATCCCTGACCTAGACCCCTGTCTTAGTATAAAGGGAAATCTAAAGATTCACATCTTAGGTTGACTCTCCTAAGGACTATTAGTCAATGTTTTATGTGTATCATATTTCCTAATGAATTTAGGAAGAATATGACCCCTTTGTCTCTCTTTGGATCTACTTTTTCCATTTTGTGACACCCTACCACTCCTATTTTCCTTCATTTCACATATATTGAAAAAGTAAAAAGACTAATTGTGTATTAAATGTTAAAATGAAACCCTAATGTGGTTGCCATGGATGGGTAGGGTAAATAAATTGATTCAACAATCAAGATAATAGAAAGATGTAACAATAAAAAATTAATTAATAATTGATCATGCAAAATTTTCAAATATAAAATTTAGATGTAAATATCATAAAAGTATAGATCTAAGAAACCCTAATACTAATAAGAAACAATAGAAGAGGACTAGGTTGTATAGGATCGATTGGGTTTACTAAAATATAAAGAGGTATAAAGAGGGAAAAGAGAGAGAGGAAATGGAGGGAGAGGTAAAGAGATAGGTCTAGAGCTTGGGAGAGAGAGAGAGAGGGGGAGGGAGAGGTAGGTATAAAGAGAGTGGGAGGTGAGAGGGAGAGATATAGAGAGATAGCTAGAGGGATGTGGAGAGAGTTGAGATTGTGTTAAGTAGAGAGGGGAGTATGGAGGGAGGGAGAAGTAGAGAGATAGGTCTAGAGAGAAAGAGTTATATATATAGAGGGACAAAGAGGGAGGGAGGGAGCGAGGGAGAGGTAGACATATAGGTCTAGAGCTTAAGGAGAGAGAGTGTGTGAGAGAGAGAGAGGTCTAGAGAGAGTTTGAAAGAGGGACAAATAGAGAGGGATGGATAGGTAAATAGATAATTTTGGAGCTCAATAGATTGAGAGAGATATTTCTAAATATGGAAAAAGAGAGAGGGATGGGTGGAGAGAGAGAGAGAGGTGGAGATCTAGGCCTAGAGATTAGGAGGAGAGAGAATGAAATATAGAGAGGTAGAGACAGGGATAGAGAGATATGATGATTTATGAAAAAATTCCATCCCCTTACTACATAAAATATAAATATTTCATTAATGATTACTCCTCTAACATTTCAATTATTTGGAGATGATTTTTTTATAAAAATCATTAAAAAGGGACTTTGTATGCAAAAGTGGTGTATGACACCATAGGTCTTAATATGAAAAGTTGCTAACTGTTGGGTTTTAAGTTGTTAAGTCATCTTGTTTGTAATAAGGTCTTGATGACCATTTCTTATGTGTGTGAGGTGTTTCAAGTCATGTTGGAGTCTATTTTGCAAATAATGTTAGTGTTGCAAAAAGTTGCAAAAGTTGTCAAAGCAATTTTGCATTTTTGCATTTTTTTAGGAAAGTTGAGCCACTAAGATTCAAAGGATAGTTGGGAACAGTTGGTTTCTATTTGAAAATTTTTAAATACACCATGTAACAATTGAAATAAGGTTTTGGTTGTTGTTTTGGAGATTGAACAATAATAAAGCTCATTCTTTTTGCATTTTCAAATGATTTCTTGTTAAAACATAGATTAGTATGGCTTGGTATGGCCTAGGGTGATAATTTATGCATTGGGACTGATGAAGCATTGAATCTTCTATATTTATCATCTAGTCTCATCTATCTTCTTAAAGATTGAAAGGAGTTATAGCCATTTTGTTGTAAACTGCCAGGAAACCCTAGTTAGTCAGGGTTTGATTGAAGAAAATGGTTTTGAGCCCATTCCACTGGTGAAAAATTATGATAATTGGTGGAATGGAGGTAGATAGGGTGTTCTTAATTTTTTTAGTGTGTGTAGGAGCAGGGGATGGATTTAGGGGAAAGTTTGATGCAGCCCTAGCCTAGAAATGTCTTATATTAGGCTTAGAATATTAGATAGACTTAGGGTTTTGTGAAAGAACACTTTGATGATTGTTTCAATTGATGAAAATTGTGTCTGCAAACCCCATGTGACATTTTAAAATCTGTGGAATGAAGAATTAAATTTTGGAGAATGTAAAACCCAAAATTTCCTTGTTGAACTAGCCTAATTAGGCCTAAACCCAAGTGTAGTAGTCAACTTTTGAAGGTTTTGTTTCAAAGTAATCATACCTAAAAATTTGATATGTTTTCAAATGTCAAAATGGGTACTCAGAACTGTGTTTTTATTCTAGGTATGAGGTCTAGGTTGGAAATTATGTTGCAAAAAGCATGTTTGTTTTCCTACAAGGCCTAGAGTTTGTTTGGTAAGGAAATCTATCAAATTAGGGTTCTAAGATTGAAAATTTTGATCAGTTGTGTTATTTTTGAGTTGTTTTGTGATCCCCACCCATTATTTTCATCAACAAGTAGTGAGCATTTGATGTTTCAAAAATGAAGGATGAATTTAAAATGATTAAAATAATTTATTTGTGTATAATCTAGAAACACTACCTAGTCCATTGTGTATAGGTCTGAATCACCTTTCCAACTCATGTAAAAAATCAAAACTCTGATTAGAAACGTGAAATTTATGCCCATTTTACTCAAGAGGTATTTTTGGGTTTTTAGGTAATGTGGATCATGAAAGCTTGTGCTTCTCCAAACAACATTATGCAAAATTCAATGAATGGGGGATCTTCTTGCACTTCATTGAATAACCTCTAGGGTTTTAAAAGAAGTTGAATCTTCCTTTGTGTTTTGGGAAAGGAAGAAAGAATTGTAGGAATAAAAATTAACAAAGGTGATGCACTAAAAGGTTTTACAATATTTCAAAACTCTAATAGGTCCTATTCTTGATAAGATGGACACAGAATCCCGTAGAACCTTCATCATTGGAAGGAGAACATGTGACTAAGGCCTATACGAGCATAGATTATTCATTCATATCCTTCCATGGGAAGCACCCATTAAGGTTCAATAGAAAATAGGGAACTTGACCTCAAACAAGATGTTTCAGATCCTTACAAAACTATTTTTCTTGAACAACATAATATGAAATCTAACATAATTTCAACAAGAAAATGAAAGAGTATCATAACATGGCTCAATCCATGAGATTCTAAGCTAGAAGAACATAAAATATAGTAATTGAGAATCAATTATCAAGATTGTATACAAAGATAAAGTGACATAGAGCATTCAACATGTATGAAATAGAGAACAAAATGTAAAATGAAGGCCGCATGTACACAATCTAATATAATTTTAATTTTATTGTTTGATCTTGTAGAATAACAAAAATGCTAATTTTGGATAATAGATCCGAATAGCTATCTTGACATTGATTACAAAATTGCTTATAGAGTAATTAGATTTTGGTAAGAAATCTTCTACACCCTATTATATCTATCTATCTTTTATTTACTATCTAGTAACATTGTTGTTACTACTACTACTATATTGTGAAGAGGCTATTGGAAATTTCCTTTTATAAGACAAGGGAGGCATACAAGCATAGAGCACCCTTCATCACCAAAAGACAAAACCCTAATAGGTGTCATCACAACACAACTTGAAAATTGATCAAAAATCAAATTTGAGTTGCTTCAATAATGGTGATGGGTGCAACAACTTGATGAAGTGGATGTCGTAAGAGCTTCATGAAGATTTCCTTATCAGAAGGAAGATACGAGGTTTAAAATGCTCAATAAAATCTAATATGATTAGCTATAGGTATTAATGGCATCTTTAAAAGGAAGTTGACCCCTAAAGCTATGAAGGAGAAACAACACTTTCCCACCCAATAGTTTCTGCACAGATATTGCTTCTGACAGTGAAGAAACCTGCCCAACAAAAGACGGGCAATGTGGCATGCTGCCAGGATTTCTTCAAAGTTTGTGAGAGCAGCCTGTGGAAAATCCATATAGGGTGGCCACATGTCCCACTTTGGGTTTGAAAGGAAGGTGATATTTGAAAAGGTTGTGCAACCACTACATGGCACCATTGTGCACCTTTTAGCCAAAATTAACCCACAACCTCAAAAATAATGTGCCGATGCAACACAAGGTGAAACAAATATAAAAAATCCAAAAAGTTAAGAACCTCAAGGCCAAAAGAATAAACATACATAAGAGAAAAAATTTCTCCATAGTTTCTAGTGACTCATAGGGGGCCTACGCCTGTGGAGGCATGACCTAAAGAAATAAAACAACATAAAAAGACAAAAGAAATTTGTGATCCCTCAGAGCTTGAGGAATGTAGGATGCAGATATGTCCAATCTTCATTAGAATGTGGAGCCAATGCATGCAACATATCATAAGCATGATCTAGGTCAACTATCTCCTTGAAGGAGACTCCTATCCAATTTTTTTGTACCACTCAAATGTGGAAGTAGAGTTAGGGAACGGGGAGAAGTATTCTTTTAATTTCCTCGTTCATATGTCATGAGATCAAATTTTGGAGTTCTGAATGTTCTAGTTGATTGGCTTCTAAATCCTTCTTGAGGTTATCCTCAGTAAACACTACTTCATTAGGCAAGAATGGAGAGGGTAAACCCGATTGGATCAAAGCTTTGATATTCTCTCTCATTTTTCCTACCTTTTTAGCTAATATCAATTGAAAGTTCTTGCTCCTTTGGGTGGCTTGGTTGCACATGATGAACTCACTTTCCTTCCTAGTAGCTGCTCTGTAGTCTAAAATCCAAGCACTTTCTAGAGCTTCTTCAGTCACCTTATACAACTTGACTATCAAATTACTCAATTCCATAGAATGAGGGGTAACTGTTTGCAGGATTTGGTTGATTTTTGGGCCAACCTTCACATTCAACTGATGTGTGTCTACTATGAATCTTAGAGCTATCCTTGGGGCTATTGTTTCAACCTTAATTCTTTCCCAATGGGAGGAAGGAAATCCTTGTAATACCAAGAGGAGTTCAGACCTTTGTGCCATGGTCATTTCTTGTTGGAACTAGGACTCCTTGGCCTCTATATCCTCTTTTAATTGATCAATCTCTATCTGGGCCCTCTAAAGTTCCTCCATCACTTGAGACTAGGTTCTAGCCAATTCTCCTTGCATCTTGTTCCTTTCCTTTTTGAATTGCTTACCTAGCTTCTTAATTTTGTCCCCAACTTCGAACCATTTACCCTGCATTGCTTGCAGCTCTTTCTACAATTCTCCACATATGTTGTCCTATCGGTGTAATATGTCAACAAACTCTTCTTCTTCTACTACCATTCCTCTGCAAACTCTTGCATACAATATTTTAAATCTTTTGTTACCTTGTGCTTGGTTTCAACCTCATGCATCATCTTTTCCACCTCGACTAAAATTCAATCCTTTTCAATCTAATCAGCCTCAAGTGACATAGTTGCTTCTCCTTGTAGGTCCGATGCTTTCCTTAGGCAGGAAATATCCATATCTTTTATCTTTATCTTTACTTGGTGCTTGTTAAGAATAGCCTTTACATTTTCCAACTCCACTTCCCACTTCTTCAATATCCTTTCCAACTTCATATAGTCAGTGTGTACCACCTTCTATGTGGCCTATCTTTTCATGGGGAAGCACCTCACTTAGGTTTAGGCCCACAGTTTATATCTCATATTCCTCATACCGCATATCTCCCTCTATTTTGGAAATTACAGGCTTCATAGCCAAAATCATCAAGGACCTCCACTCTTCATCGAAACATGTCTTTAGCTTTGAGGCAGTTGGAGTTTCTATGGCCTTTGCTAATTTCTTTTTTTTCCTTTCACTTTGAGCCTATTTGGTCAAATATATTTGGGTTTGGAGGTTCTACAAGGACTCAATACTCTATGAAAAAATGGGGACACGAGTCAGGAGGCCAGAAAGGGTGGCATAGGGTGTGTTTCTAGTTGCTTGGACTTGGGGAGAGGCCATGGGAAAATCTATTGGTGAGAAGGGTGGGATGTCTCACAAATACTGAGTGGAGTGTGGAGTACTCATTAGGGTAAGGGGTGTTGTGGTTGAAAATGGAGGCATAGACTTTGAAGTATGAAATGGTGATAAATCTTATAACATGGGCGGCTCTGAGATTGAAACCTTCAAATAAAGTAATTAAAATGTTGATCATAGTTACGAATGAAGATGCATGTTCTATGCATGGGGCTTCGAAAAGAGGCTCATCAACAAATGCGGTGGTGGGGTGCATCAAGGCTAAGCGAGTTAGAATCGGCTGATGGAGAATTCTACTCCTGGGATGGAGGGCTTGTAGATACTAATAAGGTAGTGGAAGAAAGAAAAAAGGTGAAAAACTTACCTAAACCACATGTCTTGAAGATGATTGCAAGGAGAAATTCACTTATTTGTCATCTTTTTACAAAGGTCCTTTCCCACGCAATTCTTGGATTCTCCTTCTCTTCATAGAGGGTGCACTTGTTGCTTCCGATCCTTCCTCTTCCAACCCCGACAAACCATGAATTCTCTGAACTGCTGAAGAATTCCTTGCAGATCATCGGGTCCATTTTTCTCTTGTTAGAATGTTCATAGAAAAGGATACTTGTGGATCCTTTTATTGGGATACTTCCTTCTCCTTCCCCTTTCCTATTTTAGCCAACTAGGGCGGCAAGTTGGAACCTTGTACATATTCATTTTCAAGCTCCTAATCAAAAACATCATCCAAATTGGACCTAGCCTCCTTATAATAAATATCTTCCAAATATTTTTCTATGGGGATAGTTCTGTGCAAGGGGCCTACATATTTGATCTCCTACTAATATCTCCATAAATTGGTTGTGTTTCTTTTGGACCACCCCTTCTTCTTCAACTATTGTTTGATGGACTTGTCCATCATAATTTTTGGTCTAAGTTCCTAAATTACTTGATAGAAACCAAGTCATCGATGTTGCTCAAATGGTATTCTCTCCAAGTCGACATAGGCCTTCAATGCATTCAGTTAGATTTCACCTTTCTTCCCAATATGGTCTCGACTCATGCCTAAATGACAAGTACGCTTCCAGATTATATCTCCATCTGTCACAAATAAGCCTTAGGTCAAGATAGGACAATTTTTTGGTCAATACATCATACTCTTCCCTTTTCACAAGTGTCACTTTTCTCTTGCCAATAGTGAGAGGGATTGCATGGAGCTTCATATTTTTCTTCACGACACCATAGGCATAATCTATAATCGATAATTGTTAGTATATTTCCAAAGCCAATGTTTTGTTTGTTACAAATCTTGGTGTCTGAAAGGGTTCTCCTATAAACCCATCGCTCCTAATGAAATCAAAATATAAGCCCATGAAATAGTCAAGTGGGGTCTAGTGTTTCCTAATCCATTCCAAATCCTTAGGGGAAAACCTTCACAAAGATTGTTGGGATAGATCTTGAAGAACAAGATATAGAAAATACTCGATAAATTATAATAGTCACATGTACTTGAAAGCACACGGGTCCACCTTGAAACTAGTTTGAACAAATTTGATCCACTCTAAATGTTAAGAAAAAATTGACTCCTAAAACACTTAGGGTTGTAGTGCAGTATCAAATATAACAAGAAAGAGGAATACCTAAACATACAAGAATGGTTTTACTCCTCTAATTGCTGGAGAATTTTGTCTCCAATTTCCTTGACAAAGTTGAATCAAAGGTTTCCTTTTTCCTTCTTGAGCATAAATTCCAAGCCCATCTAATACTCAAGAGCCTCATCATCACAGTTCATGCCATATACGAAGGATAGCATTGAAAACACATCTTGCAAATATATATTAAATTGACTAAATGCTAAAGGGAAGGTGGGTTCCTCACTCTCAGGTCTATGGCTTGTCTCAGTTCTATAAAATTCTATCTCATCTATTCTTGACCTCTAGAAATTTTCCATGCTCCTTCATGAGAAGTTCTCAACCGCCATGTTAGAGGGGATACATAACATATCCCGAATGGTTGTCACATTGATGGTGATTTTTGACTCTCCACCATTGATGACTCCAATGTCCTTATCTAACTTCTTTGCATAGATATCTATTAGCTCTAGGAATAAATGTGTGAAGGGTAGCATATACTATGGTAGACCACAATGCCAGAGTCTTACTTCAAGGCTCTCAACATTTCCAACTAGCAACCTAACAATCTTTCTCTACAAGGCCCCTCCATGTAGATTTTTAGGGTTGGTATGCAACTTTGGGTTGAAAATATTGTCTATGAAGTACTTGACTTATTTGGTTTGATGTGGTTGGTAGGCCTCATGAATTTGGTATGAGGAAGACTTTGTTCCTCTAGCATATGTGCATTGGCTTAGGAAACATCTCCAAATATGTCAACATAGCCTAGCTGATTAAAGGGAATTTTAGTGCCCCTACCAGAGGATGATGCTTCAATAACCATTGTTCATGGTTTTTGAAGGAATTCTACAAGAACTCAATTCTACACTTAGAATTATTTTTCTTTTTCCAAGGTCTCACACTTAGAAACTTTTCTACTTTAGCTATTTGTTTTTTCACTAATGTGTATAGAGTAAATGCATGGCTGTTATTACTAGCCTTTTGAGTACTTCCAATGAAGGCAATAGATGCAAAATAAACACCTATATTCTTGGGAAGCACAACATTTTCTATGGGAAGGAAATTAAGTATATTCTTACACCGATTCCATAGAAGGACATCCTTGAGAAACGAGAGACGTAATTAGAAAAGACATCTAAATTAAATAAGCAGGAAGTGGCTTTTAAAATGGTCTTTTCACAAGATGGAGGTGGTTGGTGATTACAAGGGTGATGAAACACATGGAGATAAGCCATATATCTAGCCATTAATACTATCACCTGTAGTAATGTTTCAAAGCCTTGCAAAATCCCATATGTATGATTTCCTTTTAGCCTTTGCCACCAACTTGCATTTCCCGTTGTCGTTCTGATACGGAAAAGATTTTTCGTTTAAAGAATTTTTGGCATCCTTTTTCTATAAATAGAATGTTATTTCCATTAAAATATTCATTAATTTTGTGACTTCTTTATTTTGTATTTTGCAAAGCATGGGCACTCCAATCAGACTTCTAAGTCAAAAGAACCAGGTTGCCTTTGTAGGAGAGGTCACCAATGACAAAATTAAGAGGATCCTGAAGATGAGGTGCCCTTTGACTATTACTATGTTCAAGTGGGTGTTGGGGAGGGACTATCATGGATGAAAACTACTACCCCACCAATACAAATTTTATTTCTCAGTTCGTCATTTCCCTTTTGGACTTGAATATCATGAAGTTGTGGATAGTGCAACTGTGTAAGGCTATGTTATGCAAAGAATATTTGATAGGCCTTGAGGAAGTCATTGTTATGTAAATTCCAGGCCTTTGTATTCCCTCATCCATTGACCTCCTTTGACATGTGGATAATGCTAAAATGGTGCCTTGGCTTCCTTTCTTTTCCATTTCTAAAAAATGACTCTTAATCGACATCACCAATGGGTGAGGCTCATCAACTCTTTCCTCCTCTGCCTAGACAAATTTGAGCCAATGTTTGGCATAGAATGGATCACTACCTTTGAGCATTCAGTGTACAACCCTGGTGAAGCGATGGTGAATGTTGATGACTGACCCTTGGCTAATTTTCTGTAGATCCTTGTGATGAAGATCCTACTATTGTATGCCCAAGAATTTTAAGATATCACCATGTATTTTTCTCTCTATAGCTTGGAGGTTAAAATTCATACCACCCTAAGTTGCCACCTCCATCATTTTGGCTATAATGATGGCTATCATTTTTGGCTGTTTTGAAAAGAAGATTTGTATACTTTCTGCTCTGAGCTTTACAAGCTCCTTAAAAAATTAGTCATTAGTGCCTGAAACTACATGTAAATTTTGTCTTATAAATATAATATAGTCTTTCATTGTTTTTGCAATTGTTTATTCACAAAAAATATATTTACAAAAATTTTATACATATGGTACATAAAGTGGAAAAAGTTTTATGAACCTCGATCTTTTAATTAAAAAATTTAAAATAAATAACATTTACTATTATTCCAATGATTTTTCCATCCATGTCTTGGAGTTCATATGCATTACTAGCTTTACATTTAGAAATACAGAAGGGACCCTTCCATAAAGAGTCAAACTTAGCATGTTGGCCCGACCTAGCAGCTCATTTTTTTGAATTTTAAGACCAACCTCCTTGATGCAGAGCAGGGGTAAATAATCTCAAAACAACCTTAGACAATCACTTTCAATTTCCTTTGCTCATCAAAATGTGGGTTTTCCTTCACAAACCCTTATTCTTCCTTATAGCCTTTCAAAAAGGAATTTTTGGATATATCTTCCCAAAAAAAATTTATCTCCAAGAAAGAAACCATGATTGAGATACCCATTTAACCATTATTTAACATATCTCAAAACTAGGTGGGGTCACTTTGTATGAAAGTTTTCAAATTTTGACTATCCTCTTACTTTAACTAGGCCTAATTGGTCACTAGGCTTGGTAGCAATAGGGGTTTTTTGTTTGAGGTTCTCCACTCCCTTTTCAATGCTTAAAAAAAATACTACAAGGCACCAAACAACTTTCCTCAACACACAAATCATTCCCTAATCACACACAACAAATTTCTTCCACTAACTAGGGCTTCTAGGTCTGATACATGAAGATATCAGACCTTTTAAGCATTCCTACATGTGCTAAACATCATCCTCTACATTTTCAACCTAGGAACATGAAATTACACCCTACCATCACCCATTCGACCAAGTTTTGGAAGTTTTCACAAGGTGGAATGGAATTTATTGCATTTTGTTTACTCACTAGTTACCCTAACTATGGTTTTGACTACTTTGCAATAAAATCAACAAAACACAATGAAATCACATGAAATCAATTCCAACTGAGAGTAGACTCAATGATTTATTAACCCCAATTGGTTTTAGTGCATCCCTGGATTGTACAGATCTGTACAACTTAATTTAGCATCAAAGAGCGTTCAAAAAATGTAGGAAAATAGAATTTCTTATTGCTTCAATCTTCAAATTTCAAAAATAAAACCATGTGTTGACCATACAAGGAATTTTATACATTTTTCATCATTTCCCCAATGGCCCTCAACCATATTTCAAATTAGAAACTAACTAAACCTCATTATGCCCTGTTATGACAAAAATTGCAAAAGTTGCATTTGACAACATTGTGAAACATTGACAATATGTTGCATCTAGACCCTAACTAACACCTAATGACTCAAAACCAACTATAACACATATGAAATGTTCTTAGAAAACCTCATTAGATGCAAATATCTCAACCAACACAAAATATCAACTTTTGACCCCCCTTGGAGGCATGAAAACCTATGGGTGCTCCTACACCATACTCCCAGGGAAAAGAAAACTCAAACTCCACTTGAGAAAAAACCTAAAATTGTACAAGAATGTTTGATAATATCATCCTCAATCATCCAAGTTGCATCCTCCATAGGAATACCTTTCCATTTGACCAAGTATTTTTAGTAGACCTTTCTCCTTGTCTTCTTAAGCTCCTTCTTGTCCAAGATGCATTCCAACTCCAAGGGTTAGCTTGGTGGAAGATCCCTAATCCAATCTTTATCTAGAAGCATTGATGAACCTACATTTTCAATTGAAACAACATCCCCTTTATAAGGGTAAAGATCATAAACATTAAAAATAGGAGAAATGGCAACTCCGGGATGGAGTTCAATTTCATATGCATTCTCTCCAAACTTGTGCACCACTTTACATGGCCCTATCTTATTCATATAAAGCTTAGAGTACTACCCTTTAGGAAGCCTTTTCTTTCTCAAGTGATCCAAAACCAAGTCTCGAACATTAAAATGAAACTCTCTCCTTTTTAGATCAACATTCTTTTAAAGATTCTCCTTAACCTATTGGTGGATTTCTTGCATAGCCACAAAAAAAAATTTCACCTTCAGCACTCCTCCCCTCCATCCCATTGACATCTCTTAATTCAAACACATCCCTAGGCTACAAACCAAAAACAATCTCAAAAGGACTTTTTCCAATACTTTTATTCACTGAATCATTGTAAACAAACTCAATTGGAGGAAAAACTAGATCCCATTGTGTTGAATGCTCCTTTTTTAGACATCTTAGGAGGTTTCCAAGGCTCCTATTCACCACCTCAGTCTACCCATCAGTTTGAGGGTGATAGGCAGAATTGAAACTCAAATTAGTGCCAAGTTTCTTCCATAGACTTCTCCAAAAGAGACCAAAAAATTTTATATCCCTATCTGAAACAACACTAAGAGGTAAACCATGGATTCTTACCAAATCTTTGAAGAAGAGTCCTGCAATGTAGCATCACTAGTGCTCTTACAAGGTATAAAGTGTACCATTTTAGAAAACTTGTCCACAACAACATACACTGTATCAAAACCTCTTTGAATTCTAGGCAACCCCATCACAAAATCCATACTAATTGATTCCCAAGGCCTATTGGGAATGGGGAGAGGTTGATATAACCCTGCATTAGTACTAGATCCTTTGGCCATTTGACAAATAGTACACTTATCCACAAAGATCCTCACATCATTTTTCATTTTTGGCCAATAGTAGTGCCTCTTCATCTACTCCAAGGTCTTATCTAGACCAAAATGACTTGCAAGGCTGCCACGATGATTTTCTTTGATTAAATTATTCCACATTGAACATTTAGGAATGCATAATTGTGCCCCTTTGAACAATAGATCGTCTTGGATAGGTAAATCAATCCACTTTTCATTATTCTTTCTACAAGGCTGCCTACAACTTGTATAAATTTCTTTAAAATCTGTATCATCAGTGTACATATCTTTCAAATAATCCACTATTATGCTTTTCTACTGAATTTCTTGCACCAAGAGAGCTCTTCTACTCAATGCATCTTCCACCTTGTTAGATTGCCACTTTTTATGCTTAATGGTAAAAGTAAAACCTTGCAAAAATTCAACCCATTTCACATGCCTACTACTGAGTTTATCTTGACTATTCAAAAATTGGAGAGCATGATTGTCAATGTACACTATAAATTCCTCAGGAAGTAAATAATGTCTCCATTTCTTTTATGCTTGCACCATTGCATACATCTCAAGATCATAGGAAGAATACTTTTCCTTGGCTTCATTCAATTTTTCACTAAAAAAGGCAATAGATATGTTTTCTTGACTTAGGTCAACACCTATAGCACGACCACTTGCATTACACATAATGGTAAAGACCTTATCAAAACTAGGAAAAGTCAATATGGGATGCTCAAAAACTTTTTTTTCAAATATTCAAAACTCCTATTAGCCTCATTAGACCAAACAAACTTCTTTCTTTTATCACCCTTTATTGTATCAATCATACGAGCACACACATGACTGAAGCCTTTTATGAATTTTCTATAGAAAATAGCCAAATTGTGGAAAATCCTTACCTCATCCATTGATTTGGGTGTAGGCCAGCTTAGGATAGCCTCAACCTTACTTGGATCTATCTTCAAAGTGCCATTGGTGACCGAAAAACAAAGGTAAACCAACTTTGTTTTCAAAAGCTCACACTTCTTCAAGTTTATCATTAGTTTTTCTTCATGTAACCTCCTCAAAACCAAATCTAAATGTTGAAAATTTTCCTCTTTAGTTTGGCTAAATCAATAATATCTTCAACATACACTACCACAAACTTACCAATGAAAGGTTTAAGCACCTCATTAATCAAGCACATGAAAGTACTAGGGGCATTTGACAAACCAAAAGGCATTACTAGCCATTCATACAACCCTTCATTTGTCTTGAAGGTTGTTTTCCATTCATCACCAGTTCTGATTTGGATTTGATGAGAGCCACTCTTTAGATCAATCTTGCAAAAGTATCATGCACCACCCAAACAGTCCATTAGGTCTTCAATTCTTCGAATAGGAAGTCTATACCTTATTGCAATCTTGTTGATGGCCCTGGAATCACTTCACATCCTCCACTTACCTCCTTTCTTTGGTGCTAGGAATGTGGGAACCACACAAGGACTCAAACTCTTCCTAATCAGCCCCTTTTCAAGTAATTATTACACTTGCCTCTTAATTTCCTCATTTTCCTGTGGAGTCATCTTGTAAGGAGCTTTGTTGGGAAAACTAGCCCCTAAAATGAAATAAATATGGTGGTTTATGTCCCTCATAGGTGGCAAGGTGTTAGGAATCTCATCAACCACTATTTCATCATATTTCTTCAACAATATTTTCACTTCCAAAGGAAACTCTTTCTTTTCTGCTACCATGACAGATTTAGGCCTTACTATGATAGAAAATCCCGCATTCTCCTTTTCATTGACCAACATCACACTAGGACCTACTTGGGAATCTTGGATTTCATCCTTCAATGGTGTGAGCATTTAAGAAACCCCATCCTTTACTATGTCATATGTATTCTTCCTCCCATCATGAATAGCCTTCCTATCATATTGCCAAGGCCTTCCCTAGAGCAAATGGCAAACAACCATTAGTATTATGTCACACAAAACCTTTTCCTTGTATCCCCCTATGTGAAAATCTACCCAAATTTGTTCATTCACAACTACTTTTTTCCCTTTGTTAAGCCTATGGACTAGGGAAATGAAATACACAACTTCCCTTATCCACACCTAAAAGGGGAATGAAGGAAGAGGAATCCAATTTCGCAAAGTTCACACTCAAGAACAAATCCTTGAGATTCCAATGCAATAAAGATTGAAATATATCAAAGGATATTTACCTTAAGGCTATAAATTGATAAAGAAGATAAACTATTGATGCAAAACTAAGAAAATGTAAAATGTTTGAAAACACACTGTGATATGCAAAATGACCTAAATGTGCAAACAAGTTGTAACAAAAATTAATGAGATTATAGGTGTGCACCTGGAAACTATAAAGTTATGGATAGGAGCTCTTAAATCCTTCATAAATCATTGTTGAAGCCAATTAGGACTCATACGCCAAGTTGAGTGACTTAGTCCTATTTCAGGGGAACTTTGTCGGAACAGGTTTTAGACAAAAGGGTACTCAGAACTACAGAAACCACTTTTCAGGCCTAGCAGTGGGACTCATATGCCAATGATGGTGATCTAGTCTTGTTTCAAATTTTGGGAGATTCAAAAGTGCAATTTGTAGCTCCTGGTTTGCACTTCTGCTCCTGATAGGTTTCTAGATTCGAAACTACATAAATTAACCTGTAGGTATTCTCCAAGCTTATTTTAGGGCTTTGAACACTTTGAATGACTTTGATGATTTTTTGACAACTTTTCCAATCTTTCTCTTTGACAAATATACACACAAGACCTACAAAACAAATGCAAAGAGGGGAAAAAGTGTTAAGGGTTAGTGAATAGGGGTTTGCCTTGGTCAAACCCCAGTTTGGTAATTGAACCATTAAAAATGAAATGAAATGAAAAGAGAATGATGAATGAAAAACATGCAATGCTACAACTCACCAAACCCTTGATGTAGAAATCTGAAGATATGCAAGTAATGGCTCCAAAGTGCTTGAATACTCTTGTAGACAAAATGCTTGAATGCAAAATCACTCGATTGCTTGATTAGAAAATTAAGAGAGTTGAGGAGATTTTTAGAAGATGAAATGAGAGGAAAAACCCTATATTTATACACAATTATGAAATATTTCTTAAAAATATCACATCACAGGCTGACCTTAGGTCTTAGAAAATAATAAACCGCTAGAAATTTGAAATTATTTTGATTTTTGAGCCAAACGGGACTCATTTGCCACTAGTGGCGAATGGGTCCCCCTTAGCCATTTTAAGTGGGTGTCAAAAATTAATATGTATTAATTCATGTTTATTAGGATTATTTTCAAGAAGACACTTAAGTAAGGCTTGTAAATGTAAAATGGGGCCAATTAAGCATAATAAAGGGTCAAATTAGTGATGAAAATCCTAGAAAATCGTGAAATTTTGTTATAACACTTTGAAATAAGGCTTGGTATTTGATAAAAATAGGTTATTTAGATGAAATACATTAACAAGATCTTAGAAAAGTGTGAAAGTGTGTTACAACACTTTACAACAATTAAGTAAAGTTACCACTTGAATTCTTTTAGTTTTCTAGGGCCTAATGTGAATGTGTTGACCACATTACAAAATTAAATCAAGGCACAACTAAGCCAAAGTCACAAGGAGGACCTAAACAAGACATAAAAAGTAGAAAGGTTACTTTTTAGGTGTCCACATTTAGCCCCCAATTTAGTGAGAGGATGAACCTGCTTCAAACTCACACTAAAGTAAACCAACACACAATCAAGAGGGGTTCCCATGAACCAATGCTGGCAAGATGGGACAACAACAATCAAGAGGGGTGATCAAGCCCATAGGATCAAGATCTCATAACAAACTAATGTAAGTGCAAAGGGAACACACATGATATCAAGAATAATGAAAAGGCACCAACACACAATGCCAAACATGAAAGAGAGAAGAAGTAAAAAGAAAGAATGAATCAGATCAAGCTTTGACCATTTTTCCAACACGATGTGGATCAGATCTAGGCTATTTGTCTAGAAAATGCATACTCACTCTGAGGTGACAAAAATCATGGTTGTCCGCCAAGTGAGAAGGCCTAAAAGGCGAGAAACATACACTCATGGCTAGTATGCACTCACACACACACATGTGGCTATGGGGAAATCCATGCCTTCAAATGGGCTTCCTGCTCAACCATACCAAAGTTATACCTCCTGATAACTTTAACAAGGCACCACAAAAGAAAGATGACTTTTTGAGCTTCACGAGACAAACAAAACTTTGTATGCTTGGATCTCATGAACAAACACAATGGCACCATAGGCATGCAAGTTGTGTTATGCAAGGTGGCCATATAGCAAAATAAATGCAAAATGCAACGTGCAAAGGATGTTCAAAGGAGTCTTGCTTAGTTCATGCAAGGTCTTTGACTCAGGGAACATTGTGTCTAATGTCTCCAAGAGAGGACCAATCAAAAAATTAAAAAATTGCAATTTAGGGGATGCAGTGCATCACATCAAGCCACCAAGAGGAATGTAATATGCTAAGATAGATCACGCTCATGAAGGAAATTATACCCAATGTCATCTACAAAGTGAAAAAACACATCATATGAAGTAAGAATGCTACACTAAGAACCAAGAAAAGGAAAAATGAAAAAGCATAATTCCAATGTATGCCGCCACTTTAAAGGAATTGCTAAACACCATGCTATGAGAAATTACTTTGAGTAGCAAATGAATGATGTAATCAAGAAAGAAGACATGAGAGGAAATTTGGAAAGTCCTATGCCAAGTCATATGTTTCTGAGTAAGGCAATGTAATGTGAAGAAAAATAAAAAAAAAAGGAAAAGAAAGGAAGAGGTTTCCCTCAAAATGAAAACACCAAACACAGAAGGGATCTATGGATTTGGGGTCAGTATGTTCTTTGCTGCAATGTTGTGTAGAGAGATCAAAATTGTCATCATACCCCAAATACATAGAACTAGAAGAATGACACAAAGAGAGCGAAAACAAAGAAAAAAAAAGAACCTTTTGGGTCAACATGGAAGAGAGATAGTGGTGTAGCCATGGTAGGAGGGTCCTCAAAGAGAAAAATTTGGACAGTGCAACAAGAGTAACACAATGAAAGAAACACATAATATGGAGGAAAATGCAGATGCAAATATTCTCATTAACAGAAATCTCAATTACAATCGGCCGACAACATCCAAGCTTATAGATTCGGCTTAGAAGCCTGATATAAAATGTTCAAAATATCATATTCCTATATGATCCTTAATGCGAGCTGCAATATTACATGCCAAACTTATCTTTTTCCAATCTTCCTTCCTAATGATCTATTACAATGATTTATATTGCATCTTGAGATCTAGAATCATCTGCATTGGCAAAAAAAATTATAATCTTCAATGAAAGAAAATGTAACGTATGCATGAATAGGTCAGCCTCAAATTTGAATTAATCCTCGATGAATGCATAGGATGAAGTGTGGACCTATAATCAAGGTTGGGGACACTCCATAGAATAGTTAAAATCACACCACCAAGATTTGCAAGCTACGGGAACGATCCACAAACAATCAAACTAGTCATTGGGCTTGAAAATTATTCTAGTGTCGGTTCAAGAAACTGTCAATAAATCTGGAAGCAATAACTTGCCGGAAAAAATTCAATCACACTCAAATCTTGGAATAAGTAAAATTACATGTCCAAGATGTAAAATTGTATCCACGGGGTTTGGTGAGAAAATATGATGAATCCATCAACAAGAACTGAGCAAGAATTAAACAAGAACAAAAATTGAAAGAAAAATATTTTTGGTTGATGCAAGATTTCCAAGAACCAAGGATGCTCCTACATCAGACATTCAGGGTTATCTAAAAAGTGAGTCCCTCACTTTTCTAGGGCTAAAGGAAAACCAAAACAGTCTACCTCAGCCTGAGAAATCCAAGAAGAATCCTCTACTGGTCTACCTTTCAATTCACAAGATATTCTTTGTACTATCTTCCATGAGTTTTTCTCCCATCTCTAGTATCTAGGATCTCTTCTATCTCATTTGGTTACTATTTAGGAAACTAATCCTCCAATTTTTCCTTACTATCTTCATTGAATTTTTCTTCATGGTACTGATGTAGATCTGCAATGTTGAATATAGATGATATACCCATGTTATCCAATAACTCCACTTCATATACATTTCCTGAATCAAATTTCTTCAAGATCTTACAAGGTCAAAACTTCCTCATCTTTAGCTTGTTGTATGTGCCAACTGGAAATCTTTCCTTCCTCAAATATACCATCACTTCATCTCCAACTTTGAACTCCTTATGTCTCATCTTTTCATTTGCTTTCTCTTTATACTTCCAGTTCATATCTTCCAACTGCTGCATGACTCGATTATGAACTTTCTTCATATGTTCTAAAAATCCCTCTGCTCCTACACTCCTTTTATCTTCCATATTGATGTTCTCAACTCTGATATACCTCTAGGATGAACTCTAATAACTATCTCAAAAGGTTCATTTCCTGTACTCCTATTCACTAAATTATTGTAAGCAAACTCTACTTGTGCAAGGACTAAATCACAACTTTCGGTCTTCTCTCCAACCAAGCATCTCAAAAAATTCCCCAAACTCCTATTTACTACCTCTGTCTGTCCATCAGTTTGTGGGTGAAAAGTAGAACTGGACTTCACACCTGTCTTTAACTTCTTCCAAAGTGATCTCCAAAAGTAACCAAAAAACTTTGTATCTTTGTCTGAAACAATACTCCTAGGTAATCCATGCAATCTGACCACTTCTCTAAAAAAAAGATCTGCTACATGTACTACATCTATTGTCTTCTTACAAGGTATGAAATGTGTCATCTTAGAAAATATGTCCACTATCACAAATATAGAATCATTACCTCTTTGTTTCTTCGGCAAGCCAAGTATGAAATCCATGCTGATATCCTCCGAAGGTCTCTCTAGAACTGTCAAAGGCTTATACAATCCAATATTCTGACTACTCTCTTTTGCAACTTGACAAAATCTGCAACTCTACACAAATCTCCTAACATCCTTATGAATCTGTGGCCAAAATTAATTCTCACTTACCAATGCTACTGTCTTATCAACTCCAAAGTGTCCTGCCAATCCTCCACAATATTTTTCTTTCACCAAGTTATCCCTCATTGAACGTAGAGGTATAAACAACTAATTTCCTCTAAACAACATATCCTCCTAAATGAAATAATCCAACTACTGACTCCTAGCCTCCAAAACTAGTTCTTTGCAAGCTCTCCAAGGTTCTGCAAAATTCAGGTCTTCCTCATACAAGTTCTTCAATTCATCAAAGCCTAATACCTCCACTCTCATCTGTCAGTAAATTCCTTCTACTACTCAAAGTATTAGCAAATCTATTTGACTTTCCACTCCTATGTTTCAAAAAAAAAGTATAGCTCTACAAGAATTCTACCCATCTCATGTGTCTTTAATTCAACTTACCCTGACTATTCAAATACTACAAAACCTGATGATTTGTATACAACACAAAATCCTTAGGCAACAAGTAATGTCTCCACTTCTTCAAGGCTTGAACTATGGCATAAAATGCTTGATCATACACTGAATATCTCCTCCTAGCATCATTCAATTTCTCACTAAAATAGGTTATGGGTCTCCCTTCTTGACTTAATACTGCTCCAATTGCATTTCCACTTGCATCACAATCTACTTGAAATACCTTATTGAAATCTGGTAAAGCCAACATAGGTTGCTCAGTCACCTTCTACTTCAACAACTCAAAACTTTAGTCTGCTCCATATGTCCACTTAAAATCCTTCTTATCTCCTCTCATTGTTTTTGTCATAGGATTGCAAATAGAACTGAAATTCCTAACCAACTTCCAGTAGAAAATAGCCAATCTATGAAATGATCTTACTTCTTTAATGTTGTTTGGTGTAGGCCACTCAACAATTGCTCTCACCTTCTTAGGGTCCATCTTCAATCCATCCACAGATATCACAAATCCCAGATATACTAATTCTTCCTTCATGAAACTAAACTTCTTAATGTTTATCAACAACTTCTCTTCTCTAAAACTCTACAAAACTTATGTGTAAAAAATGTTCTTCTCTACTCTTACTAAAAATCAAGATGCCATCCAAGTAAACAATCACAAACTTACCCAATAATTTCTTCAATACCTCATTCATCAACCTCATGAAAGTACTCGGTGCATTTTTTAGTCCAAAAGGCATCACCAACCATTCACACAATCCTTCATTTGTCTTGAAAGTTTTCTTCCACTCACCCTCTTCTCTGATTATGATTTGATGACATCCACTCTTCAAATCTATCTTTGTAAAGTATCTAGCTCCACTCAAACAATCCATAATGTCATCCATCTGGGGCAAAGGAAATCTATACTTCACCCTAATCTTTTTTATGGCTATAGAATTTGTACACATCCTCCATTCTGCATTCTTCTTAGGTGCTAACACAATAGGTATTGCACAGGGACTTAAACTTTCTCTAATCAAACCCTTCCTCATCAATTCTTGCACTTGTCTATTCAACTCCTCATTCTCTATTGGCTTCATCCAATGTACTACTTTATTAGGAAAACTAGCTCCAAGAATCAAATCCATACAGTGACTAATACTCCTCACAGGTGGCAATCCATCAAGTACATTATTCGAAATGATCTCCTCATACTTTGTCAACAACTTCTTTATCTCTTCTGGGTGTTCTTCTTTATGATTTAAAGCTTCAGGCTTATTAGGAACTAAGGCATAGCACACATTCTCATGTCTCAACCTATCAAGAAATCTCCTTCCATCAACTGGACAAACCCTAGCATTCGTACAAACCTCAACTTTAGGAACATCTTATAATGGCAACAAAGTCTGCTTCATCCCATTAGAAACAATGATGTATATATTCTTCTTTCCATCATGAATAGTTTTTTTATCATACTGCCAAGGCCTTCCCAACAAAACATGGCATATATCCATAGACATGATGTCACTCAGAACTTCATCATGATAATTTCCTATCTTCAATTTCACCAGAATCTTATGCTTATCTTGAATCCAAGCTATCTGATAGGACTTCAGGTGTCTCAATCTTTCCAACTTCAATTTGGTCACCATTTCTTTAGAAACCAGGTTCTCATAACTTCCACTATCGACAATCACTTTGCAACATTTACTAGCCACTTTGCATCTGGTCCGAAACAAATTCTTTCTCTACAACATTTCCTGCTCCAACTCACTTTGACATAATACTCTTTTGTTCACCAACACTTCTCCATCTTCTAGTTTATTAGATGATCCAACATGATCTTCCTCAACAAAGGTTGTTCTTCTATTATTTTTTGTCTTCTTAGTTTTCTCTCCTTGATTTCATTCAAATGCTCTATGTCCTTCTCCACCACATTTATAACAAGTTCCCTTGAATGTTCTTTTCTCATGTCCTCTATCATCTCTTCTATAACCTTCATTCCAGTAACCACCATATCCTCCTCTTCTGTAAGAGTTTTCATCACCTCTATGATATGAATTATCATTCTTACTAACCTCTTTATCCTTATTCTGATAAGGAAAATATCCTCTTCCTCCTCTAGTAAAATCCCTTCCTCTTTGAAATCTTCCACCTCTTCCTCTTTGTCTCTGCTCATGTCTTTTATTCAACTTCTCTTCTTCCTTTAGGGCACATTGATATGCTTCTTCTACACTCTACAACTTGATCAAATTGATTTCATACTGTATAGATGACCTCAAACCATTCACATGTCTGTCTATTTGCTCAATCTCATCCTTTGAATGTCTAGAACTAAACTCCTCAATATACTTTTTCACACTAGATTCCTTCTACTTTAGATTTTGTAACTTTTAGAACAAATTGATTTGATAATCTGTTGGCATAAACTTTGTTTTAAACTTATTCACCATCCGATCCCATGATCTTATCTTTTCCTTTCCTCTTTTTTTTCTATCATTTTGCAAATGTTCCCACCAAAGGGATGCATGTCCTCTCAACTTTGTACAAGAAAATTTCACCTTCTTATCTTCAGTGGTACCTTCAAATTCAAAATACTTTTCCATCTCTGTAATCCAATCAGGCAATTCTTCTGAATCCAACTTACCATTATAATCCAACAGATTGAAATAGGGTTTTGTATTCGCTCTAGTTAGGGCTTTTATGAATCTCTCTTCTCCCTAGAATCTAGGACAGGTTGCTCTTCTCTTCCTCTTTCTTCTTGTACTTCTACCTCTTCATCACTCACATCATCAACTGTTCAACCTCTTCTCTAGGTTGTTTTGATTGCATCTAATCTGGCAGCAATTCCTCTCAACATCTCCATTAAAGTTGGGTTTGAATTTCCACACGTTCCATTCCCTCTAACATTTCTTCTTCCCACCATCTTTACACAAGTCCTCTGCAGTTGCAGGTCGGATCTTCAATCCACCACCCCACAACAAATCTTTAATAAGACTTCACAAATTTTGACGATCTCACATGGATTGAATCTTGCTCTGATACTAACTAGGTGCATTCATGGTAGGAGGGTCCTAAAAGAGAACAATCCAGACCATGCAGCAAGAGTAACACAATGAAAGCAACACAAAATATGGAGGAAAATATAGATGTAAATATTCTCATTGACAAAAATCTAAATTACAATCGGTTGGCAACATCCGGGCTTATAGATTCATCTCACAGGCCTGATATAACATGTTCAAACTATCATATTCCTATATGCTCCTTAATACGAGCTGAAATCTTACATTTCAAACGTATCTTTTTCCAATATGCCTTCCTAATGATCTATTACAATGATTTATATCGCATCTTGAGTTCTAGAATCATCTGCATCGGCCAAAAATTATTACAATCTCCGATGAAAGAAAATGTAATGTATGCATGAATAGGTCAGCCTCAAATTTGAATTACTCCTTGATGAATGCATAGGATGAAGTTTGGACCTATAATCAAGGTCGAGGACACTCCATAGAATAGTTAAAATCACACTGCCAAGATCCACAAGCTATGAGAACGATCCACGAATGATCAAACTAGCCGTTGGGATTGAAAATTGTTCTGGTGTTGGTTCAAGAAATTGCCAATAAATTCAAAAGCAATAACTTGGCAAAAAAAGATCCAATCGTGCTCAAATATTGGAATAAGGAAAATGAACATGTCCACGATGTAAAATTAGATCCATAGGGTCTGGTGAGAAAATATGATGAATCCACCAACAGAAACTGAGTAAGAACTGAACAAGAACAAAAAGAAAAAGAAAAATATTTTTGGTTGATACAAGATTGCCAAGAATGAAGTATGCTCCTGCATCACATAGGGTGTCTCGATGCTTTGTGTCATCCCCAAAGGGAAAACACGAACCAAATGAAAAATAAAAGGTGAAAAAAATAAAGATTTTGGTTCAACATGAAGGAGACTTGAATGTCTCAATGCCTTGTGTCACCCCCAAAAGGAAAACACAAGAAAAATACAAAAGAAAAATAAAATCCTTTTGGGTCAACATGAAAGAGACATGAATGTCTCAATGCCTTGTGTCATCCCCAAAAGGAAAACACAAGAAAAAGACAAAAGAAAAAGAAAATCCTTTTTGGTTAACATGAAAGAGAAATGAATGTCTCAATGGCTTGCGTCATCCCCAAAAGGAAAACACAAGAAAAAGAAAAAAGAGAAAGGAAAAGAAAAAAAAAAGCCTTTTGGGTCAACATGAAGAGACATGAATGTCTCAATTCCTTGTGTCATCCCCAAAAGGAAAACACAAGAAAAAGATAAAAGAAAAGGCGAAAGTGATGTACAACATAGAGAAGAATGAAGGTACAAATAGAGGAATGTCAAAAAGAGAGGGAATATCAAACATAACATTACGAGGGATCACATTATGCACATGCAAACACTCAAAATAAAAAGAAAGAAAATAAAAGTGTAAAAGACTAGTAAGGAAAATACAATTCAACCTATGACAAGGTCATCTGCCTCCCAGTCTCATTCTATATAAGTGGAAGGTGAATAAGACAACCAAGGGACAAGGACAAATGCATTACTAGGACAAGGCTAGCAACTTCTTGCGCCCACTAGGTGCAAGGCAAGAATGAGCCAAGGTAGGTGACGGGAAAGGTCATGTGATAGTGAGAAGGGAATTTTCTACAAATATGACATGAAAATGAGTTGGAGAGTGCTTTACGGGTTCAGTGGATAGCAATTATCACCATTGAAATGATACTTACTCGATATTTCTTTCATTTGACAACACTCATCACTACGATGTCCAAGAACATGATGACATGCATAGTGTGGACCATTGGAATCTTTAGGATATATTACCAATCTATTCATAGGTGGTAATAAGATGAGTCCTTTGTTTAAAAGTATTTTTAATTTCCTTTCACATTCAGGTAGTGGATGAAGAGGAAATTTTATTTTTTGTAACTTATAAGGCCTCCTGTGTTTGCTAGATTCACCCTTCTCTTGAATTGGAGGAGGACCCAGAGTGATACTCTCATCCTTGTCATTGTTATCAGTCAAGGGGTGCTCTTGAGGAAGGACATTTAGATCGAGAGGGGAATCAAAGATCACCGTACCATCATCATGAAGCCTTAGATATTCTATAGGAGGCTTACTGTTATGAGAGGGATCGTAATATCCTAACCCTATTGAGTTTTCATCTGTTGGAGTTTTCTCTAAGATTTGATGAATTCCATGTTTAGTTGTGTCACATCCTTGTTTACTCAAAATGGTAAAACCTTTTCCATAGGTTTCTTCAAGGTTGATTAGAGTATTTTGTGACGTTGTTATCATAAAATGGTTGAGTGGTTGTTTGTTTAGAAGAACTAGGTTCACCTTGTGTAGTGAACTTAGGTTCTTCGTTTGTTTTAGGATGTAAGTAACGAAACATCTTAGGAGGTGGTACTATAGGAAGGTCTTGTTGTTTCATGGATGGATAAAAGGATGCATTGGCTTCAAGGTTGTCAAGGCAATCATTTAGGAAATTATTAATGATGTCATCATCTTCTCCAATGATGTCAACATCACAATGGAGACATTCTTGAGGAGTTGAAGAAGCATGAGGAAGTTCAATGTCATTAGGATCAGTTCCGCAGGCATAGCTTGACATGTCAACTAAGGACTTTAATGATATCCAAAGCTTATTAATACACATATCCATGATACAAATGAATAAAAGCAAATTAAGTGCAAAAAAAATGAATAAAATAGAAAATATTGAAACAGTAATAGAAAGGGAATAATAAAAAACAAAAAATGCAGAAAATGAACTGGAAATGACAGAAATTGCAGTGAAAAATGTGCAACTAGACTAAGTCACCCAAGGTGGCAAATGAGTATAGGGAGAATGTTTTTAAAATTTTCAAAATTTTGAGTTGGTTTTTATGTTTTTTAGATTTTCAGATGCAGATATAATATTAATATGGAATTTTTTTTATTTTTAATGAAATGAAGTGCAAAAATGCAAGCTAGATGAGCTTTTCACTAATGCAAATTTGAAAACCATGGAATGCAAATTAAATAATGCAAAATCCAATGCAATGCTAATGTAAGCTATTTCTAGGATGTAAATGCACTGCATATCAGAAATATGATGTTCAAAAGTTAGGTTCACCAAAATGTGGACTATGGAAATGGAATACACCCTTATCCACACCTAAAAGGGGAATGGAGGAAGAGGAATCTGATTTCGTAAAGTTCACACTCAAGAACAAATCCTTGAGATTTCAATGCAATAAAAATTGAAATCTATCAAAGGAGATTGTCCTTAAGGATGAAAATTGATAAAGAAGATAAACTATTGATGCAAAGCTAAGAAAATGTAAAATGTTTGAAAACACACTATGATATGCAAAATGACCTAAATATGCAAAAAAACTATAACAAAAATTAATGATATTACAGGTGTGCACCTGGAAACTGGAAAGTGATGGAGATGAGCTTTGAAATCCTACATAAATCACTATTGAATCCAACTGGGATTCATACACCAAGCTGGGTGACTTAGGTATTTCAGGGAAATTCTATCAGAACATATTTTAGACAAAAGAGTACTTGGAACTGAAAAAACCACTTTTCAGGCCTAGCGGTGGGACTCATATGCCACTGATGGTGACTTAGTCATGTTTTATATTTTGGGAGATTCAAAAGTACAATCTATAGCTCCCAATCTGCACTTCTGCTCCTGATAGGTTTTCAGATCCGAAACTACAGAAATTGACCTATAGGTGTTCTCCAAGCTTCTTTAGGGCTTTGACCACTTTGAATGACTTTAATGATTTATTGACAACTTTTCCAATCTTTCTCTTTGAAAAATTTGCACACGAGACTTGCAAAACACATGCAAAGAGGGGAAAAAGTGTTAAGGGTTAGTGAATAGGGGTTTTCCTTGATCAAACCCCAGTTTGGTAATTAAACCATTGAAAATGAAATGAAATGAAATGAAAAGAGAATGATGAATGAACATGCAATGCTACAACTCACCAAACCCTTGATGTAGAAATTTGAAGATATGCAAGTAATGGCTCCAAAGTGCTTGAATACTCTTGTAGACAAAATGCTTGAATCCAAAATCACTTAATTACTTGATTAGAAAATTAAGAGAATTGAGGATATTTTTAGGAGGATGAAATGAGAGGAAAAACCCTATATTTATACACAATTATGAAATATTTCCTGAAAATACCACATCACAGGCCGACCTTAGGTCTTAGAAAATAATAAACCACTAGAAATTTAAAATTATTTTGATTTTTGAGCCAAAGGGGACTCATTTGCCACTAGTGGTGAATGGGTCACACTTAGCCATTTTAAGTGGGTGTTAGAAATCAAGATGTATTTATTGATTTTATCAGGATGATTTGAAAAAAGACACTTATGTAAGGCCTATAAATATAAAATGGGGCCAATTAAGCATAAGAAAAGGTCAAATTGGTGATGAAAAGCCTAGAAAAGTGTGAAAGTTTGTTACAACACTTTACAACACTTTGAAATAAGGCTTGGTATGTGATAAAAATAGGTTATTTAAATGAAATAAATTAACAAGACCTAGAAAAGTGTGAAATTGTGTTACAACACTTAAGTAAGGTACCACTTGAATTCTTTTAGTTTGCTAGGGCCCAAGACCTAATGTGAATGTGTTGACCACATTAAAACATTAAATCAAGGCACAACTAAGCCAAAGTGACAAGGAGGACCCAAATGAGATTGATAAAGTAGAAGGGTTACATTTTCGGTGTCCACAAAGCCAAGAAACTGTATATGGAGTGGTATGAGTGATTATTTTCAACCTAAGCTTTTCAACCATCTCAACTGAAAGAAAATTATCTGCAATACCAGAATCAATCACTACTTTGCAACATTTACCTAGGAACGTACATGTAGTTCTGAAAAGAGACTTTATTTGTTGAGGTTCCTTTTCCATTGGCACTTTTATCAAAGTCCTTCTAACCATGAGAGACTCACCAACTTTTGGATCAGCATTATGTGATGGAGAATTCACAATCTCATTATCCTCTCCTTGTACTATCTGATTTCTTCTTTCACCTCTAAATAAAGCAGTCGACTAAATTTTAGTGCATTGTCATACTTGATGGCTTGCAAATATATTGCACTTGTAACATTTACTGGTGAATCCACTTGATCCTCCTCTTTGGCCTCCAAATCTTCCCCTATTGTTGGGCCTCCTTCCTCTAAAGTTTCCCCTTGAATCTAAACTATGTTCTTTATTGTTGCTTGATTCTCCTTATGATCTTTGGGACTGCCCCCTACTAGTAAACATCCCTCTTCCCCTAGAATTTTTGCCTCTACCCTTGCTTTGCTTTTCTTTCCTTCTCTTCAACTTATCTTCAGCCTTGATGGCCAATTGGTAACACTCTTTCACCATTCTTAGATTGGTGAGGCTTAAACCCATTGATGTATCTTGCCACTTTTTCATCATAATCTTCTACATGGCCTTCCCTTATGCTCAATTTGTAGAACTTCTCTATATAGGTTTGCACATCCATATCCTTTTGCTTAAGGTTTTGAAGTGCTTTGAACAACTTAATTTTATAGTCACTTGGTAGGAATTTTCCATTGATTTTAGCAACCATCCTATCCCAAGAGGTGTTTTAGACTTTCCCTTCTTTCTCCTTTCATCTTGTACATAATCCCACCAAAGCAAGGCATGGCCCTTCAACTTTGTCTTGTCCAACTTCTCCCTTTTCTCTTCAAGCACATCCTCATATTCAAAGTAGTTATCCAATGCTCATATTCAATCTAGGAGTTCTTCACTGTCCAATTTTCCTCCATACATGGGTAAATCCATCTTGATCTTAGGACCTTCTCCCTTGACTGCTTTCAACAAATTTTCCATCCTCTTCCCCTTGGTTACTCAAGTCTCCTATGGAAACTTCTCTCCTCTAACTCATTTTTAGGGCAGAAAGCCTCTCCTTCATTTCCGTCATCTCTTTGGCATGTCTTTCCTTCAACTCATTCATCTCTCTAGCAATTATGATAGTCCTTTTTGGAGGTATATTTGTTTCTTCTTCAATTCAACTTTTCCTTTTCAGATCAAACCTACGATCTGATACCAATTTGATGTCGAGAAGGGGTAAATAATCACAAAACAATCTTATACAACTACTTTCAATTGCCTTTTCTCATCAAAATGTGGGTTTTCCTTCACAAACCCTTGTTCTTCCTTATAACCTTTTAAAAAGGCATTTTTGGACATATCTTCCTAAAAAACTGATCTCCAAGAAAGAAACATTTATTCAAATACCCATTTGGCCATTATTTAACATATATCAAAACCAAGGTGGGGTCACTTTGTATGGAAGGCTTCAAATTTTGACTGTCCTCTTGCTTTAACTAGGCCTAATTGGTCCTAGGCTTGGTAGTAGCAGGGGTTTTTTGTTCTAGGGTCTCCACTCATTTTTCAATGCTTCAAACACATTCTATAGGGCACCAAACAACTATCCTCAACACACAAGTCATTCCCTAATTACACACAACAAATTTTTTCCACTAATTTGGGCTTCTAGGTCTGATACATGAAGATATCAGAACTTTTAAGCATTCTGCACATGCCAAAAATCATCCTCTACTTTTGCAACCTAGTAACATAAAATTACACCCTATCATCATCCATTCCACCAAGTTGAAGAATTTTTCACCAAGTGGAATGGAATTTATTGCATTTTGTTTACTCATTGGTTACCCTAACTAGGGTTTCAACCAGTTTACAGTAAAATCAACACAACATAATCAAAACACAATGAAATCACATGCAATCAACGCCAACTAAGATTAAATTGAATGCTTTATCAACTCCAATTGGTTTTATTGCATCCCTGGATTGTATAGATCTGTACAACTTGATTTAGCAGTAAAGAGCGTTCATAAAATGTAGGAAAACAAAGTTTCTTATTGCTTCAATCTTCAAATTTCAACAAAAAAACCTTATATCGACCATACAAGGCCTTTTAAAAAAAAATCATCATTTCCCCAACATTCCTCAACCATATTTTAAATTAGAAACTAACTAAACCTCATTATGCCTTGTTATGACAAAAATTACAAAAGTTGCATTTGACAACATTGTGCAACATTGACAATATGTTGTATCTAGACCCTAACTCACACCTAATGACTCAAAACCAACTCTAGCAAATATGAAATGGTCTTAGAAGACCTTATTACATGAAAATAACTCAACCAACATAAAATATCAACTTTTGACCCCCCTTGGAGGCATGAAAACCTATGGGTACCCCTGCACCACTCCCCTCCTTGAATCTTGGGTCAGAGGCCTTCTTATCAAATCACCATTTGACCAACTGTTGGAACTTTATCATGGCATAAAATTCCTTTTTCTCTTTTATCCTAAATTCTTAGTAGTTTGGCTAGCCTTACTTCCATTCTACCACTTTTCTCAACCTCCAAAGACTTCAACAGTTGAAGTGACGAAATCTCCATTGAGATGGGTAGGACCACCTCTTTCCCATATACTAGTTTGTAGGGAGAAGCCTTTAGGATTTTCTTCAAGGTGATGTGGTTCACCCACAAAGCTTCCTGTGGGTGCTTGTGCCATTCATTTTGGTGTTCTGACCCAATGCACTTTATCAGCCAGATCAAATTTTTGTTGGTAGACTCTGCTAGTCCATTCCCCTGTGGGTAGTAATTTGATGAAGTCTTCAGATAGACTCTGTGCTTGAGAGAAAAATAAAACATCTTGGATCCTACAAAGGCTCACACATTAATTGAGATAACGGTTTTAGGAGAATGGAACCTCGTTACTAGTTCTTGAAGGAAGTTAACAATCTTAGCTTTAGTAGCATTCCTAAGGGGGGTTGTTTTGGTCCATCTCATAAAATAATCAGTGGCTATTAGGATCCATTTATGTCTTGAACTAGAGATTGGATTGATCATCCTAATGAAATCCAATCCCCACTATGAGAAGGGTTCTTCAACAACAATCAAGCTCAAAGGCATAGCAGTGTTCTTTTGCTTGCCAACATAAAACTAACACTGAGAGCACTTTCTCACTAGATCATGGGATTCAAAAAATAGGGTGGGCCAATAATACCCTACCCACATGATCTTTAAAGTGGTGGTTTTCACAAAGAAGTTCCCACCTTTCGAGCTACTTTGAAATTCACCCAAAATTCTTTCAGCTTGTGCCTTGTCTACACAGTGGAGGAGGACTCCATCAAAATTCCTTTTCAACTAAATGCCTTCGATTAGTACATACCCAATGCCTTGGAGTTTGTAGTATTTTTTGTTGTGCATTAGGATATCAGGTGGGTATCTATCGGTCTACATGAATATTATGCTATCAACCACCTAGGACTCATTTGACTCGAATTGGTTCATGAAGACCTGATTGGTCGCTTCATCTTTTTCCTTGGGGCTAAGTTCTTGGGTGGGATACCCACATAAGCCTCTTCCTCTAATTAGATTTGTGAGATGGATATCTACATCATATTATAGGATTTTGGTGATGCAGTTGGCCCTTTTTTTGGTGATCTCCCCCTCTATATTATACTCCCTTATGCTGGGGTGAGCTTCGGGGACTATGATCTTGTTGGCCAAAACCAAGTGTTGTAACTTTTTAAGAATCTTTACTATCACGAAGGCTTGTTTCTCTACAAAATTGTATTTGGTTTCATACCCCTTTAGGGACCTTGAGTGGAAAGTGATGGGGTGTTCTTCACTTCCCTCCTTGTCTTTTTGCACGAGTATAGAGGCTATACTATACTCGGCATTGTAGACATATAACACAAAGTATTTAAAAATTTCTAGGTTTTCTAACACCAGAGCTGTAGAAATGGCTACTTTTATTTTCTCAAAGGAAAGTTTTCCTTTTGGAGCCCATTTGAAAGCTAGGCCTTTCTTCAACATTAACGTAATAGGTCTCACAACTCTTGCAAAATCCGAGATGAACCTACTAACAAAATTGATCTTTCTTAAGAAAGACTGTAATCCCTTTTGGTTGATTGGTAGCAATAGTTCTATTATAGCTCTCACCCCCTCGAGGTCGATGGCTATCCCTTCCTTGGAGACCACAAAGCCAAGAAACTTACCTTGTGGTACCCTGAACATACATTTTTTGGATTTAAGGAAATATCGAACTATTGACACCTCTGAAATACTTTCTCCAAGTGATCGAATTGGTCACCCTTAGATTTCAAAAATATAGTCAAGTCATCTAGAAAGATAAGGATGATCTTATTGATCAAATCCTTGAATGTGACATCCATCATGCGTTGAAAAGTGGCACTCATATTTGACAAGCTGAAAGGGATCTTTGTGTACGAGAATATTCCCCATTTAGTGGTGAACGTAGTTTTATGTTGGTCTTTTCCTTTCACATATACCTAATTATAACCCAAAATTTTGTCGAGCAGTGAGAACATTTCTAATCATGTTATAGTCTGCAAGATCTGTCCCATCGAAGGTAGAGGATAATGATCTTTTAAAGATGCCTTGTTTAAGTCTCATAAATCAATGCAAATTCGAATATCTCCATTCTTCTTTCAGACAGGGACCAAATTAGATACCCAAGTAGAGTGTTTAATTGGGTACATGATCTTTGACTTGATCAACCTTGTGAGCTCTTGTTCCATTAAGGCCTCTACCTTCAGGTTAACCAACCATTTCTTTTTTTGGATTGTCTTGGACCCCTCAACTAGGTCGATGGTGTGTTGGATTATGTATCCTTTCGAATCATCATAGCTCCAAGCTATAACCCCATCGCATTTGGTACATAAGGATATCAACCTTTCCTTATCTTCTTGTGTAACATTCCTCTTGATTTTGAGCTTCCTGCCATTTTTGACATCGAGGTCCTCATAGTCTTCCTTGTTGACTGTGAACCTTCATTTATTATTCCTTGCATCTTTGTAGTTGAAAAGGTTCTCTAAAGTGATTAGGCCCCGTGGAAGCTTATTACTTTTGAGCTAGATTATTTTCTCCTTACCAACTTCTTTGGATCTAGGTTGTGCTTGTTCGGTAAATTATCTCAACTATCATAGGAATGTAGCAATTTGGGCATCATCTTCAAAGACCTTCTAGTTTTGATCATTGTTAAGGATAGAAGGTCAAACAATGATTCATACTACATGTTGTTTTCCGCTTGACTGAGAGGCTTGCTGAAAATATGAGTTGATTAAATCCATTCTATCTACGACAGTGTTTTGCGACCTTAGAATGACTTGAATGTTGAAAGCCTTAAACCCTTCGATCAAATCCCACACCCTATGCTGGTAGGATCACATTCTTATGTTCTTTATGATTGTCACAAGTCCTTGGACTTGCTTCACCACTAGCTTAGAATCTCCAAACACTAGTATCCCTTTAATGCCCACTTATTTTGCTAGCATCAGGCCATGAACTAGTCCTTTGCACTTCACATCATTGTTCATACAAGGAAACTAAAAAATGGAAAGCTCTAAGAGTCTCTGACCCAACTAGAGATACAAGATGGATCCTAGCTCCATAGTTGGTCTTGCATTTGGTACCATCAAAGTGCAAAGTCCATAAGCCATCATTAACAGATTCACCTGGATTCTCTTATTCCTTGACCAGTCTTGGGAGTGTCTGATCCTCATCAAAGATTACGCGTGTTCCTAGATCAGTGGCATGGAAATTATCAAAAGGATCAAAATTAATAAATGAATTTAATAGGACTTCCTCTTCTAAGATCCCATGCCCTGTGTTGATAAGATCGCATTCTTACGTTCTTCATGACTACCTATCCTTGGACTTGATTCACCACTAGCTTAGAATCTCCAAACACTTGTATCCCTTTAATTCTCATTTATTCTGCTAGCATTAGGCCATGAACCAATCCTTCGTACTTCACATCATTCGATCAAATCCCACACCCTATTCCAATATGATCAAATCCCACACCCTATTCCAATAAGATCAAATCCCACACCTTATTCTGGTAAGATCACATTCTTACATTCTTCACGACTACATGTCCTTGGACTTGCTTCACCACTAGCTTAGAATCTCCAAACATGTGTATCCCTTTAATGCCCATTTATTCTACTAGCATCAAGCCATGAACTAGTCATTCGTACTTCACATCATTGTTCATACAAGGAAATTGAAAATAGAAAACTCTAAGAGTCTCTCACTCAACTAGAGGTACAAGGTGGATCCTAGCTCCTGAGCTATTCTTGCATTTGGCACCATCAAAGTGCAAATTCCATAAGCCATCATTAACAGATTCACCTGTATTCTCTTGTTCATTGACCAGTCTCAGGAGGGTTTGATCCTCATCAAAGATTATGTATGTTCCCAAACTGGTGGCATGGAAATTATCAAAAGGATTAGAATTAATAAACATGTTTAATAGGAATTCCTCTTCTGGCATCCAATCACTTGTGGCCTCTTCATCCTCCAACATTTCTACATAGTACATTTTTTTTTTGAAATGGAGGTTTATCTAGCTCCGAATCCCATCACCACATCCTCTGCAATGTGTCTGAGATGTGAAATTTCAAATAGAATTTTCATTTTTTCTCCATATTTAGTACTCAATATCAAGTGGAACCAATCGAGAGCCAGGTATCCACCAATCTTTGTTATAAAATCTCTTGACTGACACATTCCAAAAATAAGGGGAATGTCAATTATGATCACCTCTTAGGTGACTGGAGTACAAGGTTAAAGGGATATTCTTAATGTTTCCTATGGTCAGGACCTTCTTTCCATCCAATTGAATAATTATGTTTTCCATGGGTTCATATTTCAAGTTCAAGGCATCACCTACTAACTTGGGTATAATAGTTTATCCCCTACGATAAGAGTTAATAAAAGGGGGTGGGTTTTGGCTTACATACCTATTTCTCATTTTTTTGACCATATTTGACAATAGAGCCTGCTCCTCTCTACTCAATGCATCCCACAGCAAATTCTTTTTCTCTATAATGGATAAGACGTCCCACAAAGATATATTTGTGGGAACCTTCTTCGATTGCTTCACAATCTTGAGTGCTCTCATTGGCGACATCTTTGGTTTGAATAGGAGCATCTACCTTGCTTTAGGAAAAGGTTGGTTTATCACAAGCATACCAAGAACCTTATCAATGAATTTTGGTTGAAATCGGGGCATTTTCAATTGAGGCCACTATGGTTTCCAGACTAGTGGCATGTATGGCACATGCTCCTTGGTGAACCTTCTTTTTTATCGGGTATTATATTCTGACTATACTTGCGATGTTCTTGTTGTCGGAACTTCATTTGTTAACACTGAATCTTCTCCCTCCATTGAAGAAAAAGGTGCTTGGTCAGGGGAGACATCTACTTCTTTCTCTAGAGACATCCCTTGCATCTGAGCACTAAACCTAGAATTTTCAATCCCTGGGGACTAATAACTTTCGACATCTAGAGGAATTCCTTTACTTCTTTGTTCCATCACCCTCTATTGAATATTTCCTCTTGAAAAATTCTAGGGCATATGGGCGTCATTGCACGGGAAATACCATGTGTTTATATCTTCCGCAAGGTTGTTCTGGCTTGGGACTAAGTCTTTGCTTGTGTTGGAATTAACCGTCTCTAGTGGAGTAGTTACTGGGACTATCTACCCTGATGCCTACAGTTGGTTGCCTCCTCTTGGGGATCCTTGGTATGTATTATGTTGGAAGGGTGGTCTTCCTCCTTGATAGTTTTGTGGGGTTTCACAAGTGCCACTTGTTGGAACCTTATAATGACGAGATTATTTGCAAAATTTATCATTAAATTTTTTATGTCATTTACATTCGTAGCTAACGAAGAAGATCCTAATGTGCTTGGTTGTGCATTCGGATACACATACATTGAAGGTTGTGATGTAGCTGATGTGCTAGGAAGTGAAGCAGATGTATTGGCGACTACTTCCTCTTAAGTTCCACCAGATATTTCAGCAAACATTGCCATCAATGAACATGGTGAGAGCTTCCTATCGTCAATCAAATTTTTCTCCACTCTCATAGCTAGATCATATGCATCAGGAAGGGTATCACCTCCAAGAAAATGAACCATAATGATGATGTATGAATTGAAAGCTTTCAGATAGAACATGAACACCATTTTTATTGGAATTCTGACTGTCATGGGGATCTTTTGCCAAGTTTTATGGAACTTAGTATTGAAATATGTCATAGCCTCTTGTGGAGGTCTCTTGATCATTATCAATTGTTGTAATAAGGATGAGTTGGTCCCCTTTCTCTAAAAATTGCTCGAAAATATTTCCTCTGAGGTCATCCCAAGAGTGGATGGAATTGGGAGCTAGGCACCTGTACCAATCTTGAGCCTTTCCCTTAAAGGATGTGGCTAATAATATGAGGGGTATATTTTTATTTGTGATGTTGTGAACTCTACAAACATCTATGATGTCTTGGAGATGCTCGGAAGGTGTTTTGAAATCCTCCTTGGTGAACTTCAGGACTTCTTTGAGGGCATTGGCGAGGATAGCTAGCCACACATCAGGAGGGGTGGGAGGAACTAGCAGACTGCCACTATCCTAGGTCACAAAATTTCTCAGAGCTCCTTGGAGAGCCATAGGGAACAAGCCTCTATGAGTTTACCAACCTCTCCTTCTAATCTATTTCAAATGCCTCTTTAAGGTTGGGTATCAAATACTATGAAATATCTTGGTCCCATAGGGCATGACAAAAAAAGAACTTTTGATCATGAAAGCTTGTGCTTTTTTGAACAACCTTATAAGAAATTCAGTGAATGGGGTAACTTCTTGCACTTCATTGAATAACCTCAGAGATTTTTAAAGAAGTCAACTCTTCCTTTGTGTTTGGGGAAGGGGGAAAGAAGTGCAAGAATAAAACTTAACAAAGGCGATGCACCCAAAGTTCTTACAACATTTCAAAACTCTAATAGGTTCCTATTCTTGATAAGATGAACAAATAATGCCATAGAACCTTCATTGTTGGAAGGAGAAAGAGCGAATAAGGCCTATACATGTGCATAGTAGTCATTCAAATCCTTCTATGGGAAGCACCCATTAAGGTTCGATAAAAAATAGGGAACTCAAGCTCGAACATTATGTTTTAGATTCTTACAAAACTAATTTTCCCCGATAGCATAATATGTAATCTAACATAATTTCAACAGGGAAATGAAAGAGTATCATAATATGGTTCAATTCCTGAGATTCTAAGTTAGAAAAACATAAAAGCTAATAAATGAGAATCAATTATCAAGATTGTATGTGAAGATAAATTGACACAAATCATTCAACATGCATGAAATAGAGAATAAAATGTAAAATAAAGGCCGCATGTGCATAATCTAATACAATTTGTGTTCTTTTATTGCTTGATCTTGTAGAATAACAAAAATGCTAAGGTTGGATAACAAGTCTGAATAGAGTTGTCTTAACATTGATTACAAAATTCCTTATAGAGCAATTAGAGTTCTGTAAGAAATCTTCTACACCTTATTCTATATATCTATCTTTTCTTTACTATCCACTAACACTGTTGTTAATACTACTACTACTATGGAGAGGCTACTAGAAATTCCCTTTTATAAGAAAAGGGAAGCATACAAGCATAGATGTTGTCAAAAGTTAAAACCTTAACAGGTGTCATCACAAGACATCCTCCAAATTCGATCAAAAATTTGATCCGATCATGACAATAAAAATTGAGTTGCTTCAATAATGATGATGGGTACAACAACTCGATGAACTAGATTCCATAAGAGCTTTGTGAAGATTTCCCTGTCACAAGGAAGATATGAGGTGGTAAATGCTCAATAAAATCTAATCTAATCGGTTGTAGGTAGTAATGGAATTGTCAAAGGAAGCTGACCCCTAAAGCTATGAAGGAGCAACACTTTTCCACTTGGTAGCGTCCGTGAATATATTGCTTCCGATAGTGAAGAAACCCACCTGAAGAAAGACGAGTGATGTGGCATGTCGGTAGGCTTTCTTCAAACTTTGAGAGAGCAACCTATGGAAAATCCTTGCAGGGCGGTCACGTGTCCTGCTTCGGTCTCGAAAGGAAGGTGATATTCAAAAGTGTTGCATAGCCACTATGTGGCACCATTGCACACCTTTTAGCCAAAATTAACTTGCGACCTCCAAAATAATGCACCAATGCAACATGTGTCGAGGTAAATAGCAAAAAGCCGAAAAGATAAGAACCTCGATATTGAAAGAAACAAAGAGAAAGAATAAACATACATAAGGGAAAGATTTGAATAAACATACATAAGAGCAATATTTTCTCAACATGTAACAAATATATGTTTTTCAAAATGGATATCCATTTTTCTTTTCAAAATGGATATCCATTTTGCTTTTCAAAATGGATATCCATTTTGCTTTTCAAAATGGATATCCATTTTTCTTTTCAAAATGGATATCCATTTTTCTTTTCAAAATGGATATCCATTTTTATTTTCAAAATGAACATCCATTTTTATTTTCAAAACGAACATCCATTTTGCTTTTCAAAACGAACATCCATTTTTCTTTTCAAAACGAACATCCATTTTGCTTTTCAAAATGGATATCCATTTTGCTTTTCAAAACATTTGGATATCCATTTTTATTTTCAAAATGAATATCCATTTTGTTTTTCAAAACGGATACCCATTTTGAATACATAAATTTATAAAAGGGCCTTTAGGTAATGGGTAGTCGTTTCTAAAAAAATGAATATCCATTTTTTTCACATAACTTTTTCCCTCCATTTTTTCCTTGAGAAAGCTTTGGAATTATTCTTAGGAGTGTCAAGCCTACAAGGTCAACTATTCCAATGTGTTTAGAGGTTCCATCCTCTTTTGAAGACTTCACCCTTTGTGCTGACGATTTTTTCTTTTATCCAAATGGGATGAAACAAAAATAGTTTATTCAAGAAAACATCAATATTATACGAATATGAGATATTTTTTATTCTAAATTTCATAGATAATTATTATTTATTTTCTACATGCACTATGTGTAAAGTCTTGATTGATAATTTGATTGAAAAAATCTACAACTTTTATACAGTTACACATTTTTTGAATTTGAAAGATTCATCACACTTTCTTCTTCACAAACTATAGGTTGAAAAAAAATAGAATTTCATGAATTCGTTACCATGGTCAAACAAACATTTTTTAATATTTTTAAAAATTCCTACTAAAAACCTCGTATATAATTATTTACTTCCAAAAAAAAACAAAAAAATATGTATCACATATGGGCATGTGTGACCCTCTACTTATATTAAAAGATTCAAATTTATTTTTTTTTTCTCATACTTAAGTTGGCCAGAAAAACACATGTTTTTTATTTTTTTCAAAAATTAAAGTACTACTACATTATAATTTCAAATTTTCACAAAATAAAATTACCTTTTTATAAAAAAATAACCTAGTAGCCTACAAACTACATTCAGTCTTTTACAAATTTTATTCCTACATGTTTTCCAAATTATGTTAATAACTGATTCAAATTTTTATATGAAGTTTCTTAATTTTTTTTTTTTGTATTTTCATTGCCACTTAGAGGCATAGTTTGGTCCATCATGATGATGTACATGCCCATATACCACATGTCAATAACCTTCAAATGAAGGTAGGTAACATTGAATGAATCTCTCCTTTTAATTTTTTAAATGTTTCACATTGAATATAATTTAATAAAGAGACCTTAAAACCTTCAATCAAAGGTCTTTATGATGCCATCCTCTCTCTACTAACCTAGTATTTTAGAGAAAAATATGTTTTAAAGTGAGTTTTGGACCATCACATAGAGTCACCATGACATGATATTTTTGCAACATTGTAGCCCTAAAATTGAACTTTCCAAAATTTATAATTTGTAATATATTTTATTTTTATTATATTTATTTTAAATTTTCTAGTGGGCATAGAATTTATATTGAGCATAAGGTATTTTTGATGTACACCGAAAATAAAATATATAAAAATAAATTATTGGTATGTATATAAAAAATATAAGTTGGGTAAGTGAAGATCTAACATAGGTGTAGACTGAAGCCATAAAAAGAGTCTCCCTTGGAGAAAATATTAACAAATTCCTATAAATTTCTTTAAGAAAAATATAATTTGGGTAAGTGAGGATCTAACACTAGCGTACATTGAAGCCATGAAAAGAGGGTCCCTTGGAGAAAATATTAACAAAGGCATAATGAAAGATTCTACTTAAAGAGGGGGGTAGGTCTTTAGTTAAAAATTGGAGACCTATCACCCTATTGAATGTTTCATACAAGATCTTAGAAAAGTTCCTAGCTTTGGGACTAGTTTATAGCCCCCTACCTTTATCAACAACACTCAAATAGGCTTCATAAAAAATAGATACATCCTAGAGAACCTTCTCACAAGATGGGAGGCTATGGAGTGGGAAAGGAACTCCAACTAGAATGTAGTCATCTCTTCCTAGATTTTGAGAAGGTATATGATAGGGTTGAATAGCCTTTTTGTTGATAGATCTGTAAGCTTTTGGATTCCTAGATAAATTTTGCCAAATGGTAATCACCCTAATGCAAGATGTAGTTTCTCAAGTTGATATATATGGATCACTCTCAAATTGATTTTATCTACATAGATTAATTAGGCAAGGGTGTCCTCTTACCCCAATCTTATTTGTGATTGGATCAGATACCATCTATTACTTGTTAAGAGACTAAATTGATACGACCATGGTTAGAGGGCTAACCATCCCCAATAAATATGACCTATTAACTTTCCAATTTGCAGATGATACTACCCTTTTATCCAATTTGCAAAATAAAATTTTGAGAACTTAATGCATAAATGAAGCATTTTTTGTGAGGCACCTGGGGAAAAAATATCCAAAGAAAAATCAATCATGTTAAGTTGGATTAATAGCCCCCCTGAGTGGTTTAGTTGTTATGGTTTCCAATGGGAGGACTAGGTAAGCAAGTTAGCTACCTGGACATCCCATTTCATGTTAACCCATGTTTAAAAGAAATGTGGAATTGGGTAAAGGAAAATATTAATTAAAAAATAGATAAATGGGATAAGTATTACCTATCCCTAGCTAGAAGAATACAATTGTGTTAAAAAAATATCAACTTATAACTTATACTATTCTTAAGTTTGGTTGTTTGGTAGTTACCAAATAGAAGAAATCCAGGAAAAATCACTTCTTATGGTTTGATGGAAAAGGAAACAAAAAAACATGTAGTAAAATGGGATTGGTGTTCTCTTTACAAAGATGGAGGTTTAGGACTAAAAGATAAAAAAATAAGGCATTTGCATTGCTGCTAAATGGATATTTTAAAGCGCTAAAAGGTAATGATCGTTGGAAGATTTTAAAAAGGAAAAATATTCAAATAGCATTCCTTAAGCAAACAAAATCTTGGAAACATCTCCCTCTTTGTGACTTATTATTTGGAAACTTCCCTATTACCCTTGTTAAATCTAATGTTTTCAAAAGCATCTAGAAAGCTTGGGAACAGGTTAGGAACTTAATCAAAGATAGGAACAAAATATAAAATAACGGGAACAAAATATGCACTACCAACTCAATATAGTGGAATCTATATCATAAGGAGAAATCACTTTCCTTTTGCAGGGGTGCTCAACTAAAACATGGAGCAAAAAAGGCATCAAAAGATTTAATGATATAATATGAAATTACCACTTAAAAAATTGGGCCTCTCTTAATGAAGAATTTGAATTACCATCATCCCAATGGAGAGCATATTCTATTCTTAGAGAAGTTGTAAGATGTTGAAATGCTAAAAATTGTCACCCTATGTTTTGAGGGATAGAACAACCAATTTTGTCCAAGTCTCATTCAAGGAAACCCTAGATATATCAATCAAGGGATGGAATGAGGGAAAGAGATCTGCAATAAGGTGTCCTAGGGTGTGATTAAAGACTAAAATGGGGTTCACCACCAAGCTATGGCTTGGAAAGATAAGAAACGTAAATGATATACAAGACTTGAATAAATGACCTAAAAATGAGCTCAAATCATAATAGTAAACTGAGAGAGTACAAAGGTGCACTTGCAAACTGAAGAGGCTTGAATGAGGGTATGAAATCCTATAAATACTACATTTTGAATCACACTAGGACTCATATGCTAGTAGGGGTGATTTAGTCCCAATTTAGGGTTTCAAGCCAAAATTGAAATCTGGAACTACTGAATCAAGATCCACAGAAAATGCTTGAAAATGTGTATACTGGGACTCATACGCCACAAGTCATGATTTAGTCTCAATATTAGGGCTGATCTAAAGCTCTATAATCCTCTAGAGAACTACTGTAAGTTCCTTCCTATCAAATCTTTGATTCTGAAATATTGAATTCTACCCTATACGTGACTTTCCGTGATCTTGCAAGTTAGGTGACAACTTTGACAAATTGAAAAAATTTCTCCAATATTGCTCTGCAATGGATCTTCAACCTAGATTTTAAAATCACACATCAAAGAGAGGGAATAAATGTCGTTTTGTTAGTGGATAGGGGTTTTCCTTGGTCAAACCCCGTTTTGGTAATCAAACCTTGAAATGAAATAAAATAGAATGGAGGAATGATGAATGAACAAATATGCAATGTTGCAACTCACCAAACCCTTGAACTAAAGGCTATAATCTTGTATGTGATGGCTAGCATGAATGTAGGTCTTGATTCTTTCTTGAATGATATATACCTTGACTTGAATGCTTGCTTGAATCATACCACCCTACATCATGAATGTTAGCTCAAAAACAAGCACGATAAATGATGACTTTGACATGATGCTTGATACTTGAATAGTGCTCCAAAATTCTTGATAATCACTCTAGGATGCTCTTGAATACTAGAATGATTGATCTCAAAAAAGTGCTAGATGACTTGTAAACTTTCTAGGAGAAAAATATGTGAAATAACTTGTATTTATACTTGTTTATGCCAAATTTCCCAAAATTACAACACTACAAGCCAACATCACATGTAAGAGAATAAAATCCCACCAAGAATTTGAATTCAAATTAGTTCTAAGCTAAATGGGACTCATACACTAGTTGGGGAGTATGAGTCCCATTAGGCCAAGCTTGGGACACATTTTTTAAGAAAGGTGTAGTTTAATGTTAAATTCAGATCTAGGCCCCAAAACTTAGGTGGGACCCATACGCCCAAGGTGGCGTATGAGTCCTAGATCACTAAATTTGGGTCATACCATCCAAAATGATTAAATTCTAATTGGTCACTTGATGTATGTTGGGATCATCCTTAGAAAGATGCATTAACTAAGGCTTGTGGATCCAAAATAGGACCAAATAAGGCATAAAGAAGCCCAATTTTAACAAGTAGGGCCCAAAAAATTGTGAAAATGTAAAGGATGACATTTTTATACACTACATTTAGCCCCCACTTTAGTGAGAGGAGGAAATTTCTTCAAACTCACACTAAAGTAGAAAAAATCACATCAAGAGGGGTCTGACTGTACCAATGCTATCAAGATGGGACAACAATGACCGAGAGGGTTGTACAAGACCCCAGGATCAAGATCCTATGGCAAACCAACATAGGAAAAAAATAAGACACATGAAAAATGATATTGGGAGCAATAACAAGGCACAAGCATACACTACCAAAGACAAAGAGAAAGGAAAACAAAAACATAAGGGGTGGATCAAGCTTCGACCATTTTTCCCACATGCTATGGATCAAATCTAAGTTGTTTGTCCAAGAAACATTTACAAGTGGAACACGATGTCTTTACTATTCAAACCAACACATGCTCACAAGGGCTAGCGGAACCTTAGATTGTCCACTAGGTGAGCCCCCAGTGAGACACATACACACACGACTAGTATACGCTCACATAAACAAGCAAGTGGCTATGGTAAAGTCACACCTAAGTTCGACTCCCATATGTACAACCATACCAAAGTTATACCTTCTTATAACTTTAATAAGGGATGACACAACAATGAAGTTCGAGTTTCATGAGGCAAGCACAGCTTCACATGCTTGAAACCTATGAATAAAAAAGATGGCTCCACAGGAAAGAAAACTGTGCAAGGTGGCCATATAACTGAAATTATAAATGCAAAAATATTGTAAGATACATTCAAAGGAGTTTTTCTTAGTTCATGTAATGTCTTAACTTAGGGAACATTGTGCCTAATTTCTCCAAGAGAGGACCAATCAAAGAATAGAAGATTCACAACTTAGGGGATGTAGTGTGTCGTATCAAGCCACTAAGAGGAATATAATAGAGAGATCTAATCTTGAAGGACATCACCAAATCACCACAAGAAAAACATCACATGAAGTAAGAAGACTACACAATGAAGCGTGAAATACAAAAGAAAAGAAGAATAATGCCAATGTATTCACGCACTTTAAAAGAAATTGCTAAACACCATGCTATGAGCAATTACTTTAAAGTGACAGAAATAATTAAATGCTAATAATAAGGTTGTTAGAGCTTATTTGGAAATCTATGCAATCATATGTTTTCCAAATAAAACTATGTCATGAAAGAAGTTGCCCCAAAATCCCAAAACATATAAAGAATCACATGGAATTTGAGGTCAAAATTTCTTGCTACATGTTCTTAGAAACTTTAGTGTCATCATTCCAAAATACTCATAAGTAGGAAAAACCGGGTAGAAATAATAAATATTGCAAGAATTAATATAGAAAACATAATAAATACCTTACATCATCCCAAAACAAACAAATAAAGCCATTATACAACAAAATAACAAATACAAGCAAAATATACAAAACATCAAACAAAACAAATACGAAGAATCACATTACACATTGCTCATGCAAACTTAAGCCGTTTTGCTCACCGTCAACTTCTTAATTCCTTCGCATCAATTGTATTCACTCATATACCGTATTTCCAGAAACATGCCATGTCAAACTAGGGGTGTTACCAAGTTCAACACTCTTGCTAGGGGAATTATCATTTAAGCTCATAGAAGAGGAAAACAATGTATTGAATTCATTATGCACCTCTTCATCAATTTTAGCAACCTCATTATCGTCATCCAAGTTAATCACAAGGAGAGGTCGAATGATAATATCTAAAGAAGGATTTAACTCCTATTGCGGTTACGATATAGGATCTTTTTGTTGCGGCAAAGAGGTAGACTCATCGTGTATTTCTTCAGTCGAGTTTGGATGTTGATTTTCTTTGTTGTTTTCTTCATTTAACCTTCGAGCAAGAGTACGACATCTACACCTATTCTCTCTAGCATTTCTATTTCTTTTAGTATGTTTTTTAAGTTATGTTTTAGTGGGAGCGATTTTATCAACCATAGGTTTCTTTTCTTCCCTAAGGGGAGGAATGAAAGAAACCACAAGAGGTTGTTCAACCACTTTCTCTTTAGCTTTGAAAACTTGTTTTATCTTAGGAGGTGTGACGAGATTTTTTTTTTTATCTCTTGGTCTTTTGTAGGAAATAGGCAAAGGATCAATCTTGGGTTGGTCTTGGTTATTTGGAATGTCTTTAGGTTCAATCATAGTTTTGACATCATGGATAGGAGGCTTAGTCATAGGTTGAGGCATGTTTGTAAGGGATATTTTTGCTATGTGCATTTTTCCTTGAACTTTTGATATGATTTGAAAAGGAAGTCTTCTTGAGGTTTAATAGGTTCCATAGGCTTGGTCCAAAAGAAATCTAATGAAAAGTTCCCATTGTAAGACAACGGATTAAAGCCACTATGGTGTACAGTAAAGATTTCATTATCAAAGGGAAACTTTAAGCATTTATGCACAAACGATGGGATGTATTTCATGGATCATAGTCATGGATAACCAAGCTTCACATGCAATTGATCCAATGTCGAGATGATGGAGAATGAAACATCTAATTTTTTTGGTCCAATTTGTAAAGGAAGGGTGATCGATCCCATCATAGGTCAAGTGAAACCATTATGCGTCTTTATCCATTCTTTTGATTAATCATATGTTTCTTGGTAGAGTTCATGCACAAGTAAGAATTCTTTAGTGATCATGTTCTCTCCATAGACGAGATCAATTAATATCCCATTAGTGGGCTTGTCATTCATTCAGTCGACTATGTAAAGAGGACCATCAGGTGTATTTCTAATAATGCCTTTAGGTGAGAAAGCAATGTCAAGAGGCTTTTTAGGTTAGCCTTTATGAGGTAATATTTTGATCAATCCCACCATATCATCTAGAGGATTTTGTTCACTAGTATATAGAGGACCTTGTTCAATAGTATCTATATTGTCATCATCTATGTCAACCTTCATCACATCATTCTTTTTAGTTTCACTAGCTTTGACAAATGAAATATCATGGTTTGGCATAGGGTTGGTAAAGATTTGCAAGTTTTGGTTAGGAGGAGTAACAGACTTATTTCCTTGATCATTAACACTTCCAATTTGAAGACAATCGGAATCGATGAGGTCTTGCACAAGATGTTTAAGATGCTTACAATATTTTGTATCATGTCCATTTTGTTGGTGATAATGGCAATAGGAATTTGATCTAAAGTTCCTATGTAAAGGATTATTAGGATCGAGTGTTTTAACAGGAGGCAAAATGATCATTTTCTATTCTAGAGGTTGTGGCATTGTGCTATGGAGGGTATCGAGTAAGGGAGTAAATTGTCTCAGCCAGATACCCAAATGTAAAAGGAGTTGTTTTCTTTATAGCAATCACTTGGGTATCAACATGTTGAGTTGGTTGAGGTGGATTTAGTTGAAGGAAGCCTTTATTCTATTTCTTAAAGGGTTGGTAATTGTTTTGATTTGTGGATTCAGACTTCTTAGGTTGGCTAGAGGTGGGTTTTGTTTCACGACTACTAACCAAGTTTTGATAATCACGAAGGGTAGTACACAAGTGTACAAAGGAAGGAAATTTCATCATGCCAAGCTTATCTTGTATCTTAGTTTGAAAGTTTTCAATGAACATTCATTGAAGGTGAGGATCAAGAATCTTTACGTTGATTTGGGAATAAAGCAATTGGTAGCATGAAATGAAGTTGGTAACATTTTCATCAACTTTTTGCTTACATCTCATCAAATCGGGTAAGGTCATCTTAAGAGTCATGTGCACTTGGAAATGGTTTATAAAGGACTCGAAAAGCTTATTGAATGAATGAATTGAGTTGCTCGATAATGAGGAAAACCATTCTATGGCGGTATATTCCAAGGATCTAGGGAAAATTTTAGCTAAGAGAATATCCTCAAGGATAAAATCACTACATAAGGCGGTATAAGTGGAAACATGGTTAGAAGGATCTCCTTTCCCCTCATATTTCTCAAACCTAGGGATCTCTAGACCTTGTGGAATCAACATTCCCAATATTTCCAAGGATAAGGGATTGCTTTTGACATAATATGTAGGTTGGTCATTTTGATTTCGGTTGATGGTGGAAATTTTCTTTTGAAGGGATGAAACAGTTTGCAAAATTTGATTTATGAAGACATCATTGTTTGCATTTTGAGATAGAGGTGAATATGGTGGAGGTGTACATGTGTTCGAGGGGCAAGTGAATGGAATACTTATGGGAGGTAAAGTGGTAGGAGATATGATGTGCAATGCCACAAAGGTACTAGGATTGCTAGTGGAAATACCCAAGGTAGGAAGGATATTACTATTAGGTTGCATCGTTGTAGTAACTTGAGGGTTGGTGTAAGTAGGAATAGAGGTAATAGTTGTTGGAGGAGGAATGTGAGTTCCTCCTTGACTATGGACATTGTTTGAAGGTAAAGCACAACTAGTTGTTCAGGTAAGATGTTTTCCAAATATTTGAGCTAGGTTACACACAAGTTCAACTCCTTCACTTTTAATCATGCAATGTATGTTATCTACGTTAGGAATAGTAGTGGTTGAAATGTTTTTAGTACTTAGTTGATTTTGTAGGTTTGCTAAGTCTTCATGGATTTGGATTATGTTTTCTTGCAGAATACTAGCAACCATTGTTTCAACATTTGTCACACTATTTGAAGGCAAAGAGTTGTTAAGGGTATGGTCCATACCTAGTGAACTAGTGTTAGCACTAGTAGTAAAAGAGCTAGATAACCCAAGATCCATGACGATTGTGCTATCATGGGATGACATGAGTCTCAAACTATGTCTCACTATAGTATTAGCAATAGGACACCAAGTTGTAAAGCTCATGCAAGGGACAATCAATAAAATGTAAGACACAGTGAACACAAGATAAATAATGTTTTCTAATTTCGATTCAAATGAAATTAAGCTATATGCAATGGAATGAATGAAACAAAAATTCTATAAATTGAAACAAAAATGTAATAACAACAAACTAAAACATAGAAACAGGGATTTTAATGTTGTAAAATGCAGTTTCAAATCTTAGATGGGACTAAATTGCCCAAAGGGGCATATGATTCCGAGTCAAAAAATTTTAGGGGTTCAAACAATGAATAAAAGTCACTAAAAAATACCCAAAAATTAGGAAAAACAACTTGTACTAGGACTAAATCATCCACAGGGGCATATGAGTCCTAGATTAGGGTTTTTGCACAAATTTCAGCAAATTCTGAGTGAATGCTAAGTTTTTTGTTTTGTATGATGTCTAGACTAAGTGTGATTATAGTTTTCAAATGAATTTCAATGATGCAAGATGCAAAAAATGCAACATATATGCACTTTCACTAATGCAAGATTTAGAAACCCTAGATGCAAATTAAATAATGCAAGACCTAATGCAAAGTTAATGTAAGATCGATCTAGGACTATGATGCACTCCAAATCAAAAAATAAGGTGTTCTAAAGGGCATGTTCACCAAAATGAAACATCAACAATTGTTGTCGTATGTTTTGAGGGATAGAACAACCAATTTTCTCCAAGTTTCATTCAAGGAAACCCTACAGATCTCAATCAAGGGATGGAATGAGGGAAAGAGATCTATAATAAGGTGTCCTAGAGTGTGATTAAAGGATAAAAGGGGGTTCACCACCAAGCTAGGGCTTGGAAAGACAAGAAATGTAAATGATATGCAAGACTTGAATAAATAACCTAGAAATGAGCTCAAATCATAATAGTAAACGAGAAAGTACATAAGTGCACCTGAAGACTAAAGAGGAAATACTAATTTTTGAAGCACAATGGGACTCATACACCAATAAGGGAAATTTAGTCCCAATTTAGGGTTTCAGGTTGAAACTAGAATCTGGAACTATTGAATCAAGATCTATAGAAAATGCCTAAAAATGTGTATACTGGGACACATACACCAAAAGTTTCACTTTAGTCCTAGTAGTAGGGTTGATCTAAAACTCTTTAATCCTTTAGTGATCTATTATAACTTCCTTCCTGTCAAATCTTTGATTTTGAAACACTGAATTCTGCCTTGTATGTGACTTTCCGTGATCTTGCAAGGTAAGTGACAACTTTGACAACTTGGAAAATTTTCTCCAATCTTGCTCTTCAATGGATCTTCAACCTAGATTTGCAAATCACACATCAAAGAGAGGGAAAAAATGTTGTTTTTCTAGTGGATAGGGGTTTCCCTTGGTCAAACCTTGTTTTAGTAATCAAACTCTGAAATGAAATCAAATAGAATGGAGGAATGATGAATGAACAAATATGCAATGTTGCAACTCACCAAACCCTTGAACAAAAGGTTGTAATCTTGTATGTGATGGCTAGCATGAATGTGGATCTTGATTCTTGCTTGAATGATATGGATATTGACTTGAATGCTTGCTTGAATCATAAAACCCTACATCACAAATGTTAGCTCAAAAACAAACATGATGCGTGATGACTTTGACATGATGCTTGATACTTGAATAGTGCTCCAAAATGCTTGATAATCACTCTTGAATGATCTTGAATGCTAGAATGCTTGATCTGAAAAAGTGCTAGATGACTTGTAAACTTGCTAGGAGAAAAATATGTGAAATAACCTTGTATTTATACTTGTTTATGCCAAATTTCCTGATATTGCAGCACTACAAGCCGACATCATATCTAGGAGAATAAAATCCTACCATGAATTTGAATTGAAATTAGGTCTAAGCTAAGCGAGAATCATATGCCAGTTGGGGCATATAAGTCCCATTAGGCCAAGCTTGGGACAAATTTTTCAAGAAAGGTTTAGTTTTACAGTGTTAAATTTAGATCTAAGCCCCAAAACTTAGTTGGGACCCATACGCCCAAGGTGGCGTATGAGTCCCAGATCACTAAATATAGGCCATACAATCCAAAATCATTAAATTTTGATTGGTCACTTGATGTATGTTGGGATCATCCTTGGAAGGATGCATTAATTAAAGCTTGTGGATGCAAAATACGACCAAATAGGGCATAAAGAAGCCCAATTTTAACAAGGACGGCCCAAAAAAGTGTGAAAATGTAAAGGATGACATTTTTCTACACTATAGATGTTTCAATTCCTAGTTGAGTTTGAGACTAATAGTGATATGTTAGATAGATTTAAATGGATTGATGGTTCTAAATTGGATAAAATAAAAGCTAAGAATATATGTAAATTTATAGTAAACACCTAAGACATTCTTAAACATATAAATAAAATTTGGAATATTGAAATAAAGGACAAAAATGGTTCAATAGTTTTAAATGGTTGTGAAATAAAATTCTAGAACCTTAAAAATATTTTCTCAAGTGGTTACTCACATTGAATAAACTCCCACATATTGTTTTTGTCCATAATATGATAATTTGCAAAATATGTACAGAAAACTAGAAACTGCTAAGCATATTTTCTATGAATATTTATTGGCTAAAGAAATATGGAATCTATTATACATGCTAATATGGAAGGTTGGGTAGAGAAAGGTAATAATAAGTGGCAGGAAATACTCTTTTTTTTATAGAAGGATTAGATAAGACATTAAATTATTTTTTGTTATTGCTTTCTACTAAAATTTTATTGTTTTTTAATGGAAATCAAAAAATGAAGAATGGTTCCAAGGTAAACAGAGGGCACTTACTGAGTCTACTAGAATACTCATACATTTCAATATTTGAATACAAGTTACAATAACAATAAAAATATCCAAAGAAACCTTTGTCAAGCTACTAAAAGATGGGAAAGAAGAGGTCAGCAAAGATGTCAAATATGCGAGACACTGGTCATTCAACAAGGAAGATAATATTCCCTTCCTGAGAAGCTATCTAGAGTTTCAAAAGGAACACAATAAGAAGTATAAAGAAGAAACCTTGGAAAAAGACATGGTATTTAAAGGAGGGTCAAGATTCTTTGTGAATCAGGGAGAAGACTTCACAATAGAAGTGAGATCCATTAATGAAGAAATGTCAAGAATCGAACCACCAATTGGTTGGAAGGACATGGACAAATATAGTGAAAGCTTTAATTTCTAAAAGGATTGAAGTGAAATGTAATTTTGTAAAATATGTAAAACAAATTATGTTTCTATATATTCTACACTCTAGTTGTTCTACTAATACATAAAGCATAGTATGCACATATATAGTCTAATCTCTAAGCCAAACGTCAAAAAATAAAAGCTATGATGTAAATTTTTGATATCAATAGTTTAAACTATATGAAAAAATATGCATACGCTAGAAATTAGTGTTAATGGTCCATGTTTAAGAAAAAATGAATTTATCTTATTTCTAAAAATATTATGCATTACAAAAATATCACTCATTAAAAATACTATAAAGTATAAAAATATGTTATTAAGATATATTTTTTAATGATTTTTAAAAATATATATATATTTACAATATATGCACACAATCTCAAAATCACTAGTTCACATAATCTTTCAAAATTTTAATAGTTTACTTTCTACAAGTGAAAAAAGTGGACATTTGATTTAAAATTTATTAATTTTTATGTGCCACTTATGTCAACAAGTGGGACACACTATTGTGAGAAAACTTAATCGTTTAAAGAAAGCTTTAGGTTTAATGGTTTAAATGGTTGAATTGGTTATAGTTTCAAAGCATGGAGTGTATATAGTAAAGCCTACAATAGGTGGTTGATGGTGCCACCTACATCAAGGATGGATTAATGGTGTGTATGTCCTCTTCACTAATGCATGCATGCTATATTTTTTATGTTTGATCCATGACTAATTTTTTGGCGGAATGCTTAATATGTGTCTAGGTAGTTATTAATAATTTATTATATTTGATATAACCTACTACCCTACCATAGGTTTATTCATATAGGTGTAGTGGTTTGGATGTTTTATGGTGTTAGTAGTAGTTAAGAGAGATCCCATTGATATAGCCCCATACATTATCTAAGAAAAGGACTCCTATTATGGTACAACCTCATGTAATGTTATTTTTTAAGTAAATATAATGTCTCTATATATGTTTAAATAAAGATAAAGGGATCCTTAAAGTTCTTGAAGATATAACCAACTTGCAATGTTGAAATATGAAATCAACATGATCAAGATAGTTAATAAAGGACAAGGTACACATCAAACATGATCATCATTGTCCACATACAAGCATGATGAAACAAAATAACTTTAAATATATATTCTTAACAAATGGCGTACAAGACATGAAAATAAACATATATCCATGTCACATATTGAATAGCTAAGAAAATCACACAAAGAATGAGGAAATAGAAAAAAAGTGTAAATCAGTCAAATTAAAGAAAATATTTTCATGTGTGCATTGTCCTATCATTTTCTCTTTTTTGTAATTTCAAGGTGAAGTTGACCTCTCATATGATAATATTTCTTTGTTCTCATGTTGTGTCCCTAGAAAAATGTACATAAAGGGGAAAAATATAATCATCATAAAATATTTATTAATTAATCAACAATAAAAAGAGTCACCTTGATTTAAATCATTAACATGATTCAAAGTAGCATTAAGTAATCACTTAATAACTTAAAAATCTAACAAATTAAACACCCAATTAGTTATTAAAAAGTTAGTCAAAATTAATATAAATAATATAATACTATTCAATATTGTAGGGTATCATATGTCTTGGTCCAACTTGCTTATGGAAATTAAATCTATCAATTCATTAGCTTTATAAAACTCGTGGGAACAAAACTCACTTGTTAAATATTATAAACTAGCTAATGATAATCCGAATAATAGCATTTAGCTCCTATATTGTAGTTTGACTTTTTTCTAATGCTTCAATAATGATCTTAGTTTCCCCTTCCCCTTTGACAATCAAGAGATATAGTATGGTTGGAGCTAACACATCAATTTCACACATTCTACCATAGGAATAACCCCCACTATATTGTTTGTTTCATGTATGATAAGAAAATAAGAGGCCACAATTAGAAGACCTACATTATCTCTTATAATATATCCCAAACCAACACGATAAGAGTCATCTTTTGTGATAACATCAAAGTTGAGTTTACATAATGAAGGAAGAGGAGGAGCCACTTCATTGAGAAGGAATTGATGAAAAAAGTGATTCAACATGTATACATTTTTTATGGAAAAGGAATTCAAGAACAATTGCTCTTAATGTTTAAGGGTAATAAATATATCACTCACTTCATAATAAAATATAATAGGTAGGAAAAGAGAAATAAATAAAATAAAATTTTATATTTTATTTAAAATATTTGCAAATAATATATTAGCACAAAAATATATTTTAATAATTCTTTTTGATGCAATAAATGTGAAGTGTCTCTTGATTAAGATAATAAACTTTAAAAATCATTTGATATAACAAAATTCATATAAATAACTTATTTAAAAACATATATAAATATTATCAAAAAAATATCATTCTTATTTAAATAGTCGTTTAAATTATAATAAACTTTACTACTTATTTTTTATCCAATTTTTTTAAATTAAAAAAATGTACAATCCTACTTAATAAAATTCAAATCTTCTTTAAAAAAAATGTACAATCCTACTTAATAAATTCAAATCCTCTTTACAGTTTTTGGACTAACTGTTCTGATGTTATTGATAGTAACTTTACAGTTCTTATAATTACATACCTTTTATATTTAATCTACATTGATTCAACTTTTTTTAAATGGTAGAATGTAATACAGCCTCTATACATTGGGAAGAACTACTTTTAAGATTAGCTCAGCATGAAACCATATTATCAAGTAATTTCCCCTGTATTTATTATTTTATTTAATAGGCCAAAAAATAAAATATTAACATAGAAAAGGGAGAAATCCCATAAAAAGAGTTGCACAGTATAGTTAATTATAATAATATGGTTTTTAAAATAAAATGTAAAACATGGAAATCCGTGTGGTTCAGTGAAGGATACAAGCAGATTGGTTTCAGTGAAATGTTAAAAGAATATTTAAGCAGAGGGAAAACCCTGTAGCAGCAAATCTGAACGATTCAGAAGCTAATTTCATCGAATTTCCAATAGTTTAATGTTAAGCAATTGCAGATGCTTGGTGCAAATTTGTGAAGATCTGTCATGACAATTTAACCGTTATGGAGAGACATGCGTTCTAAGAACGAGAGCAAAAGAGACTGTAACTGCAAAGAAGCCGGATATTTATTCATAGAAAATGATTTGACATAGTTTATTGAACGTAGAGCTCCACTTTGTAAGACATTTGCTTTTTTGTGGCAGCATTGTTCTCAATAAGAGAACTGTTCTTGGCATTTGAGAATATTTGAGTTGTTTTGATGGTTCATCTGAATTAGTAGGATCTATTGATTTCAGAGAACCATCTAAACAAGTCAAAAATTCAAATATTTTGTTTTTAGTCAAAATCTTGAAGAGATTCTAAATTCCCCAAATGAACAACCTAATAAAATATATATATTTTTAAGTCAAAATCTTGAAGAGATTCTAAATTCCCCATTTTAATAGATTTCAAATGAACAACCCAATAAAACTTGAAATATGTTCTTTAAGTAAGAGATTCTAAGATCCCCATTTAAGTGGTCTATAGAAATTTACGGTATCAGGCATCGAATAGGACCGTTAGTGGAGATAAGGAAGCCGTTGGTAAGAAAATAAGCTAAACCCAGAACTCTCTGGCCATAAACAGCCGATAAACTGCTTAGGGCGGTTCTTAGTTGCAAGTAAATTTATCAGTGTAAGCTCTTTAGGCATACCAGTAAAAGAAAATGTAATTAATTCGAGTATATACAGATAACAAACACACAATGTGTGGGCTGTTTATATTTAGGCTTACATAGTGAGAAATTTCTAGCTGATCCTGGAAAAGGAAGTTTCTGGCAAGAAAGAAAAGCCACACAAAAGAATTTGCGACTTCGAAGCCTGAAGAGCATCAGAACACAGTCATGGAGCACCAGATCTTTCGAAGCAAGCGGTGAAAGAAGATATATCTATGGCCCAACACCACACTCTATATCTCTAGCAGTACCCTGACTGTCTTCTTCTGCAAGTCTACTGCACTGGATTTGACTAGCGCCACATTGAAGCACAGGAGCTTCTGTCTGCAGAAGACAATGTCTACAAGTGGGACATGAAGAGTGTGAAACAAACCATTTGTCCACACACTCCATATGAAAGCTGTGCTTACATTTGGGCAACACTCTTACTTTCTCGCCTTCAATAAAATCCGCCAAGCAGATGGGACACTCCACCGTACTTTGTCCTGATCTCAGTTTGCTGTAGACTACAGACGAAAGTGCTCGCATGGCCTTCTTCTTCAACCCCGTATTTGCTAATCTGGCGGCCAGGTATTGCTCGCGGGACCTGCAAATGTCTTGCCAGGGCAGCACTGAAAGAAAGCCCATGATGGATACGAGCGCACAGATCAATGCTATGAGACCCACAATGCTATCTTGGCTCATATGAACATTGAAATCCGTCTCCTGGCTGTCCTTTGCCAGGCCGACTGCAGTAATGGTAACAGTGGCGGCCTCTGCAATCATTTTTTCAGACCTCCCACAGCCTAGAGATTTGAGGCTCTACTTCAAGTCAGTATGAGAAGACCAGTCTAATGGGTGCAGAAATAGGAAGAGCTTCTCTTTAACTTAGTACTACTAAAGTCGGGATGAAAAGACCAATCTGTGGGTGACTTCTAATTCAAGAGAGAATACATAACAGATGAAGAGAGAGGGTTTTACAGGTCGCGTTTATAAGCTTCCGGGTGAGCTACATAGTGTGCATGACAGCTTTTTATTCGTACACTACGTCACTTCCTGTACTTCACTCTCAAGATAAGATTTGAAAGGGTCCGACAGTATAAAGATAAGGATAAGCAACCCACAACAATTTATTGTTTTAAAAATTGTCTATATTGCACGTGGTTTGCTTTGTACATCCATGATCTAACTTTAACCTAAATCACTCTTTCCCATCAAGCTCCGTATCTTCCAGCTGTCCGGTTTCCATATCCTGAATGATCTTTCGGATAACTTTCGCTTATCTTTTACTTTTCCGACGTACTCTTCACATTATGCAACATTCAGGTTTTGGTGACAGTCAATCCGAATATTATACGATCCTCTGGTTTTGGTGACAGTCAATCGGAATATTATACACGATCCTCTTAAAGATGCCACCTACAAATATCTTGGGAATCGGTACCTACTGATCTTTACGGAGGTGACATAAATAATATCTTAAGAGAAGAGTCATGGTCGCCTGGCTTATGGTACCGCTATTCTCTTTGGACTTCGTTTTCAATGGGCGCCTAATTTCCTTGTCGCGCTCATAATCATTCTTAAATTAAGAAATGCGCTTGCTTTTTTAAACTTCATTCTCGGACTGTCGTTACCTTTGGCCCCACGAATTCCATTAAAATCTGCGTAATGAAATCCAATTAAGTTGGGAAAAGATTGTATCGTAATTTTATGTTATTGTTGCAGGCATGCTTATGCGCCCATTAATTGAGATATTTACAAGATAACGCCCTCCCTCTAGTCCCCAAAAAGCGAACAATCCACAGCCCGAAGTATTGAAAATAATGAATTTAATGGTTATTTAAAGCAAATTAGGTATGTATTGGATCAAGTAATAAATGCTAACTGGGCTTCCTCTTTCAACCAGATCGTATGTTGATCATGGCAATATATAAAAGAAAAAGCGTCACCCCCACGTAATCTGTGGATAGCCCCCACAAATATCTCTCAAAGAAAAAGGGCAAAAAAGGTGGTAAGCACTCTTACTAGAACTATCTTATAAGCATGACATGTTGTAGTAGTGATTATATATCCTATGTACACATACATATCTTTATTTTGCTAGAATCATGACATTTAATTAAGCAAGCACCTGCAAGCCAAATACCTTGTTATCTCCCTGTGTTTAATATACTTCCATTCCTTAGGAATCCAATGCGGAATAAGACCATCTTGGGACATCATAAATTTAGTCTTATTATGAGATAATTGAGAACTAGAAATAACACAGCATAAATTTAAGATGTCCAATGTGTTGCTAAGTTCCTCTTCAGAATTTTGCAGAAACAACATGCTATCATTAGCAAAATGAGAGTTAATAACTACCTTGTCCTAGGGAATGGACATACGTCTAATAAGCTTTATCTGGTTAGCCTTTTGAAGAAAATATCTTAGAGCATCAGCAATAAGAACATATAAGAAAGGAGAAAGAGGACATCCCTGTCTTATAGAATGTTGAAACTCAAAGGAGATTGAAATAGATTTATTGATTACAAGGTGAGCATTTGCATCTTTAAATAACATTTGAATATGATTTTGAATTCTTGGACCAAAGCCTAGCTACTGTAACATTTTTTAGAATGAAGCTCCAATGAATTTTATCATACGCTTTATCAAAATCAAGTTTGACCACTAAATCATTTTGGCATGATTGTTGAGCCCATTCAACAGTCTCCCAAGCCAACATAAGATTATCAAGTATAAATCTACCTTTTAAAAACCCGGTTTGCTCAGCTCTCACAATACGTTGTGCAACAGGTTTGATTCTAATAGCTAGAGCTTTAGCTATAGTTTTGTATGAAGTATTTAGCAATGTATTTGGATGCCAACTAGCAACGGTTTCCTCATTTTTCCCTTTAGGGATAAGTTTAATTAAGCCTTTGTTGATTCAGCAGGATCAATATGTAATCTTCCTTCATTCATTATAGCCCCAATTTTTTCTTTCTTATGTTTATAATTAAGGTAGTTGAAGAAAAAATTGGAACCTTTATTCCCTTCCTTAATCCAATGTAGCCTAGCTCTAATTTTGGCCCCTTGTGCCTTGTAATGATCTAATTCCCATAGTTGAGTTTCAGTAACAACAATGGAGTTTTGGATTCTTTTATTAAGTGGGTTCACATTTAATTATTTCCTAGCACATGAGCCAACTTTCCTTGAAGAGATCTCTCTTTATGTATGCATCTCCAAGCCATTCTCTTGCCAAAGGACTGATCATCGAAGAAAATAAATGCATTGTGTTAGAGCTGCACACTATCACTCAATCCAAGACTCCCCCTCTTGAGGTTTTGGAATAGAATTCCAAATTCCCACCAAAGTAGAAACACATTCTTTATTCTTTAAATGGGAGGTATTGAATTTGGAAGAAGTTCATTAGCATGAGCAGTATTATTAGCGGAAGAGATGGTGCATATGATTGGAAAATAATCAGATAAGGTAGCAGAGTAGTCAACTTGTACACATGAACCTGAGGGAGAAACCTCAAAATTAAGATTCTAAGAAACACAGAATCGGTCCAGTGTACTCAACTTCCTATCATTTCCTAACCTGCAATTGGACCATGTAAACCAGTTGTTTGCATGGTTGGAGGAGTTATTACACATAAGGTCTATTACCCCAACAATGTTCCAACAATATATCCATTTTTCAAATTCATCATGGTTGAGTTTAAAATGAGTGAACCAACTACGATCTTCATGATGCTCGACCATATTAAAGTCTCCTAACACCCAATCGACATTAGGAAGGTAGTTAGACATCCAATCCCAAAGAATAGATCTATCTACATGATTATTGGGAGCATAAACATAACAAAATCCAATAGGTTGTCCATTGATAAAAGAGAGAGCCCAAACACAACTATGTGATGTATCCTCTCCTTTATCAATGATGTGCTTGGAAATTCGAGATAGCCTAAGCAAAGCTCCACCACAACTATCCTTATGAGAGGCATGAAGGAACATAGCTTCTTTCTAAAGGCTGAAAAGAGTCACATCTAGGCGTTCATTGCTAAGTTTAACTTCTTGTAAAAAGATAACATCTGGTCTCCATTTCAACAAAGTATCTTCACTTTAAACTTCCTTTGAGGGTGAGAAATCCCTCTTACATTCCATGATAAAATCTTGCAATCCATGATTAAATAGAAAGATGATTATCATCTTCTTGTGGAAAGAATCCAAAGCGGTTAGAGAGGGAAACCGTTTGTTCATCACTTGACCTTCCATTTGCACTAAAAGGAGACCTTTGATCTATGTCAAGAATTAGGAGAGGGTGAAACAGTCCTACTTGGGGATTTCAACAAGCCTTGAGAAGGATGATTATATCAACTGTTGGTTGTAGAACTAGGCCCGGGAGAAGAGGGAGAGGGTTCCTTCCTCTTCCTAAATATTATCCATTCATCCGACATAGTCACCTCTTTATAAGAAGGATTAGCAGGAGGTGATTCAAAATGAGAATGATTGCCAAGGGAAGGAGAAATATGTATGTATGTATGTATGTATATTTATATTAATATCAATTTATTCATATCTTAATGAAACATATATACATAAGTATCTAGTACCTTTAAATTTCTCCATCTTTATTCTTGATGTACTTGTATTTTTTTATAACAAGATCTCCTATGCAAGCTCCCATCCAATCCAAAATTAGTACAAAATTCTTGTTCAAATCATATAGGACCTAAGGTGATCAAGATCTAATACCAAATGAAAGGAAAAAGAGGTGTGGAATACACTTCCTACACTAATCTAAGTGGGTAGGTATGCATAAAAGTAATTAATATACTATAGTTATAAAAAAATATATAAGAAATATTATACCTTAATAATATGATTTATGTGCAAAATACCCTTTTGGGAAAAAAACCCACCCTTCAAAGTAAAACCAATTATATTATTTGACAACTATAAGACTACAATACAAGTCAAGAGACTATGCAATGAAATGAGTATCATCAAAATTCAAGTTCTAGAGAAATTTCAATAGCATAATGATATCTACAAATCACCCATGCAACTCACTATACCAAAACCTCAGTATGTAGATAAATGTAACCTAGAAAAATATAAATGGTTTCTGGTACAATGCACTCAAACCATGAGCCAAACATTCAAGATATAAAAGAAACCTCAAAACATGTGTCCAAGAGTTACAATCATCTTTCTAAGAGATTCACTCCTTTCTTATTATATTGATCGTCCAACTTCACTAGAGGACAAAAGAGACCCACTAGAGGAGAGAGAACAACCACCCAAGTCTAGAAAAGACAACTTCTTACACATCATCATAAATGATTTCTTATGCCTCTTAAATTTTATAGATTGCATAACTTGTAATAATTTTGGTCAAGAATCAAATATCACTCCCCTATAATCATGTTTCTATGTGTCATAGAATCTATCAAAGGTAATTCATATATTACAATTTCATAAGCCACTCTTACACATCATAATGACATCATAAGCTCTCATAAATTGCTCACACTACCCAAATTATCCAAGCTATTCAAAATAATGTCAACACAATGTGAGATACCCATTTTTGTATGAGTAGTGGTTCACAAAAACTCATCTCTCATGATAGTGAATGACTCAGTTAGCACTCATTGCATCTAGGTAATGCTCATAGAGGTGAAGCATTGGGTCTTCCCAAGAGGTCACCCATCCTAGTACTACTCCAGCTGAAGCACGCTTAACCATAGAGTTTCCCCCAGGGTTAAACCCACTTAGCTTGCAACCCCATTTGCAAAACCTTCAACAAGTATTGTGCCTTATGAACCATTCATTATAGAGCCCCTTTAGCTCATCAATTGATAAGTAGGAGATATTTTCCATAGTGTGTCAAATTGTGATATTGCCATCATGAGAGATGGGTTCTTTTGAACCACTACTCATGAAACATGGGTTAGTGAGTTTGACTCATAAAACTACACAGTTGAATCTTGATAGCAATATCACAATTTGACAAGACATGAAAAATGCCTCATACTTATCACTACAATATTCCTTTACCATAATTAAAGAATTTTTGATAATAAACTTGAAAAAATTGAACAAATCCAAAAAAAAACATATATTGAAAAAATAAATACCAATCTTAATATTACAAATAAATACAAATAAATATGATTATTGAATTTAACATACAACACTCCATCAAACAAAAACATTAAATTTATATTATTTTAGTTAGCTATATTATGATGTTCTCCCATATGTAAGTAATTATCACAAATCCCCTTTAAGCTGGACACAACCTTAATACTTAGTCTCATTCACTTTCAAAGTCTTCCAAGTGGGCAAGCTAAGAATATACAGCATAGTGGCCACTAGTAGGCTCTTTTCATTAATTCAGTAGAGAGTTCTTTTCATTAGTTCAGTAGAAAGTTGGTTCAATTTTTTAATAGTGTAAGCTTAGAATATACATCTTATTGGCCACTCTAGCTTATGTGGAACAACATTTGCATACACTTTGTGTCCTCTTCTACAACTCAACTTGCTCCGCAGCTCATTTTCTCCCACTGGCCATCATAACTATTTTAGAGATGTTCCCTATCTATAAGGCAGAGCATATTGGGCTGCACCCATTACAGCTATTTTAGGGAAGTAACTAATCATTGGAATTGGTGAAAGCAGGACTAATCATTGGAATGCTGAAAGAAGAAATGTTTTGACATGGCTTCCTCTATGGAGGAGAGGCTAACAAATAAGAAACAGCATGCTCGAAAGAGTAAACACCACTAACCAACTCTTGGAGCAGCTAAGACTGTAATCTGGTCTGGTTCCAAGCCTTTACTCAGCAGCTGATTGAGGTTGTGACTTATTTTTCTCCAATAACACATAGTTATACACAAACTATACACAGCCTTTCTTCTTCACTTGAACTGGGCACATGAATCTGCTCCACAATGGTCTGTCTGCTGCACTGGATTTGATTTGTGCCAAATTGTATGATATTTACCACTGTGTCGAGAAGACAATGTCTACAAGTGGGGCATGAGAAGTGAGAAAGAAGCCATTTATCCACACACTCCGTATGAAAGCTGTGCTTACAGGTGGGCAACACTCTCACTCGTTCACCATCCATGAAATCTGCCAAGCAGATTGGGCACTCCGCTACGTTTAACTTTGATCCCAATTTGCTATAGACGACGGACGAAAGTCCTTCTATGGCCGCCTTCTTCAGCCCAATATTTGTCATCATGGCGCACACACGCTCCTCACGGGACCTCCATGTGTGGAGCCTCATGAAGGCCGAAACAAAACTCAGAATAGATATGAATGCAGACAGACATACAACAAGACCCACAAGAGTATCTTCAGCTACATAAGGACTGAAATCGGTCTGCTGACTCGGGCTTGGAACGCCCAATGCAGCGGGGGCTTCCATTATCATTTTTCCGCCCATTTTTGAGATCTCCAGAGCACATAAACTGTACTAATTTTTTCTTAACCAGAACCAGTTCTTGACTTAGAGCAGGATTGATTCTATAGACCGGGGCTCAAAGGGACTTTAATAAGGTTGCTCATTACCTAAATAATGTGCAGCACAACTAAGAAGAGTCAGAAGTAGATCGGATAAGCATGGAGGAATCCCTAGGAGCCCACAGTTTGAAATGGGACATAAAAAAGACACGAGACTTGTTAATGGTTTTGTTTGTGCTGCATATATTGGATGGTGCTGTCTAGTCTCCACCTGAAGCGGAGGAATCTTCTGGCAATTATGACCAAAAGCAATGAGTTTTCACATTTTCTTATCTTTATTATTATCGCTACTTTTGCTGGCCACGCTGCACCTTCACATGTTCCACAAGAAAGAAAATCCGATCTCCTTCACGTATGAAAAGGACCGACATTAGGTAAAGATGTTGTGGACGCCTGCTAAGTACCCCTTTCGGAGGTGACATAAATAATATCTTTCTGTGGATAATTCCAAGCAAGCAATGGATTGGCCTTTCAATGGGAAGCAAACAGCGGAAAGCGGAATTTTAGGTAGAGGATCCAGTAAGTATCTCATCTTAATTTGTTTTTAATGTTATATGAAGATTTTAGTAAATTTTTATATTTGAGTTAGAGTTCAAAATTATTGTTTCGAGATTTTGAATATCAATGATGTACATTAATCAGTTACGGTTTGACTGAATTGTTCAAAAATATAACAAAAAAATATTATAATAAGATTGATTATTTCTTTAAAATGATTTATAAAGAATAGTTATATATTAATTTTTTACTGATATATTATTTTTCCATTAAATTTTTAAAAAGTAATACACAGTCTAATCCTTCTCCCATGATGACATAGAGATAAGTGAAAATGGTACCATTTTTTAACATTCAATAAGAAAAGGACGGCCAAAGTGGAACTAATGATGAACTTCACAAAACAATTTTTTTTAATCTTAAACTCGATGTAAAAATGTGGTATTGATGTGACATAATGGTATGTTGGTTTGACATAAGAATTGTGACGTAAACCTACACTTCTTCCATAGTTAATGTGACTTAATGCATAGTTTCGTTCTATGTTATCCCATTACATTACATTTATGACATACCATGTATAGAAAATGTGATCGACCATAGCCCGAAGTTAGTTATTTTGTTTTTTGTATTGAACCTGAAGTAAGCTAGTTATTTTAAAGGATTCTTCAAAAACATAAAAAGAAAAAGCTAATTGAGGCATTACATAAAAATAACATCTATGATGGATTTTTTTGAGGAAAAGAAGGGTGGGGAGAGGATTTAATAATTAAATATTTTTGTTTTATTTCAAATTTTGGTAGGTTATTTAAATAAAATTATTATTTTTTAAATCAAGAGTTCAAAGTTATTAAGGTTTTGAGTATCAAGGACTGCTCCAGCATATAGCTGTTTGTTAGTGACTTCATTGCAGCTCTTGTATTTTTGTTGTTCTTGTTTACTGTTCTTGTCTTACGGAATGGAAGTCACGACATTTTGTTGTTTCAGCTTGTTATGGTGATATATTGTTGTAATCAGATCTTTGCTGTGAGCATTTGTACTTACTAAACTTGCAGTTTTTTACTGCATTTCTTCTTTGTATTATGTATTTTCCTCAATATATATATAAAAAAGGATGTAATAATATTTGTTACATTTTTATTAAGATGTTTAAGAATATCTTCAAAAAAGTTAGACTAAAACATGTGCATGGAGATTGTCTTACGTGTCACTATATGTTCAGTTGTTTTTTGATATGACTTGTGAAAATAGATATTTTTTGCCTATTAATTATTAGGTACAAACATAACAACTATTAGTCTTTAACATAACAAATAATAGATTAAAAAAATCATAAAACTTTTGGGGTGTTTCAAATGTAAAATTCTCATTATCTCATGATTTTTTTTGTCTTTTGAATATGTTTTCCTAAATATCTACTTTTATTTCTATATATATTTTTATATATGTCAAGAGGCCTATAATATCAACAAGAAGTGGAGCATCATGTCATGATCGTAAAAATAAAAACTTATCTTTTTCTATTTTAATTATGACAATAATCATTCTATACCAACGGGTAGAAATGGGTCATCGTGTAAAAATTCTCAATTTTTATCTTAAATTTGATAGTTATGTACACATTGAAATAATACTATATAACGATAAACATTCAATAATAAAATAACTCTTAAATAAATAATTTATAAAAATAAAAGAATACAATTTTCAAAATAAAAAAACTCTCCAAATAAAAATTAAATATAGATAAAATAAAATAATTATTGACTAAACGTAATATTAGAAAGTCAAATAAAGTTTAATTTAAATTAAATAAAATTAAATATATTTAAGATATCTATATTACTTTTATGTGACATTTTTCCTTTACTTCTATACAATACTAGTTTTTTTTTATTAAAAGGGGTATATGGATTTTTAAAGACTTTTGGAAAAAAAATATGTATATTTTTGTCATAAAGATTTCTAGAGAAAAATTGTGTGTAACTTTTTATCATCTTAAAAATATTTAGCATCTTGAAAGGGGTAGTCTAATTCGTCCATAATTATTATTTCATCCATGCATATATCTAATTTTTACGATGCATTTAAGTACTAATTTTGAGAAGGGTGATATTACATATTGGTACCTAACAATACTTGATATTTATCGTGTACAATAAGTAGAGCTATTTAATTGACTCGATTGTATTTTGAGTGTAGTATAGATACAATATAAACTAATTAATTATATATTTAATGAAAAAGTGGTGATATTTGAGCATTGTAAGAATTCACAATTTTTAGATAGTTTTAAAATTTTAAGAAAAAGTACTAATTTAAAATTTTATCAAATAAGAAAGAATTGTTGGTTCATTAAGTTATAAATAAAGTTCGAGGTATCTATGTTAATATCTGAATAGAGATAACATTGGTTCTTCTTTAAGCCGTTCTTTAATAACACTACATGTTTATAAGCTTAATAGAGATTCCATATTAAAACTATATTAAAAATTGAAAACTACAACTATAAAAGATAAAATTTATAAATATTATTATGAACACATACAAATATACTACTTATGAATTAACTATTACATTTTAAAACACTTAAACAAAATAAATCAATTTTTTTTTAAAATATATAAAAACTAATTTATTATATAGTTATCTACTTAAAAATATCGTAAGCAAATATTTTAAATTGTACTTCATTTCCCTACATAACAATTAACAATTAACTATATAACTGTTGTACCTCACTTCCCTCTCACATCACTAAGATTGGATTTGAATGGCAAGATGAGGATACGCATGAGCTCAAATAGTAAATAAACGAGGTATAGTAACAAATATTTATCTTTTATTATTAATTTATTAATACTTTCCGTAAAAGTTAAGGGACTAGTACTTGCCATTCCCCGCCCCTTCGTCAATCTTGGGGCACTTGTGATGGATACGTGCGTCTAATGCTTTTAATTTATTTATGGTTACTTTTTCCTCAAATCTTGAGGCTTTAACAAGCTATATTTGATTTGATTTGATTTTCTTTTGCCATCATAATATATTTGCATACATCCGTTGATTCCGTCCGTACATTGCTTCTCTTTTTATATTGTTAACAAAAAGATGTTGGGTAATGAGAGTGACAATGCCAAAACTAGAGAATAAATCCGTATGTATAGTAAAAGTGTTAGGTTTTAGTCGCCCATGGGAAACCATGTCACTCGGTGCACATTGGAGACCTGTATAATAATGTTTATTAGTCATGCTCAAATAGGGGAGAGGGCCCAATAGTCGTGCGGGGTATCGTAAATATAATATTCAATAGTCGTTTATATAATGTCTAATAGTTGTGATTTGACTACCCATAATTAAACAAAATGTATGCTTTTAATCTAAAAAGCAACCAATCATGTGATACCACATCAGCGCTCAACTACTCATGATGTAATGCACGAGAATTGGTCTCACTATTTTTTGGGGCCTTTTTGGACAGCTTGACAAAAACGCATGCTGATGTGGCATCATGTTTGATGATGTGGCCCTGAAACCTTAGTTATAAGCAGAGAACTTGCCAAGTAAGCTGCTGTAAAAAATTGGGAGTGATTTGAAATTTCGACGTAGGATAATTAGAAGCGTGAAGTTAGGGTGCACGACTACTGGGGCCCTCTCAAAGGTTTAGTCATATAAGATGAGCTCAAAGGTTTCAAATAGTAAATAAAAGAGTACAATAAAAAATATTTATCTTTTATTATTAATTTATGAATGCTTTCCGTAAAAGTTAAGGGATTAGTACTTGCCATTCCCCGCCCCTTGGTGAATCCTTGGGGCACTTGTGATGGATACGTGCGCCTAATGCTTTAATTTATTTATGGTTACTTTTTCCTCAAGTCTTGAGGCTTTAACAAGCTATATTTGATTTTCTTTTGCCATCATAATATATTTGCATACATCCGTTGATTCCATCCGTACATTTGCTTCTCGTTTTATATTGTTAAACAAAAAATGTTGGGTAATGAGAGTGACAATGCCAAAACTAAAGAATAAAGCGGGATGTATAGTAAAAGTGTTAGGTTTTAGTCGCCCATGGGAAACCATGTCACTCGGTGCCCATTGGAGACCGTTATAATCATGTTTATTAGTCATGCTCAAATAATATCTACAAATGTTTAGTCATATCGGATTATGAGTGATTTTGAAATAGCGACTTTTGATTTTTTTTATATAAAATGTTTTTTTAATTTATAAATATTATTTATTTTTGAAATATCGAATAAGTTAGATGGTCAAGCTTATTTTTCAAATAATTTATTTTAATAAAATATATTCAAAATTATCTTTTACATGTTAGAATATTTTTTTATTGATGTAAGAAATATCGAAAGATTAATATATAATGGTTCATTCAAAAGTTGATTGTATTGTTAAGATAAAGGTGACATCAAATTTATAGTCTTATGTATTTAATTATTTCTAATATTGTTTGTAAGTCATCTATAAAGGATGAGGGATTCATCATCAACAATAATTAATTTTTACCATAGAATGTTTATTGTTATAATAATTAATCTTTACTAGTGTGAGTTAATTTTTTACCAACAATGAGTTATTATTTATCGGAAATAAATCTTGGAGGTTAAGTTGGTTTTGGGTACCCAACTCCCCATGAGGTTATTTTGAGCACTTATAATGATGTTTTGGATGGTTATAACACCTTCACATAAGGACAAAAACTACCCTGTAAGATAAGACAAATTAGGTGTCTATAAGACCAATTAGTTGTCCATACCTAAGAAGTGAGTAATGGAGTTACAATCTACAATATGTTATGTATTAAATGCTTGGATTTTCCCAAGGAAGGCATTGGGATATGATAGCCAACTTGGATCCCCATTTAGATGGTGAAAATGTTATATAAATAGGGGCACCAGTGGTAGAAATGTAACATGATGAATTATAATGAAAAATATTTTTACAGGCCTTGAGAGAGTGAAGATTAAAGATGAGAAATGAATGAATGTATGTAATCTCTATTTCTTAAGATGGTACAAACTTGGGACTCTTTTTTGATTATTTTTTTGAAAGGGTTTCTCCACATAAATACTATGTTATGTGCTTTTTATTCTCTTCCATATTTTCCTTGTGTCGTTTATTTAATTTCTTACAATCTCTGTTTTGGTTATATATTGGTTAAATTTAAACTTTTATATAAACAGTAGTTGCATTCATTTCTAACAATTGGTTTTAAGAGTTGTAGTGAGAGTTTTGGTTGAATTTTTTTGTATATGTGTGTAGAAGACATGGTTGCATCCTCACCTTGTTTGGACATTAAAAAAGTTCAATGGAATTGATTATGATATATGGAAGCTAAAAACGAAGGATCTCCTTGAAGAGAGGGATCAATGGTTGGCAATAAAAAATGAAAAAATAGACAAGATAAATCAATGAGTAGGATAAGATGGATAAGAAATAATGGCCCAAATAATTTGGCTTTATCTTGTAGATTATGTCCTACTAAATGTTTTTGTAGAGAAAACTACATATGGTCTACGAAAACAATTAGGTGAGGTCTACCAAGAAAAAATTCTATTAAAATAGTTATATTTAAAAATAAAATTATTTTATGTTAAAATGAAGAAGGGCAATTCAATGGAAAAGCATTTGGATACTTTTAATTTGATTTTGAGTCAATTATCTTTTGTTGATGCTAAAATAGATGAAGAAGATAAGTTTATTGTGTGTCTATGTTCTTTTCTTGAGTCACATGAGAGAACATGACTTTTTCTTTTTGGTGTTAACCTTTTAAATACTCCAAATATGGAGAATGTTGTATGAAATTTTTGTAGGAGGAAATGAGAAAGAAAGAAACTATAGAGGGTTCAAAGGGTGCTCTCCATGTTAAGTAAGGTCCAAGGAAATTTGTTCCAAGGGAGATCAAAAGGTGGCTAAGGACAAATCTAAGGCTAGATCTAAGACTTTGGGTACAAAAAAAACAAAGTGAAGTGTTGGAACTATGGTAAATGGGAAAGTGTCTTATATAGTTGAAGGTCCACTAATAGTTATGTGAATATTTTATTTGAAGGAATAGTGAGTTGGATGAGTAAGAGACACCATATAGTTCCTTTACCTACCACTAAAGTAGTATATGGCTAATACACATGTCTCTAAGGAGGTGATTTGGTTACAAAGATTGTGTAGAAGTATATATTTTGATTGCAACACTATTCAAATTGGTTGTGATAGCCAATTTATTTTTTTTGTCCAATAATCCTATGTATCGTTCATGCATATAATAAGCATGTTGATACATATTATAAGACTTTATTTGTGAAAATATTTCCAATTAACCTATAGAGTTGAAGAATATTGAGAATTAAGAGAATGTTGTCAATTCACTTACTAAAACTATGTACACATAAAATTTTTGGTGTAGGGATGTCATGGGAGTTTTTCCTAGTACTTAGTTTATCTATGTTTTCTTATAGATACATACTTATAATACATGTTGTTAAGTGAGAGACTGATAGGACTAATGTGCCATCAACTTTGTAAATCCTATGTATTTAATTACTCCTAGTATTCTTTATAATCCACAAGGGATGAGGGATTCACCATAAAAAACAAATACTTTTTTATCATTAGAATTTTACTAACATTATAATTATTTTTTATTGGGGGTCAATAATTAAACTTTTACTATTAGTGAGTTACTATTTACTAAAAGGGAATCTTGGAGGTTAAGTTGGTTTTGAGTGCCCAAATCTCCATTAGGATTTTTCGGACACTTGTAATGATGTTTTGAATGGTTATAACACATCCACATGAAGAAATAAATCACCTTGTAAGATAGGATAAATTAGGTGTCCATGAGGAAAAGTTAGTTGTCAATGTGTAAGAGGTTAATATGGGGTTACAACCTACATTATTTTATGTATTAAATATTTGGATTTTATCAAGGAAGGAATTGGTATATGATAACTAACTTGGATGTCCCATTTAGAGGTGAACATGCTATATAAAGAGGGTTTATAGTGGTAAAAATGTAATATGATAAATTAGAGTGAACACCTTGTTTGCATGTGCTAAAGAAATTAAGATCAAAGAGAAGGAAATAAAGATTATTTAATCTCTATTTTTGAAGATAATACAAAATTCAACCTCTCTTCTTGATGATTTTTTTTAGAAAGGTTTCTCCATGTAAACACTATGTTATATGTTTTTTCTTTTATTCCATAGTTTTCTTGTGTTTTTTATTTAACAACATCCCTTTGGTCCTTGATTGAGATGGTAGCGGTTTCTTGAACAAATACATCTTTTGGGAAAAAACAACCAACTCAACTTCTAATAAATATTTCATACAAACACCAAATATAATACTCATATGAAATGGATAAATTGTCTAGCCTAGTCATAAAATATAGGTAGTCATCCACTCTATTGTCTATAATAATGTTAAGGCACATGGTTGATATGTTTCCTTATGGCCATAAGATGTATGTCAAGGATCATTTGAAATTAAAAAATGTATTTTTTCTTTAAACAAAGATTATTACAAGGAATAAGTAGCCACAAAAGAAAAATATTGTAAAGAGGAGAAACCTCAAATGAAATAATATTCAATTAGTTAACCAAAAGTAGAATAATAACTATAAACAATTGACATCACAACCAATACAAGTAACAATAATATACAATGTCCTTAATTATTTAACACCTTATTTTAACCATAGGTTTAATTATTCAACTCATTGGTTCAAATTTCCATAATTAGGATAGAATAAGAAATACTTAGTAAAGAAAATGTAAGATATAATTTCCCATCATTGAGTCACATCCAATATATACTAGTATATATATTTTAAATACACATATCTAAATGACACTAAGAAATATCAATCTCAAGCTATCTATACTAAAATTGTTATTTAGGAAAGATAGGTGTCTCAACATTGATATCTCTCAACATCTCTTAGATATATGTATATAAGATATCTATGTACTAGTAGCATCTACAATTGCATAATGTAAAATCTTTACTTAGTGCCTAACATTATTTTATGAATCAATTAAAGTATATTTTATTTATAATCTTAACTTAGTGCCTAACATTATACCAAGTAAGTCAAAAGTCTTCCCTCTACAAGTATAACAAACCATAAAAAGGTGAATTTTAGCATTTTTTTGGATGTATGTACAAGTATAATCAAATTAATTGTACAAACTAATAGCAATAGAGGACACAACAACACCGGTCAAACTATCCCATATCGAGGTCATGGTCATAGCCTCTATCTTAGGTAGTGTAACAATCTTAAAATATTTTTGTTTTAGAGTCCTTGTCTTTGTAGAGCTATTTATAGTGTTAAGTTTTATTAAAATAAATATCAACTCTAAATAGATTTTTTTTTCAAAACAAGATCAATATATGACAGCTTTTTGATACTATTATAGAACACCTTTTAACATAATTAACTACCAGAAAAATGATAAAAAAAGAAAAGAACTTTATTTTGATCTTGGTTTCTTGGAATCTACCACATGAACAAAAATAAATTTGTATCTTATTGTGATATAATAAAAAAAATACACACTTATTTGAATAACAGATCTATTTTTTAGTCATGGTCCCCTCAAATCCATCACACAAGCGCATAAAAAAATGTATTTTAGTGTCAAAAACACAAGCAGAATGATATAATTAAAGAATACACAACAATTAAATCCTGAAAAATATTCGTATATCATTATGAACTGTAAAAATCTAATACCTTTAAAAAATACACAGATATATATATTATAGCATACATCTACAGTGTAAAGCCCTCTTTGTGACGGGCCAAGCAGACCGGGAGCCTTTCCAAGTCAAACATGTTTTAATGGCTTTGCAAACTGTTGACGAACACAGGCAAAGTTATGCCCACCATTTTCAACACAGCCAAAAGCTCAGACCATATTTTCAGTGTTCATAGCTATGAATTTACGATACATTCTATTTGAAAACCAATACAATTGCTATCTGCTACCCTGGCATTATCCTCATCTTCTTCTGCTCTTTCTGTGCTCTGAACAAGACTATGCCTGCAAATCGGACACGACGAGTGTGAAACAAGCCATTTGTCCACACAATTCTTGTGGAAGCTGTGCTTGCACTTTGGCAAAACTCTTAAACTTTCGCCTTCTGTAAACTCTGCCAAGCAGATGGCGCACTCTGGTAAATTCAGATCTGATCTCACTTTGCTGTAGACAACAGAGGGCAGTGCTTTTATACACTCTTTCTTCAGTCCTGTGTTTGCCAGTCTTTCGGCCATGCGGCGCTCATGTGACCTCCTGATGCTATTCCACGGCAGGATGGTCAGAAAACCCAGTACAGATATTACTGCGCAGATCAACACAGCGATCAAAACCCCAGAGTTTTCATCCATGCCAGGATTTGTCTCGGTATGCTCAACCTGGTTTGAGACGCCCACTGTTAGAGATCTGGCGACCTGTACTGTTACTTCTCCACCCATATTCAACCCGGAGATTCCCTTCCCTTCACTTCACTTGTAAGAATCAAGACAAAAGCTCATTCATAGACGCGCCGTCCCCCCTCCCCCCGGCAAAGCTTTATAAGATTGCAGGATTAGGTTGAACGAACCCCAGAGTCCACCTCATAAAATTGTTACGAAAGCAAGTAATAAAAAACGTCACAGGATTGCTGTTGCTTCAATTATTCACTTTAAACTTTCCGTTCAAGTGTTTGGATCTTTTCTTAATCATCCGCAAAATAAGAAAATAAGAAGGGTTGTATAGTGGTTAGATTTTGTCCTTGAAATATGTTTGAAAGTGGTTACTTGGTTGTGTTAGTAGTTTTGTAAAGTTATATGTTTAGTCTATTAAAATATGGTAAGTAGTTTTATAAAGTTATATGTTTATAGTGTTATGCAAATTTAATTAAAAAATAGTGGAAGATAAAAAGATTTAGATGTATATTTGTGGATACTTCTTTATTTTTACATGGTAGTGGTATGTTAGACTATCCTTTAGAAAGACAACAATAATCTTGACTTTATATATTTCTATATTTAGTAGCAAGTACTTGATTTCTGACTAATACTTTTACATGGTGCATCTATCATTGAAATATGTCCAAATTAGTTATTGGTTGAGTTATGTGTTATTAGTTTAGTTAAGTTATAAATTTCAAGTACTAAAATATATTGTACGTAATATACTTTCAAAGAAAATTAGAAAATAGTACAAGAAAAAAAATTGATGTATATTTGTGAGGTGTGCTTGCTATTGCATGATTGCAATATGTTGAGATCTCTTCCATCTACAAAATCAATAATAATCTAGGTCTTATATACTTCTAATTTACTAGCAAGAACTTGATTTGTTGACTAATACTATTACTATAAGCAAACATTGACATTTTAATTTTTGCATCCAAATCTTGAGGTACCAAATACTATTTCTTTATTTTTACTTTGATGGATGTTTTATATAAATTTATACATAAGATACTAAATAAAAAAAGAATGAAGGTAATGGCTTGTAACAAAAAAAATGTTCTTCTAATTAGAGATTTACTAAACACATAATGTTTGACTAGACAAACATGCAAAAATGAAAGTTAAATAAATACACAATTCTATTAGATCAATAGAGGAAAACATTAGCTAAAACCTTGTAGACTATACATTTAATTTTAGTGTAACATAAAAGAAGCAAAAATGAATCTACATAGTATTTCTATTTTTCCCATGGCTACCCTTTTCTTTGTAGTCCAAATCCTCATGTACATCTCCACTAAGAATGTGAGCTTCAATAATTCCATGAGACCAAGAAGTCCATGGGACCAAGAGAACCAACAAAGTGGTCAACTATAACACTTGTGCTTGTAAAAATGAGAGGATATTATGGTCTATTTTTAAATCTAAATAGTATTAATTTTCTCTTAAATATAGTAACTCGTGTAATTTGATCACAATGTTCCTCTAAATTGTGAGCATATAGATTTAATTTTAATTTTTAATCATGTAATATATATGATCTAGTAAAGAAGAGGATGGAAAGACTATTCAATCATAAAAGTAAAAAAAAAGTCAAAATTGATAAGTTAAATGCAAACATAGTTTTGGAAAACCTAATGAGGAAGAAAATTTTATTTTTCACATTGTGTTGCAAAAGTGCTTGTTTCTTTTAATGATAATTTGTTTGATTAACTCAACCATTTAATTATGATATTTAGACTATTATTATTCACCATTTTTAATTTGGATTCTTTTGTTTATTTAGATATTTGTCTTATATAGCCTTCAAGTCATAGAACTATTGATCTAGCATTTAGTAGGACATTTCATTTACACTAATTTTGTGAAGATAATAATCATTTTAGATGAACCACTATCAAGATTAATAATGTAATCTACCCGGTGAGTTGAATTTAAGTTGTAGACTAAAAAGATATTTTGTAATGGTAAAATTTTTCATGATTGCGTGTAATTTGGTTTTATTTATTCACTGTATTGTTGATGCAAGAGTAAGAGGAATGAAAGAGATGATGGATTGATAGTGGGCATGCATGAAAGATCTCTAAGAAAATCAAAGATTGAGATGGAAGTAAAATCAATAACTTAGCACACATTATACACAACCCTCTTGAGATATGTGTCTTTGAGAATAAGATCTTACCATTCCATAAATATTTTTTTAATTTTTCTTAGAAAATTATACACACACACACACACATAGAATTCAAGTACACAATTAAAATTAAGTTTTTTTATTAGTTGCTATTTTTTTGTTCTAGTAAGAATTGATTACATCCTAAATTTAAATTATATTGTAGACCTTTCTTTATTTAAAAGGTGATCAAGACAAACCATCCTTTTAGAAAAAGTTAAAAGAAATAAAAAATAAAAAATTCATAATAGGCATCTAGTCTTTATAAGTCATGATTGTTTATAATGAATCTCTAGACACTAAAAATATGCTATTATGGAAGAGCTTTTCTACTACTATAATTCTCTAAAATCATCATATTGCTTATTGATTTTCTCAAATATAATACATCACAAACACACAAACCCATCTAACTTCTTATAAACTACTAGATACAAGATTTAATTGTTATTACTACCATTCCCTTAAATATTTTTTTCTCTATACGCATTTTTTCCAAAACTACTATTTCTTATTCACCACTACAAGATTATTGCATTAAAGTTATTACCACTCCCCTAAATAACTTTTTCTCTATAACTATATTTTTCAAAACTACTATTTATATTAAATATTTTTATATACAAATAATCTAACTACAAAATTATCATCAATTTATGACTTTAAAAAGTAAATTTAGTAAGTAGAATGTTGGAAGTATGTTTTATAATTTTCATGTTGTATAGTAGATTAAGGATATATAGATTAGGGATCAGATTTTTTTGGATGTATAGATGAATTTTCTATTTTATTTATGATTTAGAAATATTTAAGATAAAATGTAACACAGATTTTGATATATCTATTAATATTCATACATAGAAAAAGATTGAGAGAAAGTTTTATTATTATATTGTAATATTAAATTTTATAACAATAATATTAAAAATTGCTATGCTTAACTTTTTATTTAAAAAGATTTCCCAAATAAAATATTATATAATATAATATACATTACTTTTATTATATAAATTCATTGAACTACTTTTACTATATAAATTCATTGAACTACTTTTACTATATAAATTCATTGAACTTCTTTTCTTATAATTTTTATAAGATCAGCACTGATTAGAGAAGAAGCTCTGAGTGGGTCCAAGGCTGATATGAGTTGGAAAGAGTTCTAAAAGTAACCAAAAAGATCTTCGCAATAACTCTGATCTTGCTTTTGTAAATTATATATAAGTACTCACAGACGCCACCTTGTACATCCGTCTACTTTTGCTTTCTTCCTTTTAGATTGTGGGCGCCATGTTTTTCCAAGTTGGATCTCGTTTTTTTGGCAGGGTGTATGTCATGATCTTGCAAAGGTTGAAAGAGTATTCTGACCTAATCAATCCTATTGAAGATAACATAAGAGATCTGTGGTAGATAGTGATTGGTTTGGAATATCTTTCAACGTTTGGCAGAGCATGACATGCATGCATCTTGGTAAAGAAAACGAGATCTGTGGTAGACAGTCGTCACCCATGATCACTTGTTTTAAATAAAATTCAAAGCATTAGAGGTGGGACAACCTCTCCAATTTCCTTTACATGTGCCACGCCATTATCAACCCACCATCTCCATTAGCGTTGGAACTGTTTGCTTTTGCAGTTTCATTCATTGTAAACATGGAAAATAATGCTACAACAGTAAAAAGGACAAAAGTTTCCCACAATTTCAACGACAGAGAATAAAAGTCCATCTCCAATATTATTAGTAAATGACACCATTAAGTTCGAATAATAGAATTTCTAGATTACTGAGATAGTGGTGGAGGGAAACAGTCGCTGAAATGGCTTCTCTTAGACACGTGAGAAAATAATATGGGCTAATAATCAAATTTAATGAGAAATTAAGTTTTTGGAGAAGGATATACTATGTACGATGAGATGTTGATTTGAGCTTTGATGTGAACTTCTTTATTTTTTATATAATCAAAATTGAAAAATTGAATGTATAATAGTGTCACAATTCTAATAAGAGATGAATTGGTGTGGAAAAGTTTGTGTTGTACAACCTGGACTTAGATAGGTTTGCATTGTCTTAGATTATATGATGTGGCTTAGTTTTGCAATGATGTAATCATCATAATCTATTGTGTCTTTATCTCCTAATCCATTTGTAGAAAGGGTTTGCACTAAAAATTATTAAGGCTTACTTTCAAAGTAAGAGGTGAAGATCTAGAATTATTTTGGTTACAAGTCAAGCCCCTAGATAATTAAAGAAGATTGCAATTGTGTCATGTATAAGTGATATAAATGAAAACTCTTGATGAACTAGTGTTTGGTGTACTAGGGTATAATGTCTAGATGCAAAATCTAACTTCAGATGGTCTCATATAATTCAATGTATTTGGATTTATTCTCACTACAACTTGATTTGAATTGATAGATTCTAATGACCTAGATATGCGCTTACACACATGTCCATAGTCACACAATTCTGAGCTTTAAGTGCCCGAGTTGAGGGACAAGAACTAGTTTCAAAAGGGTTTATCTTTGGGGTGTAAGATTTGAATTTTCAATGCAGTGGACTAGGTAGTACTATGTGATCTAGTGCAAAGTGAAAATGATCTTGAGTTATGGATAGTCCATACTAAGGTGGTTTGTGATGGGATTTGGGTGATGTGTTGTGAATAGGAGCTTTTTTTTTACCAAAAAGTCAAACTAATCACTACAACTATGTAACTACTACATATGTATGACGTGGCATAAAATGAAGATAGAAAAGAGAAAGGTATTGTAATGTGTGAAATTTAACTATAATGAGGGGAATATTAATATCCTTTGAGTGTAAATTCACACACTACATTAGGATAAACCAATGCTATTTAGTTTTATCTAATTATATTGTTTAAGAATTATGCTATTATCCTTTTCTAAAGTTCTAATTTTAAATAAAAAGGAAATTTATTGAACTAAAGTACTTAAAGGAAGAAAATTGGTGAAAATAACCAAGAATAGAGAAATAAAATTGATTAAAAAAAAAGAGAATGCAAACATGGAACTTGAAGTGTAAATTTGAAAGATTATACATGAGACCCTAGTGATGTGCAAGGACATATGTGCAATGTGATGTCATCATATATGAAAAGAAACCAAAAACATTGTACAACTTAAAAATCTCCCTATGTGCATAGAAACCAATTTTTTTTTTTTAAAGTGATGAGATAATAAAATTGACATGATCAAATCTACTAAAATCACTACTATATTCAAAATATAAAAATCAAATAAACTAAGATTTAAAACAAATAGATGGTTATAAAATATCACTAAATATAATTTCACCTTTGAGTGAATTTGTAATAAATAAAAAATAGAGAATTTTTTTTTTGGTGGCTATTTGGGGTTTTGCCTAAGTCAAACCCTGTATTGGTCTTTCAATCTCCATAGATAGCCTTGACTTTTATACATTTTATTGAAATAAAATGATAAAGTGTTGTGTAAATGGAAATGTTAAATGATAGCAGAAAAATATAAATTGAATGTTGTCCTAAATGCAAGCAGTGTTAGCAATTAGGCACCAAAATTTTAATTGAAATAGAGGAATAACAAAACAAGAGAAATATAACCTCAATCTAGCTTGAATATATCAATAAGGGCATGATTTGCTGTTGCAAATCATTACTACTACTCCTCAAATATCACTAGGTAAAAACAAAATCTTGTGTCACACTTTTGACTAGCTAAATAGTTTTGAGTAAACAATTTTTCCCTAAAAAGTTTCAAGTGAAATAGTTTTTCTTGTGAAATGAAGAAAACTGGTGTCAACTATCTTTTAAGAGATGGAACTAAAGGGGAATTAGGGTTCCTCCACCTATTTCCTTCAAGTTTCATTAAAGGAAACCCTAGAGATCTCAATCTAAGGATGGAATTAGGAAAATAGATCTGCAATAGGGTGTCCTAGGGGTGTGATTAAAGACAAAAAGGGGGTTCACCACCAAGCAAAGGCTTGGAAAGAAAGAGATGAAAGTATTATGCAAACCTAACTAAATGACCTAGGAAATGAAACTAAAAATAAGGATAATAAACTAAGAATGAATAAAGAGGTACTTGGAAGAAAGATGTGGTCAAAACAAGCTTCAAAACCCTGAAATTCTACTATTTGAAGCTCACTGCAACACATACACTAGATTGGGCGATTTAGTCCCAAACTAGGGTTTTCGGGCAGGAACTAGAATCTCTCAGTGACTGATCTAGATCTTCTGAAAACTAGAAAAAGTGTTGTATTGGGACTCATACACCCAAGGTGGAAATTTAGTCCTAGTATTAGGGTTTGGTTGAAACTCGAGTATCCTCTAGTAATCTATTGTAGCTCCTCTCCTTCTAGATCTCTGAGTTTGAAAGCTTAAATTCTGGCCTATAGGTGAGTTTCTATGAAGATGAAAACCTCTTGACAACTATGACAACTTTCTCAATCTTACAACTTAGTCTTCAAAGGACCTTCAAGCTCCAAAACACCTAGATCTGCAATCACACATGTAGAGAGAGAGAGAAAAAAACTTGTTGATTGTTAGGGAATAGGGGTTTTCCTTGGTCAAACCCCGTTCAGGTAATTAAACCTTATGATGAAATAATGAAACATGAACATGAAATATGAAACATGAGCAATGATACCTTGAATGATGTATTGAAATGTAAATCTTCAATCTAACATGAAGTAGCCATGAAGAATGTAGAACTTCATCTTGAGTTAGATTTGGAAAAATGCTTAACTTGGATCTTGAATGCTACATCACAATACTAGTGATGAGTCTAGTTTATGGTCTAAATTTTGGGTAGAATTTATGTTTTATTTGTTGAAGTTGTCACGGAACTTGATGTTAAGTGTTGATATTTTTATGATATTTCCTCAAAACTATAGACAGTGGGCCTAATCTTATTTCAACAAATCTTTAATGATATTGGCATGTTATATGGACTATCTATATTAATTCTGCATATATGGTTAATGAATATTCCTTAAGATGGTTATAGATATGCAATTATTGTGCATACTAAGATTGCCACATGTGCAGATATAATTTGAGGATACTAAATTGAGAAAGACATTGGTAGCTGGGCATGCACTATAACGTCCAACAAAGGAATCATTCAAAGGTCAAAGGAGGTCAACGACATGATATTCCTCATGCAAATTGAATGTAACCACCTTGTAAATGATCTTTATTGATGTTGAAAGAATATAGGTGTTACTGTTGTGCTAAATCTACGTTGAGGTAGGCACGCCTGACCAAATTCCATGCGCGAGTAACTACCTCTCCACTTTATCTACTTTCCCTAAAATGGTGTCCTCCTAGCTCGTGGAGTTGACTACCTTGCTTAGTTGACTAGTAGTATAAATAAGGATCAGATGCTCCTTCTCAAGAGGTTGTGTGATCTGATGATGTACTTGCATTCTTAAGTTTTCAGCAATAGAGTTATGCTACTCTTTTTGTACTCATGGTTCCAATGAATAAAATGAAGTTCTAAGTTTAAGTATCTGAGTTTACATTAGTATTAGAGGATACTCATCCAAGGAGGCCCACTTGGTGAGCAATCTGTCCTTTAGCTTAGTTTAGCCTAGTGATTACTTGAATCTATTCAGTAATTAGTTAAGAATCTGGCAATGACTGTTCCTGCAACCACTAGAATTCCATTCTATGACTGTTCCTACAACCAAAGTAGACATAGTAGTTTCCTGTTTGTTTGCTTAGATTTTTATTTTTGTCATGCATTTAAGCTTAGTATAGTTGATTGATGTTCAACATTGATGTTATTCCTTTCCAAGTAATCTACTTTCAACATTGTGTCTTTCTTAGCTATAGAATGAAAATGGCTATTTTGGGTTCATAGTGCACATACTTTGCTGACCCATTTCAATTTCACGTCCCTAGGTTGACAAGTTAAATGCACCTTCATGATGATTGAAATAGCTATTCAGGTTAGATGTCCAATCTTTGAATCACAGCTGTAAAGGCCTAGTTGTTAAAGCATTGTAGGAGGCCGACATTTTTGGCGTCGTTGCCGAGGATGGTGCCAAATTGGGAGTTCTTTGTAGTCATTGGTAGTTTTTCTTGTTGTAGTATTCATGAAGGTTGTTCTTAGCATATCCCTCATTTAGGAAGTAATGACCCCACTTATTCTTTACCAATTCTTTGTGTGAGCTGGCTGATACCGCATGCATAGAGGAAGGAGAAGAGATGCTTATGGGAGTTTCCTTCCTAATAATCCTAATCCATTCTAGCTAGTTGAATATCAGAACCTGCCAAGAGAAGAAGAAGAAGATCCACACCCCTTTGCTGATGCATTTCCTGATCTGACTAGCTCTGAAGTTTCCTCTAAAGACCAAAATCAGCTTGAGAATCCCTTTGCTTTGGAACTACATCAAGCAGGTATGGGCGATGCAAATAGAAACAGACCTAACCAACCAAATTTTACTTTCCCCATTTCCCATCAGAATGAAGTTGACAACATCAAAAATATCCCTTCTTCAGCACTTCCTAAGTTTTATGGACTTGTCACAGAAGATCCTGATACCTCTTTTTTGAGTTTGACATACTCTACAGGAGTTATGACTATACCACTGATGCTCATAGGCTTAAGCTATTTCCTACCACTCTAAAAGAAGTTGCATTAAGATGGTTCATGAGCCTAGGAAAAGATACTATGGAAGCTTAAGAGGACATGAAGAAAAAATTCCTTGAGAAATACAAGGAGTATTGCAGGGGTAGTGACATGAGAGGAGGTGACATTTTTAGGATGCAATGAAAGGAAGATGAGAGCCTGGAGGATTACATTGCAAGGTTTCTATTTTTCCTACAAAAATATCCACTCTATACACTTAATGAAGACTCATAAAGTTTCTTTTCCTGAGAGGAATTAATGGCAGTTGCACTGATGCCTTGGACTTGATAGGAGGAGGAGATATATCCCAAGTTCCTTGGAAGGATATCAAGAAATGTGCTAGAACTATTCTAGGGCAGCTTCAAAGAAAGGTAGAGCTTACCAATCCTCTATGGGTAAGTCATCTACCAGTAGAGTTTCAAGGATGGAGATCACACACTTGTTGGTAGATTTCAAGCAAGACATTATAAAAAATCTAGCTACTTAGCTGGATACACTTTAGGCCAAGAAGAAACAAGAGGAGGTAGAGGCAATGTTGGTAGAGTATTGCCCCCATTGCAGACAAAAGAAGGATTGTAGATGCAAGATGGTAGCTAATATTGAAAGTAAGCAGATTCCATCTAATTTCAAACCAATCTAGATTGAAGAGGACCAAGTCTACTATGTCAACGCACAAAGGAGACCTTGGGCTCCAAGATAAGGTATGCCACCAGATCCACTCTCTTATGTTGGGCCATATTTCAATTCCTACTCATCTGGTAACCAATGGAAACCCCCATATCCATCTGACTATGGAGGATATCCAACACAGCCTCAGGGTAACCCTCCAAATTCTTGGCCCAATCATCAAAACTCTCCACCCCAATGGCAACAACCTCAGGGGAATTGGCAACAATTTCAAAGGCATTAGCAACCACATCTAGGAAATTGGCAACAAACAAATCAGTGGAGGGGAGGACAACAATGGCCTACCCAGACAACCAGTTACATGCAACCACCTTCTCAGCCCCAACAACTTGCTATAATGCCCCCCTGCTAATTCAAGCTCAAATGCACCTAAACCTAATCAACTACCACCTCAGCCCACACCCAATCCGAATAAAAAACTACAACAATAGCCTGTATACTTTGTTGATTCAAACCAATTCCCTGCATATGTTGTGAGTGTAAGTGACATCCACTTGCATTTAGGAACTACTTTACCCGCCCCTTCTAGGCCCATTATCACTGAGCTTCCTGTGGTAGAGGAACCTTTAAATGATTTCATTCAGCTAAGTGCACCTAAAAATCCTGAACTAGTCCAAAGTCAAGGAGACTAAACTAGAACCACCATTTCCTCTGAGATTGGAAGTTGCCAAGAAAAATGAAGAAAAGGAGGGCACAACCTTCGACATCTTGGATCAGCTAAAGCATATATGTGTCAAGATACCTCTATTTCAGGCCATAAAGGATGTCCCAATCTATGTAAACACAATCAAAGAAGCATGCCTCAAGAAGCTAGGCAGGAAAAAGAAAGAACCACCTACAATTCATGTGGTGAGACAGCTAGTTGACATCATGCTTAGAAAAGTGACTATCCCCAAGTACAATGATCTAGGTAGTCCCGTGGTAGTAGTTGTTATAAATGGGATTCAAATAAAGAATGCTCTGATTGATTTAGGGGCAACAATAAATGTAACATTGACTAAGGACATCCTGTAGCAACTAAACGTTGCAAGCATGAGATCTACTCCTACTATCCTAAATTTTGTTGATAGTTCTATTGTTAAGCCTGATGGTATAGTGGAGGACCTTGTGGTAATTCTAGATACTTGGAAGTACCCAACATACTTCATGATTCTTTCTCCTAAAGCTACACTAGGCGGGTATTCCATTATTCTTGGTAGACCATGGTTAGCAACTGCAAATGCATATATTGGATTCCCGTCAAGTGACATGACCATTTTTGATGGGAAGAGCACCTAAAAGTTTGTTTTGTATCCTCCTGCTTAGCCATCCCATGATGAGAATAATCTCGTATGGCCACATGTTGGTGAAGAGGTCGAGGAAGTTAATTATGTGGCGCAACTTATGATGTTAGGTAGAAACTCCTTCATGCAACTTCAAGATGAAGATGAAGTATTGGCTAACATCATTCAAAACCATTGTGAAGTGGAGGAAGAATCATCTTCTCATTCTACTACTCTAGTCAAGACACTTCTGCCTGCTCTTCTTGCAGCCACTGTTCCTGCAGACGATCTTCGTGTAGCCACTCTTCCTGTAACCACTCTTCCTGTAGCTGGACTTCCTGCAACAACATGTATGTCCCATACAAATTACTTCCATATGAAATCAAGGTATTATGCATTAATGAAGCAACCATGATATAGTTAACTACACAAGTGCAGGTGTCAGAAGGAAAATATTTGAATGTTAACAACAAACTGAGTGAAGAAAAACAATTGTTGTTGGAAAACTTATTAAGGACCCACCAACATGCATTTGTGTGGGACTATCATGATATGAATGGATTGGACTCTAAGATTTGCACTCAAATAATTTACATCAGAGATGATTGCACCCCAATGAGGCAACCAAAAAGGAGAATTAACCCTGCACTGAGAGAAATTATAAAAGGGGAACTGTAGAAATTAGTAGATGCAAGATTTATCTACCCCATTTCAGATAGCCAGTGGGTGTCTCCATTAGTGATTATGCCTAAGAAAGGAGGGAAATGGCGAGTTTGTGTTGATTATAGGGAACTCAATGCTGCCACCAAAAAGGACCATTTTCCAGGTTACCTTTCATAGATCAAGTTTTGGACTCACTTGTAGGAAAGTAATACTTTTCTTTTCTAGATGGATTCAACAGCTACAACTAGATCCAAATTGCACTAGACGACCAGGAGAAGACCACCTTTACCTGTCCGTGGGGGATCTATGCCTACTTAGTACTCCCATTTGGCTTATGCAATGCACTTGCAACCTTTCAGAGGGAATTCCTTAGCATATTTTTAGATATCTCTCTTGATTGCATGAAAATTTACATGGACGACTTTACCACCTATGGTGTTGACTTCAATCAGGCATTCGAAAATCTTGGGAGAGTCCTACATAGATGCGAAGACCAAAATTTGTCCTTAGACAGTGAAAAGTGCTCCATGATAATGCAGGAAGGTGTAGTCCTTGGCCACTACATCTCCCACAAAGGAATTCAAGTAGATCATGCAAAGATTAAGGTAATCACAAATTTTCCCACACCTACAAAACAAAAGGATGTTAGGATTTTTTTGGGCTATGTAGGATATTATAGGCACTTCATCAAGCATTTTAGAAAAATAGCCGCACCATTGTATACTCTCCTCACTAAAGATGCTAAATTCCAGTGGAATAAAGATTGTGACAAGACATTTTCTGATTTGAAGGTAGTCTTGACTCATGCTCCTGTACTCAAAGGACCTAATTGGGAGCTTCCTTTCCACATCCATACAGGTGCATTAGATTATGCCATAGGAGCAGTCTTAGGACATAAAGAAGGAGCTATTGAAAATGCCATTAATTTTGTCAACAAAAAAATTGTAGGGAGCTGAATTCAACTATACAGTGACATAAAAAGAAATGCTGGTAGTGATCTATGCCCTGAATAAATTCAGGAATTACATAAAAGGTTACCAAATCTTTGTGCACACTGATCATGCAATCATTAGATATCTCATGAATAAACCTTTGATCTCTGGTAGGCTAGCAAGATGGTTATTGTTGATGTAGGTGTTTGGCATAACTATTGTGGATAAACTAGGGAAGGCCAATGTTGTTGCAGATTTTCTTTCAAGGCTGACTACATCAGGGGATAATCAAGCCATAGATGACTCTTTTCTTGACGAGCATCTATTCTCTATTAGTGTACAAACACCATGGTATGCTGACATAGCTAATTATTTAGTCACATGTAGGGTTCCTCCTGACTTCTCTCCAAAAGAGAGAAGGACACTCATTGAAAAATATTTTCCTTTCTCATAGATTGTTGGATGTTTTTTTTATATTGGACTAAACCATGTCATGAGGAGATGTGTGAGAGAAGATGAGACATATGACATTCTGCATGCATGTCACAACAAACCACGTGGAGGACATTTTGTAGCCATGAGAGGACAACAATGAAGATTTTGAACATAGGATATTACTGGCCAACACTCCACAAAGATGTAGGAAGGTATATAAGAAAATGTGATAGATGCCAAAGAATGGGTAGACCAACCAAATCTGATGAGATTTCGCTTTCCCCTCAGGTAGTAATCACTCCTTTTGACAAATGGGGATTGGATTTTGTAGGACCCATTGACCCTCCATCAAATGGTAAGTCTTATATCCTGGTATGCACTGATTATGTAACTAAGTGGGTAGAAGTTAAGGCCATGAAGCATGCAAGAGATAAAAAGGTTGCAAAATTTATTTATGAGGAGATTTTCACAAGGTATGGAGTTCCAAGAGCTCGATAGTGACTGATGAAGGGGCTCAATTCACATCAACCCTTGTTGCAACACTAGTTAATGAGTACAACATAAGACACAAGAAGTCTACTCCTTATCACCCCTAGGCCAATGGCCAAGTTGAGGTGACCAACTGAGAAATTGAAGCTATTCTGACCAAAATAGTAGCTATCCACAGGAAGGATTGGGAAAATAGTTTACCATAAGTTGTTTGGGCCTACACAAATACTTGGAAAACAACTACAACCTTCACTCCATTTGAGTTGCTAAATGGAAAGACAACCATGATACTCATTTAATTTGAACATAAGACTCTTAGGACTGTAGTAGATTTGGGGATGAATATCTCTGAGGCACAAAGAGAAAGAATCATGTAGTTGAATACTTTGGATGAGATGAGGAGAGTAGCCTTGCATCATATAGAGGTAGTGCAAAATCAGAGAATTAAGTGGCACGATAAATTCATCAAGGACAAGAAATTTCAGCCAGGTGACTGGGCACTACTCTATGACTCAAGGTATCAGGACAATGCTGGAAGATTGCAGACAAGGTGGCTAGGACCATATGAGGTTGCTGAAGTATTCCCTAATGGTGTTGTTAAGCTCACTACTATTGACCCAGTTAGATTCAAGTTGCTTGTCAATGGTCATCACCTCAGATTGTATCACAAGCCAACTTCCAAGGAGGAGTTCCTACAATAATTCACTTAGCATGCTACACCCGAACTTCCTGTAGCCAAAGGAAGTGGACCTAGTGTCCCTCCTTCTGACTAATTAAGGTATGTACTTGTCATAATAAAGACTTCCACTTCCGTGGGAGTCCACTTCTTCACCCATCCACCCATTCGCCCATCCATCTCCACCATTCTCTCTCTTCCATTACTTCATTCCACTCCACCTCATTCCACCTCATTTTCATTAATTACTCAACTTATTTCCTAAAAAGGTGAATGGTACTTTCTAGGTTATCCCACAATAGTGGTTTACAATTTTTGGCCAAATTGGACACTGAGATTATTATTTTTAACTAAATCTTCACATTCGGGCACCTATGGTGGCTAAACCATGAGGAATTTGAAGATGATGCAAACTAGAGTCTCATCACATTTTGTCTGTAGATTCTAAAAATATTTTTTTCAAAATTTTTGGAATTAGATTGCATTTTTTTTTCCATCTCCCACGAAAACTTGTTTTTTTCATAAAACAACATTTTTAAAAAGTGATGCATACCATATATAACGCATAAATTTTTTTCCATGAAGGATAAAATTCTAATTCTTTTGAATTTAGATTTGTAACTCCGATATCTACTGCTTCCACTTGGTTAGATAGTTTTTTATTGAATAGTTTTTCCTTAATCAAGTTTTGAAGTCAAACCAATTACAATTCGGACATAGCGCGACCGTATAATGCGTAACTTTTTTTGTATATATCGAAATTCTTTTTTTTTTTTTTGGATCAAGGACTTCAATATCTGGTGCACTCATATTTTTCAATTTTTTTTTGGCATTCTGCTATTTTTCCACATGTGCAGAACATAGACCTTTATTTTTGATGAAAAACCTATGTTTAATAAAACTAAAAAAACAAATACATAATAAAACCAAAAGATATTAAAGTTATATTTTTTGGGTAGCTCATTCCGAGGACTACTTGCTTCTAGTTCGGTTTGTGAAGATTCTTCCATTTTCATCCTCAACCCAAGCTCCGAAGGGTCAAAATTTAGGTTTTTTTTTGTGTCTCAGGGGGGATGAGGGATAAGGGGGTTCGTATGAACCCCTAGGGGTTTGAGTGAACCTCTAGGGGTTTGGTCGAACCCTAGTTTGAGTGAACCCATTCTATGCATTCTTTTGTTTTTTTAGTGGTCAAAATTTAAAGGGGTTCAGTTGAACCCTAGTTTGAATGAACCCCTAATGAGTTCGGTCGAACTAGTAGCTTCGTACGAACTAGTAGCTTCGTACGAACCCCCAAAATCACTTTTTTTGCTTTGGGCTCATTTTTTGTGAGTTTTCCTTCCTCACTTGAATTGTAAACCACTATTGTGGCTTCACCCTTCTCCACAATCTTTGCAACAAATCCTCCACACATTCAGGTATGTGCACATTAATTTCTATATCTTAATTGTCTTTAGTGCATTCATTTCATTGCTATATGTTAATATGGACATTCACCATAGCATGCCATTATTCCCTACCCCTACCAAATCATCATCTCACATGTGAGGAAACATGCCCAAATTTAGGTTGGGGGGGAGGAAAAAGATGTGAATACTTTTCCCACGTGTCAGTCCATGCTAGTCTACGTCAGCAAAATTTAAATTGAGCCGATTTTAAATCTGAGTAAGAGGATGGCTCACATGTGTGAGGTGACACCAACTTCCGTCGCCATTTCTCTCCATCATAGCTTTCCTTAATTACTCCTTCCTTGCCATTATTGACCTCAAGTGTCATAATCTCAAGCTGCAAATAAAAGGTAAAAGTAGAAAGAGACACTTTAGTTGACATCGACATTTGAAATTTGACAAGTGTTGGAGGAAGGTGAATTTGGTTTTTAGATGAGAATTGTAGGAAGGAAACCGTAGAGTGATTGTTTGATTGCAGAAAATGGGAGGTGGGTTAATTCAAAATGAACCCATAGTGCACGATGTATTACTGCAAAATGCACCTTGCTTGGCTGAATTCAAAAACTGCGGGTGGTTAGACTACTTCCTGAAGCTGGATGGTTTTGATGAAGACATTACACTAGAATTTTCCTAGACATTGTTTGAAGGGAAGGCCATGGTAAAAGGGATGGAAGTATTGGCCACTGAAGAAAGAATTACATAAGTTATAGGGTTACTTGTCGATGGTGAACACTACCATGCATCCAGAGATGACAGGTCAGCTAGGGCCGAATTTACAGAACTGAGTGACCCTCCATTGAGCATAGATAAACAAGGTGCGAAGAGAACCTCTCTGCATGAGCCATGGAAGAAAATAGTTGTTTATGTCATAAGATACCTCACTTGTGAAGGTCGCCTGTTGAATCTACATTTGATACACTTCAAACTTTTGAATCACATGAGGCACAGAAGGAGGATGAATGTGCCGAACGTGTTATACAACCTTCTTCCAATCATGGCAGCCAAGACTCAAAAAGATAGGGATAATTCCATTTCCCACCATTGTCTGATTAAATTGTTAGTTGAGAAGTTTCTGCATGATATGTCTGGAATGACTTGGGAAGAATTCATAAAAATATTCAAATTAGATCTGAGCACTTGCGACCTAGGGTTTTACCTCAACCTCGTAGGTCTAACTAGTGCAGGAGCACCTATGCTAACCTCCATTTTGTTTCTTGTCATTTTTGGCTTGTATCTGACATTAGCCAAGTCAGAGGGTTTGGGTGTTTATTTTGGACCTTAGAAGGTCTTGCTTGTGTGTGGACTAGGTGAGTTAGTGTTAGAACTAAGGTCACCTTTTGGTCATTGTTTGTTGTTTGGTTAGCTTAGCCTTAGTAGCTTAAAGTTTGGATTTGAGTCTCTTAATGTGGTCCAAACACATGTGAGATGTAGGAAATATGCTTTAAGGCCATTTATGATGTTAGTTCTTCAAACTACTGGGCTTAGAGGTCCTATATTCTTGTTCGCCTAATAAATGTAAAGATGCCAAAAATTGTCATGACAACATTGGAAATTTATTGTAAATGTTGCATGCAACTCGACAACCTTGGATTCCCTAAAATTTAGGAGTGGGGGATCAACTAACAGGCCTAGAAACCTGGAGAATGGATCTAAGATCACTAAGGGCTCGGATCCAAATGCAGGGTGGATGGTAACCAAAGTTTTGGAATAGAAAGTGGCTCAGAAATTCTGTTTTGTGTGAACATCGAGCATTATAGTGTGACAGTGATAGAATACAGATTGAATGTTTTGATTTGATGTTAGACTAGTGTTCATAAGATAGTACTAAGACTTTTTCTTTCGGGAAGCAAGTTGATTTGAGTTAATTTAGTGTCTTGAATAAGTAGGTTAAGGTTTAGGGTTTTACTAGTCCTATTCTGACCAGCTTGTTTGTCTATGGCTCCCCCATGAAATCTAGTCACGGGATCTTCCTGAGGGTAGATGAATGTTTTAGGGGAGCCATTGGTCTGTATATATTTAGTGTTAGGAGTCATGGAGAGTGGCACAATTGTGTTTAATGTCAAACCCTAGGCGAGCTTAGGGTGCCCGGTTAGAGGTTTGACAGTAATGAATTGAAGAATTTAGGCAGGGGATTGAGGTACAGTACAGAACAAGTACAGTTCCAGGTAGGGCATAGACATATCCTAACACGCTAGAAGGATTGAGGTTCTAACAATCCATTTGACTAAGTTTTGAGGGAGAAGTCAGTGAGGTCCTAATAAATAGGTCTTTTAGCCTAATTTAACCTAGATAATAGGAAACTAGTGTACGAAGGACTTAGGAGTCTAGAACCTTTGGAATCCTTCAAAAAATACAAAAGGGTATTTGAATGTGGAATTGGTTTTTCAAGTTGTTTGGAAAATTTGGGCAGAAATGAAGTAAAGGTCTCTGTCAAGGGCTACAAGGAATTAGGCCCCCTCAAGACCAATTCTTGAAACCGGTAGGAAAGGAGTTTGGAGATCCTCCAAGATGGATCTAGTTGGAAGTACATGGCATGTTCCCAATATGTTTGGCACCCCTGCAATCAATTCAAGGTTTTGTGTGATGTTGGCACTTAGAGTCTTCTAAGTGTAGGAGAGAGTTTGCCCATAACAAAGTGGTGTTAGTATTTCAAGGTGAAGCACAAGGTGTGAGACTCTTGGATAGGAGTTGGATCATCACTTAGTTAATCATCTAAGCCTAACAAGGACCTAGAAGATATTAGGTTCCTAGACAAAGACAAGGAAATGTCTTCTTAGCTAGTTGTGCAAGAAAGCCTTGGAACACTTACACCACTAACAGGAGATTAAGCATGGCTGGAGCCACTCCCGGTGCTTCAACCTTTGGTGTAGGCCCTAGTGTAAACCCTCCTACAGTAGAAGAAACCATAGAAATTAGCTCTTTTGGGACAGAGCACTCAGACAAAGAAAGTTCCTCCCCAGATTATGATGATGATGTTCCACTTGGCATCCTAATGAAAGATAGGGCACAAAAGAGAGAGGAAGAAATGAGAAAAGGAAAAGCTAAAAAGTAGCTGACAAAAGAAGAAGTACCAAGCTCTAAGAAGTGGAAGGCTGACACTATTCATCCTGTAGCCAAAGAAAAACATGAGAGTCCTCCTAGAAAATCAAGACCATCTGGGCCAACCTTTGGTATGCTTTCGCAGGAAAGCCCTAAGTCTAGAGAAATATCACAAGGGGACACAAAAGCTCCAATGGGGTAGGATAATGTAGAGGAAGAGGATATATTTAAGATGACAATAGACATAACATTGGAAGATCTTGTTGATATTGCAGAACAAGTGGAGAATCAAGGGTATGAGGAAAATCAGAATTTCCTGCAGCAAGAGATCTTGCAGCATGAGAAAGAGCAAGAACAAGAGCAGGAGTTCCTACAACAACAAGAATTGGGAGAACAATTAGTACCTCTACAATTGGAATTGACGAGACAGCCTAAATCCTTGTAGTTAGCACTATATGAAGATCAAACATCAGTGCCAAGGAAAATGCTAGTAGGAATACATAACCCCCCTAATTTTTCAATGCACATGGTAGCTATGCATTTATGGATAGAGATGCAAAGAAGGGAGGAAGAATGGAAGGAGGAGAAATGTAGGATGAAGAAGGAAATTCAAAAGAAAGATGAAGAGATTGAAGACAAGGATGCAAAAATTGCCACCTTGAAGAAGAAGGTGGATGATATGGTAGCCTTGGTACCATAGATTTTAGAGTGCAGGACCCCTCCAAGGGTCTATGCTCTGCATTTGAAGGAGAAATATCTTTCTTTTAAGCTGGAAAGGATTGTCTCAGGTTTGAACCCTTCCATTGAGACTCCTATTGAATTTTTCAATGTTTATCGGATTGCTTCCCCTGAAATAAAGAATTTGTTGTGTGAGTTTTATTTGCATAATTATGCTGTGACTCAAGACCATGATTGGAATACACTGTTGTATGTTGGGGATGTCCAATTAAGGGCATTTATGTCTTGGGTACAAAATGAGATCAGTTGGGGACAACAATATGGGGCTTACAGGCAAATGGAATCCAACATCCCTTTGGCCATCAGGGCTGAATCAAGAAACCCAAGGGACATTTACAGGGAATGGCACAAAATGCTTTTTTAGACCTAGTTATGGTAATAGGATTATTCCTTGGATAGAAGTAGTCTACATTGAGTATGAGGTGAAGGAAAAAGAAAAAGAGGAAACTATGAAGAGATACCTCTCACAAAGATGGAATAGCCTAACTGATGAGATAAAGCAATTTGAGCCCCACTCTATACAAAATTATGTTACAACACTCAAAAGAATTGATAGATATATTCAAATTGGAAGGACAAAAGGATGATTCTGGCTTCCCCTGACTTTTCAGCCACCTATTTTGATGTGGCCCATACCAAATTTCAGGTTTTACCATTATGTTATTGTTATAGAGAGACAGAGATGGAGCCGATTGGACAGATTGAGAGGATTCTATTGGGACCCTAATTCACACACAACAACGACTGATGTAGGATAGTTGTTAGTTGCAAATTTTAGAGCATTGCCCAAGTAGAAGAAAAACCCTTCCCCTATTGGAGGACCAGCAAAAACTTAGGTTGGGGGGAGTGATGAGTCTAGTTTATGGTTTAAATTTTGGGTAGAATTTATGTTTTATTTGCTGAAGTTGTCATGGACCTTGATGTTAAGTGTTGATATTTTTATGATATTTCCTCAAAACTATAGACATTGGGCCTAATCTTATTTCGACAAATCTTTAATGACATTGGCATGTTATATGGACTATCTATATTAATTATACATATGGTTAATTCATGTTCCTTAAGGTGGTTACAAATATGCAATTATTGTGCATACTAACATTTCCATGCAAATATAATTTGAGGATACTAAATTGAGAAAGACACCGTTAGCTGGACATGCACCATAACGTCCAGCAAGGGAATCGTTCAAAGGTCAAAGGAGGTCGATGATAGGAGATTCCTCATGAAAATCGAATGTAACTACCTTGTAAATAATTTTTATTGATGTTGAGTGAATGTAGGTGTTACTATTGTGCTAAATCTACATTGAGGCAGGCACGTCTGACCACATTCCATGCCCGCGTAACCACCTCTCCACTTTCTCTACTTTCCCTAAAATGGTGTCCTCCAAGTTCGTGGAGTTGATTGCATTGCTTAGTTGGTAGTATAAATAAGGATCAGATGCTCCTTCTTAAGAGGTTGCACGTTTTGATGATGTACAAGTTGCATTCTCAAGTTTTCAGCAATATAGTTATGCTACTCTTTTTGTACTCATGATTCCAGTGAATAAAATGAAGTTCTAAGTTTGAGTATTTGAGTTTACATTAGTATTAGAGGATACTCATCCAAGGGGGAACACTTGGTGAGAAATCTGTCCTTTAGCTTAGTTTATCCTAGTGATTAATTTTTGTTCAGTAATTAGTTAAGAATCTGGCGCTGACTGTTCCTGCAACCACTAGAATTCCATTCTGTGACTGTTCCTATAGCCAAAGCAGACATAGTAGTTTCCTATTTGTTTGCTCAGATTTTAGTTTCTGTCATGCATTTTAGCTTAGTATAGTTGTTGATTGATGTTCAAAATTTATGTTATTGCTTTCCAAGTAATCTACTTTCAACATTGTGTCTTTCTTAGCTGTAGAATGAAAATGGCTACTTTGGGTTCCTAGTGCACATACTATGCTGACCCATTTCAAGTTCACATCCCTGGGTTGACAAGTTAAATTTTCACCTTCATGATGATTGAAATAGCTATTCGAGTTTGATGTCCAATCTCTGAATCACAGTTGTAAATTCCTAATTGTTAAATCATTGTAGGAGGCCAACAACTAGCTCAACAACATGCTTGATGCATTATGCCTTTGACATGATGATGGATCTTGAATTGCTACAATAATATTTTACAAATCTTCCCTTGAATGCTCTTAAAATACTCTTGAATACTCTATAATTCTCTTGTGAAGTCTTAGGATGCCTGATTCTTGATTGTTAGGTGAAATAATGACTTGAAACCTTGTTTTATATAGACACTTAATCTAATTTATCATTTATTAGATCCCAAATTCTGACATTCATAAAATATGAATTCAAAACCCTGATTTCCCTCACAAAACCCTAAAAAGGGGCCAAATGGGACTCATAAGCCCACAATGGCATATGGGTCACACCTGCTGAGGACTCATACACCCAAGGTGGCGTATGGGTTCCACCATGGCTTTTTAGGTTGAGGAAATGTCAAGAGGTTAGAAAATTAAGTGTATTATTGATCTTCTCAGGATTTCAATTGAAATAGACCCCAAGATACATAATAAAGGGTCCTAAGGGCCTATTAATGATAATTTAAATGTCATAAATGCAAGAGAGCCCAAAACTTAGAGTGAAGGTGTAAATAAATACAATTTACAACACTAAATTAAGGAAAAGTTAGGTCTATTTAGCTTAAAAGGGCCCTAAACTTGATGTGAATGTGTAAAACATATTAGAACACCAATTCAAGGCCACATTAGGTTCATTTTAATGTTAATCATTCCCCAATTAAGTGTGAAAAAGGGATACTTTTTCCTACACTACATTCAACCTCCACTTTAGTGAGAGGAGGAACTTGCTTCAAACTCACACTAAAGTAGACATTCAAGAGGGGTCCAAGTGTACCATTATGGATGTTATAGGATACCAAATATCAAAGGAGGTGGCCAAGATCCTAGGATCCAAGATCCTATGCCAAACCAACATAAGCATAAAGGGACACACACAGGGTGTATGATATGTAGCATCAAGATACACAAACATATAATGCCAATGACTAAAAGAAAGAAAAACAAAAACAAGAAAAAAAAAAGAAAAAAAAGAGGTGGATCAAGCCTTGACCATTTATCCAATGTGATGTGTATCAGATCTAAGTTATTTTTCTACAAATGTATGCTCACTCTAAGGCAATGAAAATTTAGGTTGTTTGCTGGGTGAGTATCCAAAAAAGGGTGGTTTAGTGAGGAATTCATGCATTTGTATCGACTTATCATCATATAATGAGAAAGTCTTGCTCACATTTAGGCTTCTCATCATAGTAACCATACCAAATCTATACCTCCTGATAACTTTGATAAGGTGCCACATAATATGAACAATAGGATCCATGAGACAAGCAAAAATTCGTATGCTTGACACCCATGAACAAGCAGGATGGCTCCACAAACAAGCAAAGTGTGCTATGCAAGGTGGCCATATAACAGTTATTGTAAATACAAAATAGTGTAAGGTACGTTCAAAAGGATTTTTCTTAGTTCATGTAAGGTATCTTCTTAGGGAACATCATGCCTAATGTCTCCAAGAGAGAAAAAATCAAAGAGATATCATGCTCTAAGAGGAAATCAAACCCAATGACACCACCAAGAAAAGGATGCATCACAAGAAGAAAGAAACTAACACAATGAAATATGAGTATCGATGTATGCCCCCACTTTAAAGCGGTTGCTAACACCATTGCTATGAGTAATTACTCTTAAGGAGAAGAAGACATGAGAGCTTGTTTGGAAAGCCCTATGCCAAGTCATATGTTTTCAAATGAAACTACATCATGAATAAGTATGTCACATACGAGCCAACTTAAGGCATGTCTTCCACATCCCAAGCTCTCTTATATACACATTAAAGGTGGTTAACTAGCTAAAAGAGACAATGAAAAGTGACATACAAGGACAAGGCTACCTAACCCCTTGCCCCCACTTAGTGTAGGACATGGATGAGCTGAAATGAATGATGAGAAACATGAAAATCAATATCAATTAGAGGAACTAGGTGCTTCAACATAAGGAAGACCACCACAATCCTTAAGATGTTGAATTTTTCCACTTAAACCCTTACATTCATTAGTATAATGACCATGAACTTTATGATATACACAAAATGTACTCTTGTAGTAAAATTTCTTCTGTGTTCTTGGAGGGAGAAATATCAATGATCTTGGACGAGTCTCGACAAGATACTCTCTTGATCAATTGTAAAAGATGTTCCTTTATTTTGCAACAAATATCTCTCTTGCTTAGTACACAATGCCATACTTACACAAGACTCCTTAGAAAGTTAGATTTTTTTCTCTCCTTGAAAGGAGGGTGTAAAATCTAACAAACTCCAATCGTTAGTGTTTTGTGTGATGACATTGATATTAAGCAAAGATTTCTCTATTTCTTTCATTTGTTTCAAAGGATAATAGTCAAGACCACTAGTGTCTATCAATTCAGGATGCACTAATGTTAAAGTTGGCTTAGAAGAATCTTTTGTAATAGTGATGACATTAAGTGAAGACTTGTTTGTTTCTTTTGAGGGACAATAACCAATACCATTAGTCGTTCCTTGTGTGTTAGGCTCTATAGGGACACAAATACCATGTTCTCTAGCACCACATCCTTTTCCACTATATCTAAGTTGTTTCATAAGTTCATAACCTTTTCCATAAATATTTTTCATTTCTTTTCAAGGATTCAATGGTTATTCATAATCAACTTCTTCAAAGTTTGTTGTATAATTTTCTTCTTTTTCTAAAGTGGTTGAGGTGGATGCTTTCAAAGGGTCTTCCAAATTTTGTGTTGACATTACTGATTTTTCTTTTCCCTTTTTAGAATCTTTTGTTATGATCTTGTATTCTCCCATGAATGTAGGTGTGAAATCCAATGATCCCAAATCATCTAGTGATAACATTGTGAAGGGTTGAGGACACCTATCTTTTTGTTCTTCTTGCACGAGTTCTACTTGTCTAGTTGGTGTTAGTGTTTTCAAAGGATTTTCCTTTTTTTTCTCAATGTTTAAACAACTATTTGGTTCAGGGTTAGCTTTGAGTGTGTACAATTTGTTGTTGTAGATGGGTGATCCCACAATACTAGTTTATAATTTTTTGGCCAAATTGGACATTAAACTAATTTTTTTTAACTAAATCTTCACTTTCGAGCACTTATAGTAGCTAAACCATGAGGAATTTGAAGATGATGCAAACTAGTGATTTGTAACATTTTGTCTATAAATTCTAAATATATATATATATATATATATATATATATATATATAAAATATTTGGAATCAGATTGCACTTCCTTTTCCATCTCCTTCAAAAACTAGTTTTTAATAGTAAACACCATTTTTAAAGAGTGACGTTACTGGCTCACACATAAAATTCTATTTTTTTTGAATTTAGATTCATAACTACGATATCTAGTGCATGGGATTGGTTTCATAGCATTTCATTGAATTATTTTTTCTTAATTAAGTTTCAAAGTCAAACCAGTTACAATTTAGACATGATTTATTGGCTAAAACATAACTTTTTTTTGCATGTATCAAAATTCTTTTTTTTTTGTTGGATTAGGGACATCAATATCTAGTGCACTGATATTTTTCAACTTTTTTTTTATAATATACTATTTTTCCACATGTGTAGAACAAAGATCTTGATTTTCGGTGAAAATCCTACATTCACAAGAAATAAAAAATAAATATAATAATCAAATTAAATTTATTTAAAATTATACTTTTTGGGAAGATTATAATAAGGATTATATACTTACAAAAAATAAATTTTAAATGAATTTATTTGATCCTCCAAAAGGTGAATCAAAAGTTATTTTTTATCAGCATTTTGATAGGTGTAAAGGAGACTCTGTTATATGTATGGTTTAAAACTAGTGGGGTTCTATCCAAGGGGGGTTTGATCTAAGGTGGTTTGATCAAACCCTCTTGAATTAAAATCCTTTAAATAAAATTTTTCAAGGCTTAAATCATTATATTTTCTAAAAATATGTTATTTTAGCAAAAAATAGGATCTCCTAGAAAGTGTAAAGCACTGTTGTGGGATCACCTAGACATACTTCATTATACGATGAAGAGTAGAAGGCACCCCATTCATTGCATGTATCCATGGTCTTCCTAGAAGAAGATTATATGAAACATCATGAGGCATAACATGGACCAGTGTTTCTAATGTGGCCTTTCTAGCTATAATCTAGGCAAAGTGATCACACCAAGTGGTTGTTTTCCTACATTGTCAAATCCCTGAATAGATAAAGAATCGGGTTGAATTCTTGATTTATCCACACCAAGTCTATCCAAAAGGGTTACACTACAAACATTAAGAGCTGAGCTATTATCAACAAGGGTTCTCTTTATGCCCATTCTATTGTATTGAACTATCCCCATGAAAACATCATTTTGTTTTTGCACTTCCAAAGGAGGGAGCTCGCTTTGGTGGAAAACAATGTCAGCATTCATTCCTTGAATAATGGTTGCTATAACATTTGGATGCACATTAGGTGGGGTAGAAACTTATTGTAAGGAATTCAGAATCATGTTATGATAATGAGGGGAGGCTTTAATAAGGTCCCATAAGGATATCTTAGCAAGAGTATTCTTAAGTGTTTCAAAAAGATCATACTCCTTTCCACTATGTAAAGTCAAATGAGGAGGGCCAGGTATGATAGGGATAGTCAATGGGAGGGATGTTGAAGGTGTTTTTCTTGGTTGCAGATTATTTCTAGTGTTATATGTATGAGCAACGATGTTATAATTAGATTGTTGCAACATATTATTCTTAGGTGGTTCGAGGATGAGGATAGGTTTGTTTTGAGTTTGAGGTTAGTTTGAAGGTGGGTAAAGGATAATTTCATGTTTTTTTTGAGTTTGTGGTCATTGTTAGGGTGGGTAAAGAATTAGAGGATTCTTAGGATGTCCCACAAGGTATTTAGAAGGTCCAATAATCAAGGGGGATCTAACATACACTTGTGCATTCATAACCTTACTAGTTTTGGTTTGATATTTTTCTAATGAAGGGGAGTCTAGTGTCATATTTTCGCCATCATCCAAGGAAGTCACATCACTATTATTTGAAAGACATATGCCAATGCTCTCATTTTCTTGCACCATGATATCCTCCCTAGGAGGAGAATTTTTAGGAGAACTACAACCTAGATGTTCATGGCATTCAAAGATTGGTTCTTCTAAAATGAATTCATCGCAAGTAAGGGAGTTATCAATGGTTGGATTTTCTTGTTTATAAATGATGGCATTCTCTTGTTCAATAATGGTTTTCCTAGGGGAAGAGAGACAAACAGGACTTTCATAACTCTCATTGGTTTGATCTTCTAACATCAATATATCTTCTTCGTAAATAGGAGAGATAGTAGGAGAAGAACAAGTATGATTGTCATGATTGTCCATAATTTGAGTCCTTTGTCCCATAATGCCTTCCAAAATGGGACAGGTAGGGGAAGAAAAGTAAATAGGGTTATCATAGATCTTAAAAATTCGATCATCTAACACCAATATATTTTCCTCACTTACAATTGGATCCTCTTTCACTAAAACATTATCACTAGAAAAAGATGAATGGGAATTAGGTAAGGTGATGTTTAGAAATGTGTCTATGATCTCATTTTCTTGTGCCATAATATCTTCCCAAGAGGGACGAGAAGGAAAAACAAGACTTTCATGATTCTCAATGATTGCATCCTCTTTTATCGAGATACCTTCATCACTAATAAGAGCAGTATCAAGAGAAAATAAGTTTTGATTATCTTGATTTTCTATGCTTGCATCTTCTTCTATCACATCATTCCAACAAATAGTAGAGATAGGAGGGGGTATAAATTTAAGGAAAGCATCAATATTTTCACTCTCTTCCACTAAGAGACTCTCATAACTAGGAAATGTATTGAATGAATGACTAACATGCTTATTGATGAACTTTTTCTTTAAAAACTTGGAAAAGACAAATACTAATATTTGTAAAAAGTAATCTATACAAAATCAAAATGGAAAGAGACTTAAAATGCAACGAAATGACCTAGAATGAAATGTGTAAATACAATTTTCAGATTCTAAACAAGATAATTTGTTGATTACACTATGAAACAATCTAAAAATGAAATGTTGTAAATTCCATTTTGAAATCAAGCAATGCAATAATTGAACCAAATTAAGCTAGATCTAATGAAATGAACGAAATAAAAACTTAACAAATTGAAAATATAGCTAGCAAAAGCAAACAAAAACATAGAAATCATGTTTCTAATGTTGTAAAAGGTAGTTTTAGGTATGATCTAGGACTAAATTTCCTAGAGGGGTGTATGAGACCTAGTTAGAGTTTTTGAAGGGTTCAAATGCTAAAAAACAGTCAACACAGAATTCCTAGAAAGTAGGAAAAACAACCTGTACAGAGACTAAATTTCCCAAAGGGGAAAATGAGTCCTAGATTAGGGTTTTTGCACCAAATTCAGTAAATTCTAGGTGAATATTAAGGTTTCTAGTTTGTATGCAATCTAGACTATGTGCAATTACAAATTTCAACTGAAATTCAATGATGCAAGGTGCAAAAATGCAACCTATATTTCACTTTCACTAATGCAAGATTTAGAAACCCTAGAAATGGGCTAATGCAAGACCTAATGCAAAGTTAATGTAAGATAGATCTAGGACTATGATGCACTCCAAATCAGAAATAAGGTGTCCAAAGGCTAGGTTCACCAAAATGAATTGAAGAAATTCAGTGTTCTATCTTTTGGGAGATGGAACTAAAGTGGAATTAGGGTTCCTCCACCTATTTCCTCCAAGTTTCATTAAAGGAAGCCCTAGAGATCTCAATCTAAGGATGAAATTAGGATTTAAGAGATCTACAATAGAGTGTCCTAAGGGTGTGATTAAAGACAAAAAGGGGGTTGACCAACAAGCAAAGGGTTGGAAAGAAAGAGATGAAATTATTATGCAAACCTAACTAAATGACCTAGGAAATGAAACTAAAAATCAGGATAATAAATTGAGAATGAATAGAGGGGTACCTAGAATAAAGATGTGGTCAAAACAAGCTCCGAAACCCTCAAATTCTTCTATTTGAAGCTCACCAAGACTCATACACCAAACCAGGTGATTTAGTCCCAAACTAGGGTTTCCGGGCAGGAATTGGAATCTCTCAATGACTGATCTAGATCTTCTAAAAACTAGCAAAAGTGTTGTACTGGGAATCATATGCCCAAGGTTGTGATTTAGTCCTAGTATTAGGGTTTGGATAAAACTCTGGTATCCTCTAGTGATCTATTGTAGCTCCTCTCTTGTTAGATCTCTAAGTTTGAAAGCTTAAATTCTGGCCTATAGGTGATTTTATGTGAAGATGACAACCTCTTGACAATTATGACAACTTTCTTCAATCCTGCAACTTAGTCTTCAAAGGATCTTCAAGCTCCAAAACACCTAGATCTGCAATCACACATGTAGAGAGAGAGAAAAAATTGTTGATTGTTAGGGAATAGGGGTTTACCTTGGTCAAACCACATTTAGGTAATTAAACCTTATGATGAAACAATGAAACATGAACAAAAAATATGAAACATGAACAATGATACCTTGATGATGTCTTGAAATGTAAATATACAATCTAACATGAAGTGCCCTTGAAGAATGTAGATCTTGATCTTGAATTAGATGTGGAACAATGCTTAACTTGGATCTTGAATGCTACATCACAATACTAGCTCAACAATATGCTTGATGCATTATGCACTTTGATGATGATGGATCTTGAATTTCTGCAATAATCTTTTACAAATCTGCCCTTGAATGCTCTTGAAATACTCTTGAATACTCTATAATGCTCTTGTGAAGTCTTAGGATGCCTATTTCTTGATTGCTAGGTGAAATAATGACTTGAAACCTTGTTTTATATAGGTAGTTCATCTAATTTACCGTTTATTAGATCCCAAATGCCAACATTCATAAAATTTGAATTCAAAACCCTGATTTCCTGCTCAAAACCCTAAAAAGGGGCCAAATGGGACTCATACAACCAAGGACATTAATACCTATGACACAAATGGTTTGTATGTACTAAAATTCATTTTTTATTTTTTAAACAAGGACATTAATACCTAGGGCACAAATATTTTTTAGAATTTTTTTTCTCTATTTTCTATTTTTTTGCTTGTGTGAAAAAAAAGCCTTGATGTTTGGTGAAAAATCTACATTCACAAGAATAAAAATTAAATATAATAATAAAATTAAAAAAATTAAAATTTATACTTTTTAGAAAGCTTATAATAAGGGCTACATACTTACATTCTAGATGACTTTATTTGATCCCTCAAAAAGTATAGAAAAAAGTCATTTCTTGTCAGCATTTTGATAGGCACGTGAAGTAGAGTCCATTGTGAGTATAATTTAAGACTAGAGAGGTTCTCTCCAAGGGGGTTTGATCTAATCAAGTCTTATCCAACCCTCTTAATTAAAACCATTTAGATGGAACTTCAAAAGGATTAAATCATTATACTTTCTAAAAAATGTGATTTTAGAAAAAAATCAAGATGTTCCATAAGTGAGACACACTATTGTGGTGACACCTAGAATTCTGAGAGAAATTTAAATATTTTGATTGTAGGTGATTAAAATGAATGTATATGAATGCCTTTAAATACTACCTCATATATCAAAATATGAAAACATGTGTTTAGTTGATTGTAGGTATGGAAGGTGAAGGGGGAGTACTTAGCCAAAAAAAAAAAGAATTTGAATTTGGCAAGTTGAGTTCATGCTTACTAGGTTGACCTTGCAACTGTAGGTGTAATATTACAGGTCAAAGATAGGTTGGATCATAATAAATGATGGCTACCTCAAGATTAGTTAATGCATAATTATAATAAAATAGATAGGTTGAGTTTACATAAGGGTGATCCCACAATAGTGGTTTACAATTTTTGGCCAAACTGGACACTGATATATATTTTTTTTAACACAATCTCCACATTCGGGCACCTATAGCGATTAAACCGTAAGGCATTTGAAGATGATGCAAACTAGAGTCTTGTCATATTTTGTCTGTATATTCTAAAAATATTTTTTTCAAGGAATCAGATTGCACTTCTTTTTCCATCTCCCACGAAAATTGGTTTTTTTCAAAAAACAACATTTTTAAAAAGTGACGCACACCGTATAACGCATAACTTTTTTTCCTTGAAAGATAAAATTCCAATTATTTCAAATTTAGATTTCTAACTCC